>JANAVB010026999.1:28015776-28433276 GCA_029216955.1 Iris pallida | reverse complement strand
CAGGGACTTGTAGCCTCCGTCGAGTAGGGCACATTTTTCGCACACTGTCATGTGTTGCACTTCTTGTATCCAAGTACTCAAGTATACCCGTAATCCTGATAACTCTCGTAACTTTTGCCTAGATTGTCTGTAGGGCATGTGACTGCGGGAATATCTCAACTGCATCTTGTTAGTAACTAGGCCTGTGATAATCTAGTTAGCTAATGATAACAAACCGTAGGACTTGATTGGCCGTGCCTGAATGATTGTCTCATGATTAACATGGGAATTATATTCCAACTCTTGTTATTCCTGATGCAAGTAAGTATGTTCATTTTAACTCTTGTCATTTATGATTTTGTCAATATGTTGCTTGTATCAGTTCTTCTATTCTTTATATGCTGGTTTTAGTTCATAAGTTGAGCCTCCTTTGTGGTACTTGCTCTTCCTGGGGTCTGACCTAGCTGGTTTTCTATGACCAGATTTCGGAGTGAAATCCGAGGATCTACCTATCTTCTATTGAGACGGTGAACACCGGGAGTAACCGAGGCAACAAGTGGATTTCTTATTTTGCTCTCCTACCCTACTGTAACTTATTCTTTTGAGGCGTTTAGCCACCGAGCATGTGTTAGCTCATATTGTAACTTTATTTTTGTTTGCCTAAGGGCTGTAACATGATTGACAAATCCTAGGGTTGATAAAGTATGACTTAACTCTTGCTAGTCTTCGTATTTTATATGACTAGCTTCATGATCATCTGAATATGTAATGTATGGGACGCTTTACTTCTGTATGTCTGATGATCAAATATTTTGTAACTATTATTTACTTGCTTGAGATTGAGACATTAGGCTTGTTCTTGACCATAAGAGACTGATGGATTGTAGATTAACCTTCATACAACTAGACAACTGTGACTGTATTGCAAGTATGCTGCACTCCAATGTATGTAGCTGGATGTGTCTGTCCCCCGCTCTCCAGTATTCTTGTTCTGTGGTGTGACACGGTTTAAGTGGTGGCCCATACAGGTCTTGTAAATCAAGATATGTGAGGATTTTACTGAATAGATGTCTTAATCAGCATTCACCCTTGATCTCTACTCGTGCTTTCTAATCTTCCTGAATCTTGACCTAATAATATATTTTTATCCTTGATCTATCTTGGTCCTTCTTTACTGTTTCCCATGTCATTTTCCTCAGTGATATTGTTCCTAGTCCTACCGATCAGCCGGACGGAGCACCTCCTGTAAACCAGCAGCAACCTGGGGACCAAACCCAGCACTCAGGGACAACAACCCGAGTCATACCTTCCGGGGAACAAGAGCCACCAGTATAGCCAGTCCAGCCTGCAAAGCCTGACAATAAAACCCTGATGAGACTTATTCGGGACTTGCTTGCATCACAAGATCGTCGAGGTGACGCTCTACAAAAAACAGTACAAGTAGCTATGGGCAGAGTTGGTTATCAGGGGAACAATACAACCAATAACTTTAAGCGCCTGAACCATCCTTTCTTTGACGGCAGTGAAGATGCTATCACTACTGATGCTTGGCTCCAAGACATAGAGGTTATTCTGGAGGCATCTAGAATTCCAGCTGAAGAGAGGGTGGCCGTTGTATGACTACAATTGTTGGACTTAGCCCGCAGCTGGTGGACGAAGCAAGCAGTTAGTTTGGTGACGCCTATCATGTGGGCGGTATTCAGCAAAATATTCCAGACGAAGTACTTTGATACAGTAACTCTCTATGATCTACAGACAAGGTTCAACAATCTCAAGTAGATGGGAAGAACGGTCGATGTATATGCGGCCGAGTTTGTAAGACTTAGCTGGTTTGCTCCTACCTTGGTGGCGACCGATTTGGACCGAGCACAACAATTCCAGCAGGGACTCCGCCTAGAGATCATTCTAGCAATGGAGCAGTTTGAACAAAAGATATTTGATGTTGTTTTGCGAGCTGTAAGAAGGCACGAATATACTTTACAGAGGATAGTAGATCGAATCGGAGGACGGAAGAGGCCACATGGACAATCATCCCAGTCATCAGCACCAGCCACGACAACTAGGTCATTGACAATTGGAGCTCCTAGAAGGGCGACACCAGTTTCATCGGTCCAGCACGCAACTCTGACATACCCTCAACAACAGAAACAGAAGCAGTCTTCTGCAATGTGCTACTCTTATTGTGGAAAGCCTGGGCACATAATTTCAGAGTGTTGCAGAGCACAGGGGTTGTGCTTTGCTTGTGGGGCACCGGACCACAATATAGGATCCTGTCCGAATAGATCTAGTTCATCTTCATCAACCCTGACTAGTACATCGGCTAAGGCACTAGTACCAGTACAGCAGCAACAGTACCAGCCTTCGAGGCCATTGCCATCTCAGGCTCAAGTATTCCAGTAGCAAAGGCCACAAAAGTATGCTCAGGCCAAGCTCAAATTCATAACAGACAAAGAGGTCACCAGCAGAGGGGACTAGCACCAAGAGGACAGGGTCAAGCTATGGCTTTGACGGCAGCAAAAGAATTGGCATCAGGTGAGGTGGTGGCAAGTACCATTCTCGTCAACTCTTTTCTAACGACAGTATTATTTGATTCGGGTGCATCGCATTTATTTATACATGCACGATTCGCAATACGAACAGGATTGGAGCCCGAATTATTATCAGTAAGACTCAATATACTTACTGGTAACGGTCTTGTGGGAGTAGATAGAGTCTATTCCTCATGTCGAATCGTAGTTAGCGGTAGAGAGTTTCCTGCTAGACTGATAGAATTTTCGATGGCCGGCTATGATGGGGTTCTAGGAATGGAGTGGTTGAGGGATCAATATGCAAGAATAGACTGCTATGTTCGCAGGATTATTTTTGGTGTTCCTGCGAAGAAGAATTTTCGTTTTTCTAGAGACGAAGTAGAACCTTCTCCACCAATTTTGCGGATGGCAGTAGCAGAAGCAGTTCAGATTCCCAGCGTAGTAGAAGAATTTTCTGACATATTTTTCGAAGAGCTTCGAAGCATGCCGCCAAAAAGAGTAATAGAGTTCACTATTGATTTGATTCCAGGGACGACACATATATCATAAATAGTCTACATAATAGCACCATAAGAATTGGAGATCCTGTACAAAAAGATTGAAGAACTCAGAACCAAGGGATTCATTTGTGCTAGTGGATCACCTTGGGGAGCCCCGATGCTTCTTGTGAAGAAGAATGATGGTACATCAAGATTATGTGTTGATTATCGTACCTTGAATTTTGTAACAATCAAGAATAGATATCCCCTACCAAGGATAGATGATTTATTCGATCAACTCAGTAGAGCGACAGTGTTCTCGAAGATTGACTTGCGGTCAGGATACTATCAGATCAGAGTCAGAGAATAAGACATCCTAAAGACTGTATTCAGATCAAGATATAGACATTGGGAGTTTCTCGTTATGTCATTCGGAGCGACCAATGCGCCAGCAGTATTTATGGATCTTATGTATCGTATATTCATACCCTATTTGGATCAGTTCGTGATAGTGTTTATAGTCGACATCTTAGTCTATAGCAAGAGTGAAGCAGAGCATGAGCGATATCTCCGAGTAGTCCTTCAGATTCTCAAAGAGCACCAGTTATACATGAAGTTCAGCAAGTGCGAATTTTATCTTGATCGCATTTTGTACTTAGGTCACATCATCACCAGAGGTAGAGTGGAAGTGGATCCCTAGAAGATATTGGCTATAGAGACGTAGCTAGTACCTAGCACCATCGCAGAAGTTTACAGTTTTCTAGGATTGGCGGGCTATTACCGACGATTTGTATCACACTTTGCTCGAATTTCAGCGACCTTGACGTAGTTGACACGCAAGGATGTGTAGTTTGCTTCGCCAACAGAATGTCAGAGTTCATTCGAGAAGTTGAAACAAGGATTAATGACGGCACCCATTCTCGCGTTTTCAGATGGGACTGGAGGATTTTTAGATTATTGTGACGCTTCAGGTAAAGGATTAGAATGTATCCTAATGCAACATGGCAAGGTAGCAACTCATACGTCATGTCAGCTTCGTGATCATAAGAAAAATTACCCAACACATGACTTGGAGTTAGTAGCAGTGGTTTTCGCACTCAAGCTTCGGAGGCATTACTGGTATGGAGATCGGGTAGAAATTTTCACAGACCACAAGTGTCTCAAGTATGTATTTACCCAGAAGGATCACAACATGCGTCAAAGAAGATGGCTAGAGTTACTACTGGATTATGACATCAACCTGCAGTATCATCCAAAGTAGTTACTAATGCGTTGAGTAGAAGAGAAGGAGCTTATTTCCTAATAGTACAATCTGAGTTATTAGCGGATCTTCAGAATATGGGAATAGAGGTAGTTCTCCCTACAAACATGGCATTGATGGCCAGTATGCAAGTTCAGTCCAACATAGTTGAGAGAATTAAGATAGCTAAATCAACGGATTCCAAGCTTCAGCGGCTTAGGACAAAATGTGAAGCGGGACGAAGAGCAGAGTTATGCATTCATGAAGACGGCACACTCCGACATGGAAGGCATCTTTGTGTACCCAGTAGTGACATCAGGCAAGAGATCATGATGGAGGCTAATAGTTCTCAGTATTCAATTCATCCCGGTAGCACAAAGACGTATCGTGATATTCGTCAGCATTTCTGGTGGAATGACATGAAGAAAGAGATAGCTCGATTTGTCTCTCGTTGTTTAGTTTGCCAGCAAGTCAAGACTGAACATCAGAGACCAGCTGCAGTTCTTCAACCTTTACCGATCTTCAAATGGGAATGGAAACACAATACCATAGATTTTGTGACTAGGTTACCTAAATCCCCAGCTGGAAGAGATGTAATATAGGTTATAGTTGACCGACTCACAAAAGTAGCTCATTTTCTTTATTTCAGAATTAGTCAGTCGACGGTTCAGCTTGCAAGGATGTACCTCAAACAGATAGTCAGATTGCATGGAATGCCAGTCAATATCGTATCCGATAGATATTCGAGATTTACATCGCACTTTTGGTGGAGTCTTCAAGAGAGTTTGGGAACTCGTCTCAAGTTTAGTTCAGCTTATCATCCGCAGACAGATAGTCAGTCAGAACGCACGATTCAAACTCTGGAGGATATGTTACGATCTTTTACACTTGACTTTGGTGGTTTGTGGGAAGATCACCTACATCTAGTAGAATTCTCCTACAATAATAGTTTCTAGGCCAGTATCCAGATGGCACCATTCGAGGCACTGTATGACAGAAAAGTGCAGATCACCTTTAGCTTGGGACGATGTAGGCGAGAGACAGAGGCTTGGTCCAGAAATAGTTACTCAGACTATCGAGGTAGTCAGACAAGTTAGAGATCATCTTCGAGTTGCCCAACATCGTCAGCGCCATTGGGCCGATTCTCATCGGCGTCCTCTTGAGTTTTCTATCGACGCCCACATTTTCCTTAGGATCTCGCCTACCCGTGGCATCATTCGATTCGGCATACGGGGAAAGCTTAGTCTTAGGTATATAGGGTCGTTTGATATTATCGAGCGAGTAGGTGATGTGTCCCATCGTCTCGCTCTTCCGCCTTCGTTATATTAAGTACATAAGGTGTTACGCGTATCCCAATTGCGATGGTATATCTCGAATCCGAGCCATATCCTCGATCATTCGGAATTGGTGGTTGGTGCCAACCTTTCGTATGAGGAAAGGCCTGTATCCATATCGGACCAAAGAAAGAAGGTACTCAAGAACAAGACTATTAGTTTAGTCCGTGTCACTTGGGGTCATCACACTTTGGGTGAGTTAACCTGGGAACGTGAGGGTGATATCCTATCACGATATCTGCACATGTTTGACTCGTAAGGTATAATATCCTTCGCATGCCTTATGACCTGAATTCTTTGCTTGCATGAATGATTGCTTGATTGACTGCTAGACATAGATTGCCTATAATTAGTATAGCTTGTCCCGACACCTCTAACATCTTGATTAAATTCCGAGGATGGAATTCTTTTAAGGTGGGTAGAGTTGTCACTCCCGTTTTCTATTATACGTATTTTTGGTATACGTGTATGGATTTTTGACATTTGTCAGGTGACCCGTAGTTAGACTTGTCTTTCTTAGTATTGGCTTGGTTTAGTTTTGGTAGTTCTTGGCTAGTCTTGGTTTGGTTCATCTTGGTTCTACATGACATGTTGGCTTGGTTTGGTTTGGGTTAGGTTAATATGGCTTGGCTTGGTATTTATACCAACTTCTTCTCTCTCTCCTCTCATTCATTTCCTATTACTCCTCTTCTCTTCTCCATAACTCCTCCTACGAACCTAAGGCAAGTACAACTTGCTCAATGGAGAACGTATTGGATCTTCATTTTTATTGTTCCTTTGCTTGATTCTAGGCATCTTTAGAACTTAAAATTTTCAATTTTAATGGATAGATTTTTGTAGATCTAATTTTCAAGTTTTTCCTTTTTTTTCTTAGTTTTTATCTCTAAAAACTTGGTATTTTAAAAAAATTAATGATTCTATGTTGTGGGGAATTCAATTCTATTTAATTTTGGCTTTTGAAGCACTTGATTTTGACTTATTTTGAGGGATTAATGGAATCTAGTTTCATGAGTTCCTTATGCCATCGGTGCTGTCGGAAAGATGAACAGCGCCACGGGTATCTATGCCGCGCGCTTCACGCCGCGCGCATCAGTGTCGCGCGCTTCATGTCGTGCGCCTCAGCACCACGTGCATCAGCGCCGCACAGTTCGTGTCATGCGCATCAGCACCGTATGCATCAGTACCGCATGCCGCACGTATGTCTGCCGTACAACCTCTGTCGTGTGCCTTGCACCACGCACATCTCTGCTATGCTTCTTGCACCGCGCGTATCTCTGCCATGCGCCTTACGTCGTACGTATTTCTGCCGCATGCCTTGCGTCGTACGCATCTTTGTCGCGCACCTTGCGCCGCGAGCATCCTCTGCCACGCACCTTGTACCGTACGCATCTCTGTCATGCAATTCTCTGCTGCGTGCCTTGCGTTGCATGCATCTCTGTCGCGTGAATCTCTGAATGACTGTTTTTGCATGTTTAAGCTATTTTGTAGCTAAAATCTTATAAAATTCAAAACATGAAAGTTGTACATCTTCGTTTTGGCTTCAAGAATCGTCCTATCTCACTTTAGTTGGAGTTCATATGCGACTGATAGTTTCAATCACCCATGGATGTTAACTATTTTATGCCAGTTTCTCATATTTCATGAAGTGGAGGTTCTTGATCTTCTATGCATGTTTTCTGTACTTGGCCTAAATTGCGATGACCCGACTTGGCAACTTGATAATCTTAAACAAGTAACTTGAACTTGAAGATGATAGAACTTGACTATAACCAGAGCCTGACTTGGCATGACCCACACCGGATAATATGATCCTGTCCTGATAATCCTGATAGTGGCTCATCGAGGCACACTCCTGACAAGTATTCTTGATATGACAAGTAAACCTGACCTGATATGTATAACCTTGATTGTTGTTGTGACAGCTATTCCTATCTTGCTAGTGTAACTCGTGTCTAGACTCAGTGGTTGATTTCTCGATTGTGATTGTACAAGCTACCTGTCTTGTCTTGTATCATGTCTAGGACATGGATTCCTGGTTACCACGGTCAGGGATTCATAACGAATCTGACAAGGTTAAAACAACTAGATTGATAAAGTAGTTCATATAGAAAGATTTTCCATTTACAGGCGATCCCATTATCCCGGCCACACCCGGGGACTTGTAGCCTGCCGTCGAGTAGGGCACATTTCCTGCACACTATTATGTATTGTACTTCTTGTATCCAAGTACTCAAGTATAATACTAATCCTTATAACTCTCGTAACTTTCGCCTGGATAGTCTGCAGGAATATCTCAACTACATCTTGTTAGTAACTAGGCCTGTGATAATCTAGTTAGCTAATGATAGCAAGCCGTAGGACTTGATTGGTCGTGTCTGAATGATTGTCTCGTGATTAACATGGAAATTATATTGCAACTCTTGTTCTTCCTGATGCAAGCAAGTATGTTCATTTTAACGCTTGTCATTTATGATTTTATTTATATGTTGCTTGTATCAGTTCTTCTATTCTTTATATGCTAGTTTTAGTTCATAAGTTGAGCCTTCTTTGTGGTACTTGCTCTTCCTGGGGTCTGACCCAGCTGGTTTTGTATGACTAGATTTCGGAGTGATCCCCGAGGACCTACCTGTCTTCCAGCGAGATGGTGAACACCAGGCGTAACCGAGGCAACAAGTGGGTTTTTTATTTTGCTCTCCCACTCTACTGTAACATATTCTTTTAAGACGTTTAGCCGCCAAGCATGTGTTAGCTCGTATTGCAATATTATTTATGTCTGCCTAAGGGCTATAACATGATTGACAAATCCTAGGGTTGATTATGTATGACTTAGCTCTTACTAGTCTTCGTATTTTGTATGACTAGCTTCATGATCATCTGAATTTGTAATGTATGAGACGCCTTACTTTTGTATGTCTGATGATCAAACATCTTGTAACTTTTAATTGCTTGCTTGAGATTGAGACATTAGGCTTGTTCTTGAACATAAGAGACAGATGAATTATAGATTAACCCTCATACATCTAGACAGTCATGACCGTATTGCAAAGTGTGCTACACTCAAATGTACGTAGCTGGCGGTATCTGTCCCCCGCTCTCGAGTATTTTGGTTCTGCGGCATAACAAATAGTGACTTCCATAGACAAAATTCTTTGTTTAGATTATAATTCAGATATAATTAGATTAAATTAAATTTTTAAGTACTTAATTCATAATTAAATAATATTAATTTAGGTTAACCCATTAGTCATTTTTCCATGATTTTTAGATTAGGAATTTTAGAACTTATTTGTGGTTTTCGTTCACGGTTCATGGTGCAATGATATGATATGGGTTGGTAGCTTATAGGATAGAGTTCCTCTCATCCTCGACTTGTGAAAATGGTTTGTCCAAGAAATCGGGTAAGATTTACTATGACACTATATTACCTTTATTGTGTACTACATGTATCTTTATATAGTCTTTTCATGGTTACTTCTTCATAAATTCTGTTGTCATTGTTCTTGATTCACCATGATTGATTTCTTGTGCACGAGCATAGTTCTTCTCAAGTTACTTGTTTATGTTCATATTTTATTATACTTGTTCACTATAACTGTATTATGATTACATATTTTTCTTGTTTACCTGTTTACCTGTATTGTTATAGGGTGCTGTTATTAGCACTCCTAAAATGTCATTCGGAAGTCTTCTTTAATTTTTTAACATTTAAATTCTAAATTTGTCCATTCATTATCATTATTGGCACTCCTAAAATGCCATCCTACACTCCCTCTATGCATGTACAAATTAATGTCATATTTATTGTAGGGGTAGATTTGGAATTTGAATGTTAAAAAATATAAAGAGGAGTGCCGAATGACATTCTAGGAGTGCCAATAGCAACACCCTTATTATATGTAGTGAACATGTTTTCTTGTGAGTTGTGGGTGGAAAAATACAATGAATATGCATGTGGTCTACGTTACATGCATAAATCCCTTCCTGCATAACCTGAATAATATCAATCGTGCACCACACGTACAACTGACATATATCACAGACCGTCTACATGCAGAAAGTTAGTGTCACGCCCCAGAACCAGAATACTGGAGAGCGGGGGCAGACATAGCCAGCTACGTATATTGAAATAGAATACATCTCAACTATACGATCACGGCTGTCTAGATATGAGGGTTTACTACAAGCCAGCAGTCTCTTAAGGTCAAGCCTATTGTCTCAATCTCAAGCAATTAACAGAGTTACAAGATGTTAGAGCATCAAATATATATATATAAGGCGTCCCAAATATTACATATTGGATAATCATGAAGCTAGTCGTACAAAAGGATAGGACTAGCAAGAGTTCAGTCATACATGATCAACCCTAGGATTTGTTAATCATGTTTACAGCCCGTAGGCAGACAGTAAGTAAATGTGCATCGAGCTAACAGGTGCTCGTCGGCTAAACGCCTCAAAAGAATAAATTTATATATAAGTGGGTGAAACAAAAAGGAAAACCCACTCTTAGCCCGGGTTCCGTCTAGTTGTCACCATTGGGCTGGAAGCTTGGTAGATCCTCGGGAGCTGCTCCGAAATTTGGCCACACAAAACCAGCTGGGTCAAACCCCAGAAAGAGCAAGTGCCACAAAGGAGGCCACAAATAAGAACAAAAGCCAGCATATCAAAACATAAAGAATAAAAGAAAGTACAAGTAGTAAAGTACACAGGGCGATAAACGACTAGGGACGTGGAACCATTCCGGGAGTCAGGTTACAATCCTTAAACCAAACAAGGACCGGGATTATGCCCCTTCGCCTGAATAGCTCACTGTCTCTACCCATTTATCGTTAAGATAAGTAAAACAAACATGCTCAGGAGATAGCAGGTACTGGAGCTAGACAAGACTTAGACAAGGCTGGACACCATCCATTCACAATCGGCCAAGCAAGTACTACGGCTTACTACTTTAACTAACTAGGGTTATCACAAGCCTTAATTACTAACAAGATGCAAGTGAGAAACTCCCAGTCCCAAGCCCTGCAGACTATTCAGTTATCCTTCCGTGGGTTGAGAGTTATAGGTGGGTACATTGCCTGGGAGACAAATATACCCTTAGGTGACTTAGAGGGTGCAACACATGACAGTGTGCTGGAAATGTGCTCTACTCGTCGGCAAGCTACAAGTCCATTAAAGCGCCCAGATAACGAGATTGCCTGTGACTGGGAATTCTTCATGTTCTAGTTTGATCTAATAATTAGCCTAATCTAATTTAGCGCGAGTCCCTGGCCGTGGTACCCAGGAAGTCACGTCCTAGACATGATGCAAGACAAGACAAGTGGATTGTACAAGCAAGCAAGCAGGAACACCCACGGTGTCAAGTTAATTATAGGAGTCAAGTTACAAGTTACAAGTCAAGTCAGGAGTGCGCCGCCACGGGCCACTATCAAGTTATCAAGATAAATCATGTCAGGGTACTGTCAGGAGTGCGCCACGACGGGCCACTATCATGTCAGGTTGGTCATGTCAGGAGTGCACCACTACGGGTCACTGTCGTGTTATGCTAGTTCCTTGTCATACCAGGCCATGTACAATAGTCATTCCAAGTATATTAAGTAAAAATCAAGTTCATGACAAAAGGCGTAAGGATATAAAATGGGCGTAAAACATCTAATAAAATATCAATATATATAGGGCTATAGAAGAGCCAAGCTAAAAGAAGAATAAAACCAAGTCTCCATGATTGGACATATTATGCAAGGGGTCATGGGGTTGGATTGCGCAAGAGTCAAGTGCGCCAGGAGGCCAACTGCGCAGGGTGAGCTGCGCAGGGTACCAACTGCGCAGGAGTGGATAGCGCAGCAGATGGATTGCGCACAGGAGGATTGCGCAGGAGTGGATAGCGCAGCAGATGGATGGCGCATGGATAGATTGCGCAGAAGGTGGACTGCGCAGGAGTGAGCTGCGCAGGGACCAAGTGCGCAGGGGTTAGTGCGCCTAGGGAGATGCGCGGTCCAGTCCAAGAGGCCGGGCGCAATCGGCTATGCGCAATGAAGGCGCTGGCCGAGAAGGAAGGTGCGCAGTTCACCAAAGGGTGAGCTGCGCAATCGGTCTTGCGCTAAAGAGCGCAGGCCGAGAGGGCTGCTTCTCCAACCCGAGAAGAACTTCAAAACTTCAATTTTTTATAACTTGATCAAATCAAAACCAAATCTAGATTTTTAAAGTTCTAACTTGAGTAAAATCGAATTCTCTTCCACATGGAAGCATCAAAATATGCAAAAATTAAAGTTTAATAGATCAAAACCAAGGAATTCCGAAAATAATCAAAACTTAGATCTAGAACAATGGAGACTCCAAATCACAAAATTTCAAGTTCTAATGTTGATCTACATGTCCTAATCTATCAAATGGACAAATAAAATTGGGTGCTTATTTGTTGGCAAGGTGCACTTGCCTATGGGTTGGGGAGTTGTGTGGAGGAAGGAGAAGAAGAAAATTAATGGAGAGTAAAGAGGAGAAAGAAAGTTTGGTGGAGATATAATGAGGGTGGTTGTGTTGTGTTGAGGGTAGAGTGTAGGTTAAAGTGTTCCACTCATGATGAACCAAACCAAACCAACTTCCACAAAATAAAACCAAGCCATGGTCCAAAACCCATTTACGAGAAACCAAAATCCGCAAGTCGAGAAAATTAAAATACGTGCCAAAAATCAAATTACGAGTACAAATATGAAATACAGGAAATGGGGGTGACAGTTAGTATTCTGAAACACACAGTAGACGTCACCTCTTGTTGCTAGATCATTTATTTTTCTTCCATCGAGTCTACTTTCATATTGTCCTCATATTATAATTGTATTCTTCTTATCATACCATGCCATGCCTATAGTTTATCTTTCTTGTTATTATTTCTTCATGTTTGTATAATATATTGTGTAGTGTAGTGTTATGGTGATCTGAAAAAATATTATTTAGCTGTAGTTGACGAGATATATCCTGAGGTTTATGGTGCGTATGTTGGAACACTAACGTTACCGGCATATCAAATTTTGGCACCGATGCGAATTAGCATATTTTCTTTCTTATGTTCAGTTGTCATAGTTTTGGGATTCTAGTTTATCCATTTCACTTTTCTACTACCGGGTTTGTTCCCAAGACTATCTGAGTTGTAGTGAATTATTTTGACAATTTTTATAGTTTATTGTTAAGACTGTTGAATATCATCTTAATGGTTTAGATATGGATGCTATGTGCATATTGTTCATGTTGTGGACCCTGTTATTATTATGAGACTCATCTCACAATATCGGTATTTATATACGGATACGTATTTTTGTATTGTATTTCGTATTTTCTTGGTTTTTGGAATATTTTAAAAAAAATTCCAACTTATAGATTTTCTCCTTTATCGGCATACCGCCAGTATACCAGTGTATACCGACGGCATGCCTGTCACTCCCATTTTTCGTTATACATATTTTTAGTGTACGTATACGAATTCTGACATTTCTCAGGTGACCCATGTTTTGACTTGTCTTTCTTAGCCTTGCTTTGGTTTAATCTTAACTTGGTTTAGTTTGGTTTGGTTCAACTTGGCTTGGGCTTGGTTTGGTTTGAGATGAGAGGGTTTCGTACAAAACCCAACTCCTCTCTCTCCTCCATTATTTCATTTCCTTTCATCTTCTTCCTCTTCATTTTCTCCTCCAACCCTAGGCGAGTACATCTTGCCAAATCTTGAACAATGTTATTTTTGTTTGTTCTATCTCTTCCTTTCATGATTCTAAGCATCTTTAGAACTTGGAGTTTTCGGTTTTGATGGTTATATTTTTGTGGTTCTAAGTTTTAAGCTTCTTCTTATTTTGTTGGTTTTGATCTCTAAAAATTTGGTTTTTCCAAAAACTAGTGGTTCCATGTTGTAGAGAATTTGATTTCATGCAGTTTTGGCCTGTATTTTGCTTGATTTCGAGTTCGGGTGAGGAAGTTATGGTCATGGCAAATTTTTGGAACTTCCATGGCTGAACTTGCTGTTTGGGGACGATGAACCCCATGCGCCGAAACCCCCATGCGTCCGGGAGGCCATGCGCCGTGAAGTCCCGGCAACGCATCCTTTGACTCCGAGCATGTGATGCGCGTAGGTTTCCTACGTGCATGTACTGAAGACGCAACGTGAGTCTCTCATGCGCGGATGTGCAGGAATTCACATGCACGAATGTGCAAAAATTCCCATGCGTGGATGTGCAAGAATTTCTCATGCATGGATGTGCAGGAATTCTCATACGCAGATGTGCAGGAATTCCCATGCACGGATGTGCAAACATTTTTCATGCACGGATGTGCAGGAATTTCTCATGCACGGATGTGCAGGAATTCCCATAGGCGGATGTGCAGAAATTTTTCATGCGCGGATGTGCAGGAATTTCTCATACGCAAATGTGCAAGAATTCTTATGCGCGGATGTGCAAGAATTCCTATGCGCCGAATTTGCCCAAAATTGTCCATGCGTCGGAATTGTTGTTTTTGGCTGTTTTTGCATGTTTATGCTGTTTTGTAGCTAAAATCTTAAAATACTCAAAACATGAAAGTTGTAGGTCTTTGTCTTGAATTCGAGAATCTTCTTGTTTTACTTTAATTGGAGTTTATATGCAAATGATAATTTTAATTACAGTTTTTGATCATCTTTGCATGTCTTCTATGTTTGACCTAAAATGCGACGACCCAACTTGATAACTTGTTAATGTTGTACTTAACTTGAACATAACAACATGATCTCATCTTAATCATCTTGCATAGTTAGATAATAATTGTACAGCCTATGTACACTTGACACTAGCACACGTACTCACTTTTATTCCTTCTCACATGCCATGACATGTCTTTTCTTTCGATTCTTTCTTATATACTATGATAAGTATTGCCATGCCTTCCCGAATTTATTGTACTTTGCAGTCTATGCCATGTCTAGAATTTTTTTGTTATGGCCCGTCGTGGTGCATTCATGTTATGTCTTCTTTGCTAACTAGATAGTGGCCCTTCGTGGCGCATTCATGTTACATGTCTTCTTTGCTCACAAGATAGTGTCCCATCGTGGCGTATTCAGGTTACATGTCTTCTTTGCTTACTGGATAATGGTCCGTCGTGGCGCACTCATGTTACATATCTTCTTTGCTTACTAGATAGTGACCTGTTGTGGTGCACTCTTGTACATGTCTTTCATTGCTTACATGATAGTGGCATGTCTTGGTGCACTCCCTATTTTCTCCATAGTGGCTCGTCGTAGCGCACTCCTAGCTTCCAGCTCATTATATTTTCTTGTTGTGGCTTGTTATAGTGCACTTTCTTGTATTGTCCAGTCTTGCATATCATGTCAAGGATAGGTTCTGCGGAATGCCACACCCAGAATCCAACAAGAAAATGTTAAAGACTAAACAACTAGCTTGATTACCTAGACGCATTGGGAGGGAAGAATTTTTCGGTTACCAGCAAGCCCTTTGTCCCGGCCCCAACCTGAATGGATTTGGAGCTATCTATCATGATGAGCACACTTCCAGCGCACCACCGAATGTTGCATATTATATATGTCTATAGGGTACATTTGTCTCATGGACGATGTACCCACTATTCTATGTCTAAAGGATACATTTGTCTCATGGGCGATGTACCCACTATTATATCTTGGATACATTTGTCTCCTGGATGATGTATCCACCTTTACTTTTCTTTTTGGCCTGGATAATTCGGGCAGTCTGCAAGAAAGGTACCTGGATTGAATTTCTCAAAAAGTGCATATATTAGTAATTAGGATTGTGATAACCCAAGTTAGCTAATGTATAAAGCCGTACTCATTGCTTGGCCGTGATTGATGGATGGAGTCCAGTCTAGTCTAGTTTTGTCTAGGCATTGTCCGTATGTTTAATTCAGTACATTGTTGTTTATGCTTTACTTTTGTCGATAAATGATTAAATGCCAGGTTCTGTTCAGGAGAAGGGTTACAACCCCAGTCCTTGTTTGGTTTACGGGTTGTAACCTGGGTTCCGGATTAGTTCCCAAGTCATCTAGTCATTTGTCGTCCTATTCAGTACTCATACGCCATACATGATCTTTATGCTATACAATGATAGAGACTAAGTTTTGTTCAGAAGTCATCTTATCATTGGTCGTTCTATATAGTTCTTACATGCTCACACGTACCATTTCTCTAACATGCCAACATGTCCCAGTTATCCTACATGTTTACATGTCCCAGTTGTCTCCCATGCTCACATGTCCAGTTATCTCACATGCTCACATGTTCAGATATCTCACATGCTCACATGTCCACTTATCTCACATGCTCACATGTTCAGATATCTCACATGCTCACATGTCCAGTTTGTCTTACGTAATCACATGCTTCTATTTACTTAACATGGCTACACTTTACATTATGTCACATGTTATTTACCCTATGTTCCATGTTGTTTTGCTTAATGTCTTTTCTATTCTCGGAATGAGTGCATTGGTAGTGCACGAGTCTCGATCCGCATTTACTTATTACTTTCTCTAACCATTGCCATGTTAGCTATTGCTGGTTTTAGTTCACAGTTTGGCTTCCTTTGTGGTACTTGCTATTTGGGGTCTGACCCCACTGGTTTTGTTTGGCCAGATCTATAGAGGAGCCCGAAGGATCTTCCGTACCATCTACTCGATGGTGACTACCCGGAGCACTAGAGTACCTTATTGGATTTCTTATATCATTCTCCCACTAGTTATGTATATTATTCTTTTGTGGCGTTTAGCCTCCGAGCACGTGTTTAGCTCGTGTTTTGGGATCTTGACATATAGCCTACAGGCTTAAACATGATTTGTGTATTCTATACTATAGCTAGAGCTTATCATGTATGACTATTACTCTTACTAGTTCTCACTTTGTATTACTAGCTTCATTATCATCCATATATATATAGTTTGGGATGCTTTACTATTTTATGTCTGATGATCATACTTCTTGCACTTTGTATATTTGCCCGTGATTTAGATACCTAGGATCGTTTGTCCTAGGATTGACTGATGGCTTGTAGTAGTAACCCCATGTCTTGACAGCTTATACGTTATTTCAGAGTACTGGAGTACTTTGGTATTACGTAGCGGGCCTAGTCCGTCCTCACTTGCCAGTATTCTGGTTCTGGGGCATGACATAGGTTTTAGTGGTGGCCCATGCAGGTCTGATTTATCATATATGTGGGGGTTACAGATGTATAGATATCTCAGTCATAATTCTCCTCTATTGATATCATTCGTATTATTCTATATCTCGGATCCTTTGACCTGATATCTGCCTTGATCGTTGATCTTTCCTGTTCCATCGATTTGATCCTCGTGTCCTTTAACTTTCAGGGGCACTGTTCTTAATCCTTTCGATCACCTTGTTTGGGTTCTGCCGATGGCAGGTCAACAATCTTCTATTAGGCCAGTTATGGAGTATCAGTCTCAGCTTTCAGACGCAGAGTCGAGCGTTGACTCTAGGGCAGAGATGCCAGTCCATCCCGATCAGCCAGCTCTGCCTGTGCAGTCAGCAGTCCGAGCAGAGGTAGTTCCAGATCAGCCGATGTACCAGCATTCATAGGGATCATCAAGGAAATGATGGACTCACAGCAATGACGAGATCTCGTTCTCCAGCAGAGTATCCAGATGTTGATAGACCGTAGTAGGCAAGGAATACCAGAAGTATTTCATGCCGAGGACTTACAGCCAGAGGAAGTACAGATTGGAGCTAGGCAGTACCAGTCATCTAGTCGATCAGCATATCGAGCCCGACCTACTGTAGAGGCAGTACGAGAGCACGAGCATATAGCCAGGAGGACCACATCCAGAACTGAGGGTCGTAAGAGGTACCATTCACCCGTATCAGGCTTTTCACCCCGATGTCCATCACCTGTGCCAGCAGGCCAACGTCCATACCAGCACCAGGAGTTACCAGTCGTATGTTCCTTCTGTGGAAGGGGAGGACACACTCATCTTACTTGTCGGAGGTCTAATCTTCTATGTTTAGCGTGCGGATCACTAGACCATATGATGGGGATTTGTCCCCGGAGGAGTTCAGGTGGATCTTCATCCTTCCAGTCTGCAGTTCCACAGTTCGGAGCACCAACACTAGTTCAGCAGAAGCGAGCTGAGAGACAGAGAGACCAGCAATATCAGACAGAACAAGTAGGATGTACCTATTGTGGGAAGATAGGACATCACAAATCAGTTTGTTGGATGTCCAATAAGCGATGCTTCCGCTGTGGAGCAGAGGACCGTTCAGTTAGCACTTGTGCCTATCCGACCTCTCGAGGACGACCATCTACACCAGATATACCACTGCCATCCTTCCAGTCGCATCAGTCATCACCTCCAGCAGTGGATGAGCAATTAGGGCCAATACTAGATGTTCAACCATTGGCACAGTACCCACCGCCATCACGAGCTTAGAGGGTCAGGCATCTCAGAGCGCGATTGAATGTGCAGTACCAGGAGCAGTTGTAGTATCAGCATGAAGATAATACCTTGGGAGTCTCAGGTACCAACTTTAGGGTCTTCTTGCAGTTATGTCCTTTTAGTTTAATTCTTCGGTAGCAGGCCAGGTAGTGGCAGTATATATTGGGTTCTTGTCGCAGACCTTGTATTTCACCTATATCAGGAGTACAATGGTCGGCGTGACTTATTCGGTGAGTAGATGAGAGTTTCTCATTCCACTCTTCTGTCTTCGTATCTTGAGATGCATGATATCTATCACGTGTCTCAACTACGATGATACGTCTTGGGTAGAGTCATATCTTAGACTAAGTCATTGGTACCGACTTACTTTGAGACAAGATCCTTATCCATTTTGGGAGTCATCGCAGGCCTGCTCCTACTCAACTGACTCAGGAGACATATTTATTCATATGCCTCCAGCCCTTCTTGATTGTGGGTGTGTTATTGCTTACGCATTTATTTACATTACAGTTGCCTTCATTTATTGCTAACGTATTTATTTATATTAGTATTGTCTTCATTTACTTATACGCCATGCTTCGTTTTATTGAGATATTTGTATTTTCTTGAGCTTTTGTTTTGGTTATCATGCTTGACTAACTTTAGAAAATTCCGAGGACAAAATTTTTCTATAGATGGGAGAGTTGTGAGACTCGTCTCACAGTATCTGTATTTATATACGGATACGTATTTTTGTACTGTATTTCGTATTTTCTTGGTTTTCGGAATATTTTAAATTTTTTTCTAACTTATAGATTTTCTTCTTGATCGACATACTGCCAGTATACCAGTGTATACCGACGGCATATCTGTCACTCTCATTTTTTGTTATACGTATTTTCAGTGTACGTATATGAATTCTGACATTTGTCAGGTGACCCGTGTTTTGACTTATCTTTCTTAGCCTTGCCTTGGTTTAATCTTAACTTGGTTTAGTTTGGTTTGGTTCAACTTGGCTTGGACTTTGTTTGGTTTAGTTTGGTTTGAGATGAGAGGGTTTCGTATAAAACACAACTCCTCTCTCTCCTCCATTATTTTATTTCCTTTCATCTTCTTCCTCTACATTTTCTCCTCCAACACTAGGCAAGTACATCTTGCCAAATCTTGAACAATATTATTTTTGTTTGTTCTATTCCCTTCCTTTCATGATTCTAAGCATCTTTAGAACGTGGAGTTTTCGGTTTTGATGGTTATATTTTTGTGGATCTAAGTTTTAAACTTCTTCTTGTTTTCTTGGTTTTGATCTCTAAAAACTTGGTATTTCCAAAAACTAATGGTTCCATGTTGTAGAGAATTTGATTCATGCAATTTGGTCTGTATTTTGCTTGATTTCGAGTTCGGGTGAGGAAGTTATTGTAGTGTCCCGTCCCGCTCAGTCAATCGGAGGAATCAGAACGCCAACGGCGTTCGGACTTAGCCTTGCAATGGTGACTCGAAGGCCCGCTCGGTCGAGGCGACTCCTCGCTCAGGTGGGGTAGTTTTGGTGAACTTGCCTCATCTTAGCTTTCACATAATAAATCGCATGTTTTCAATTTGCACAAGTAGGCTTGATAATAAAAGAGTCGAATCCACATAGCTAAGAGAATAATCCCGATGGATAGAATTGAGTTAGAATATGGAAATGTCCAACGATCGGCTTAGAGTTGGTGCACGGCGTGGTTTGAAAATGACACTCGGCTCTTCGTCCCGTGGCTTGGGAGAAGGAAAAGTTGGTCTTCGCCACAAGCTAAGAGTTAACCTAAGTCATAGGCGTCGTCCGCATAAACGCTTCATAAAGCATGTACGGCTCCATCGTCCAAGGCTTGATGCAGTCCTTGCTCGTCAAGTTGTTGCACGATTAAGTTAGACTGAGTTATGATAGGCTATCGAAGTCTTTTCTAAGCACGGTCCCATGTTTTCTGCGATTGTCGATATTAATTGGTTTCACGATCGTAAGGCCCATTGCATAGGTATGTCTTGGGCGGTAGTGTCACCCAGAACACTAATTGTTGTAAGGCAGGATGTCACAGACTTAGTGTTTTTAAGGCACAGGCCACGGTTGATTTAATTGAGTTAAAAGGAGGGCTTTCAAATAGTCGTTCCTGAGTCGAATGAAATGATAGGGCATGAAGGAAGAATGCTCGCGACCATGGGTCGTCGAGGCGAGGTGTCAGATGTGAGAAGTATTGAACTTGGCCCTGAAAGAGATGGTAACACTAGAAGTAGAATGACTGTGTGAGACGTCAGTTCGAGTCGAGTCTTGCATGATCATTGGACAACTTGTACAAGGTGAGTTTGTTTCTCGAACGGTGACCCAGGCGGCCAACGGGACCGTTTCGATGGTGGACATGATTAGCAGTGCTGGATGACCGCACGGGTTAGGCGGGGACTTGCAGCGGAGCTCGCTACTCGTGTTGGCAAGGGGCGTCCGTCTAACAAGCTATGGTAGTCCATGATAGCGCTGGACGCAAGTGACTAGTTCATATAGATGAGGCGGCATGGCGGCGATCCGCGTGTATGCCTTTGGATTGAGTCGAGTATTGAGTGCACTATATCAAGGAGTCGAGTCGAATGCGTGCATGATCGGAAGACAATATTTGGGCCTAAGATTTGGCTGTAACGTAGACATCGTGCTTCGACACGAGATGTAGTGTCAAGTCTTAAGTTGTCGGCATATAAGTTGCATAAGTTGGATATGAGTCATCTTGAGTTTAAGTTAGGAAACGCCGGAAGGCAAAGTCGGTCAAGTGACACTTAGTCCACAAGTCTTGATTGGGTCAGTTGGTGATTAAAATTAGCAAGGGCCGCAAGGTGGCAATATGGTTAAGTCATACTGAGTTTGCGAGGCACGACACGATGGACTTGTAGCACGGTCACATGGAAATTGGGTACTATCATGTAGTCGCGTATCTGATTATGGGCCGAAAGGCAAGCACGACTTGATAGGTTAACGTTGTTGTTGCAAATACGGGATGGTCTAGAGACACAAAATAGGCCAAGACGTCTACGTCCTAAAACTGAACCTAAGGCAAGAGTAGAAAGACAATCATAAAGGGACTATGTTACATAAAGTAAATGAACGTGTTGGTTTTGTACAGGTGGGCAAGGAGCTCATTTCACCAGTACAGTTGAGTACTGACATCCACATAGTTTTCATGTGCAGGAACAGGTAGAAGCTCGTGGCGCGGAGCTCGCTTGGATGCGACGAGGCATGGAGTTCCTTGGCGATTCGAGGCGCGCTTTTCGTGTGGAGTCAGGACTTATACGGGACATAATGTATGGACATCGATGTCAACCCCTTGACCAATTTTATCCTCTTATATTTTTTTAATTTTATTATTCATTTGTCACATACATTGGTTATGTGTTATTTGAAATACCAAAAAGAAAGTCAAGATGGAAATATAAGAAATTGGTAGAGGCCTTTGTGCAACTAGCCTTGATTCAAATTTTTCCTTCGAATACTCAGATCCGGTTTGTCTTCAATTTGAATTCAGAGATAACTCTCCCCAAACTCTTGGATGAGACCAAAACAAATTCGTCCTATCTCCTCTAGCCAAATCAAACCCTAGTATATATTAAGGGGATAGTGGCCGACTCTCTAAAAAACCCTAGAAGTCGATTTTTGTCCCTGTCGTAAGAACAACAAGGAGAGGAGGAGCAGCCAAGTTCCTGTTTTCAAATCCAATAGGTAATCATATCTATACTTATAGATCACTGTCATCTTCCAAGCATGGGATTACGACTTATAGGTGTTTGTTTTTATGTTAATGGAATGTCTGTCCATCTTTAGTTTCAGAACATGTCACAGGGAGTATCAGATTTCCTTAGAACTTATATCATTTTTGCCTAATGGGTAGAGAGGGGAGTATCAGGACATTGCAAGTATGCAACACATGCCATCCCATGCCCTGTCTAACCTGTTCTCACCTCTTCATTAGCAGACTCTAGTAGACTTGAAGTTTGTCTCTTATTGAGCCCAGATACCTATATGTTCAACTTGCAGCTAGCAGATCCCTTTCCATTATTTCACTACCTGTACTCATGACCATGTATCTAGTCGAGTTGGGATCATTCCTGGTTCAGTCCATTAATAACTTAGATTCGGTCCTCTTAGTTGGGTCAGTCCACATGAAGAGGTATATGAAATAGTGGTTAGCCAGAACTTGAGTGTCAGGTATTGACCAGATTCCCCTCTTGCTCTCACCTAGATCAATTGCAACCTCACATGAGACATTCACCAATACTTTTCTGCACACACATAGGAATCATTTCATTGCATATGTTGGTTCTGTTCATTGCATGCCCCAATTGCCCAGGTAATTCACATTGCATTGTCAAGACCAATTCTTGTTGTTCACTACCTTCTAAACTGTCATTAGGATTGCATTTCTTGCATTTCCAAGTATCAGTCTTTACTTTCCAGTCCCTTTTAAACCACATCTCTTCAAGCCAGGAAGCCTCAAACTAACTAGTACATCTAGGTAGCAGTTGGTTTCCAAGCACATTAATGCCAAGTCAATTCAGAAGTGCATGTAGCTTTGAGCAACCTACTGATATATTTGGGTTTGTCCTAGTATTTACAAGGGGAATACGATGGAGAACTATGGTCCTGTACCAGTCCAAAGAGTGCCTATGCCTATGTACAATTATATAGACCAAGTACAGTTGTGAGGCTACCCTCATGTGACATACTTTAGAAGGGTTGGTACTAAGTATTGACTTGTGAAATTCCAAAGACTCCTAGGAATATCTGCAAAAACTAGTCCCTATACAAAGTCGACTTATATACTTAGGGTATCAGCCCACATCATGAATGATATCTGTCCTTTGCACTGCATTATAGCCCTACTAAGTATCCAATGGATATTGACCTATAGTCTCTTTTGTATCCATAAGGTGCTAAAGTCGGATTTTTCCTTTGAGGCCAGTTTGGTGCTAACATTGGGAACTTCCAGGATTACCTGGTGTCAGGGTAGTTAAGGGCATATCAGATTGCACTACCTGGGTTTAAGAGTAGAGCAGGGAGCATAACATGGGCTTCGACAGGCGTACACATGAGTATCTTGGGATTCACATATAGGTTCAGTCCTATAGGGTGATGTTCAGTCCTTGTATGGCATGGTATCAGTTATTGCCATGATACAAATCCTTATATATTAATCAATTTGATTTCTTGTGTAAGTCCTATGTTGAACTCATATCAGTTTTGACTGTGAAACACAGTCATGGGATTGAGTATCAGTTGGACTCTGACCCTGAGGGGAGAGTGTGGGTTCTTGGTGAGCATCTTTAATTTGTATTGTTAAGAGTTTGTGTGAGAAGGAGGTTCAGTTTCATTGCACCCCATTAATATCAGTGAATTCATCTCATTTTTGCATCATGGCATCACATTAGCAGGACATAAACGCTGGTATCGTTCTACCACAGGTTCTGCTCCTAGAAATTATCTGTCATGTGCACTTCTTCATGACATATACTACATGCCTTGTATATTACCTTGGCTAATAGGAAATACCTATCCAAGTGTAGGCATCCACTTGAGTTCAATGATGAACCCAGTGGTTCATTGGTGTTCACCCTTACCTCCTGAACAGACCAATTGTCCTGCATCTAACCCTTGGTTGCAGACATAGTTGAGTGTCCTGCCTATCCATTTGAGCAGATTTTGATGCCTGTATTTATGAGTTCAGTATGTCTGTCCTGCACCCTAGCATAGTACTGTCCAGGATTTAGTTTGAATTCAGAAACCAAGATGGAGCTTTGGCCTGGCTAGGAGTAGCTATCCATGTAGGCAAGGGGGTATCAGTCAGAGGGTCTGTTTTAGGCAAACTGGTGGTATGTGTCAGGCCTAGGATATGTCAAGGTAAGTAGATATGACGGCCAGTTATGCTAGCAAGTTTGCCTGTGTGCAAGCTAGGATGGGGCATTATTGTTCAGATTGTTTTAGGGGCCTAACCTAATGACCACAAGAAACAGGGCATTCATTCAAGTACCTGGGTACAGGGAAATCTATACCACCAGTATCAGTATGGTACAACACTTTGATATAAATAGTAATGCTGTACTGAAGCAATAGTTGGCTTTGCACTTGCAACCAGGCAACCCAGTTCGAAAACAGTATGATGATGCAGGGGATTATGCTATTTACAGTAGAGGGTTTTTGGGTATCAAGTACTAAGTGAGACTCAAATAGACTTGGTATCAGTTTCATACACAGGTCAAACTCACATGGAGTACTAGTTCAGAGATGATTGGTTATCAAGAATTAGAATAAGATAGTTGGCTAAGTATCCTATTAGTGGGTAGAAGGATGTGGATGTTGTGGTAAGAACCTAGAGTTTAATAACATAAAAGATAGATTGATAGTGTTCTCAAACTCATTTATTAACTCATTATATGCTTCAAATAGGTTCATTGGATTTGACTCAGTGCTCTGTACTCGCAGCTCAGGACCTAAGGCAAGTATACCTTGCCTTTCTACACAGCTTTATTTATATGCACTGTCTTTTTATTATTATCTAGTTTTTCTCATATTGTTGCCATGTATCTTTCATATCCTGCTTGTATATTTGTATCATTGCTATATAGACCGTGTTCACAGTTAGCTTTGTATCTTATTGGTCGTGTTCGCTTGTGCCTTGATTGAGTCGTGTCATGGTCGAGAAGTCATGAATTGAACTGCTATATCTCCTTGTCTTGAAATCTTGAAGCTAATATGCGAGTCCACAATAGGGGCAAGGGTTAGTAGTTATCTGTGTCTTATGCTAACCTGCGAGTCCACACTAGGGACGAGGGTTAGTAGTTATTGGTCCACACCTGTGAGTCCACATTAGGGGCGAGGGTGATGCTAACATGCGAGTCCACACTAGGGACGAGGGTTAGTAGTATATGGTTCACACCTGCGAGTCCACACTAGGGACGAGGGTGATGCTAGCCTGCGAGTCCACACTTGGGGCGAGGGCTAGTAGTTTGATCAAACCTGCGAGTCCACACTAGGGCGAGGGTTTGAGTATTCGATTTGGGTATCCGTTGACATCGTGATATCGTGTCCTCTTGTTCTTCTCCAGCAGTTCATTTTATGTATAGACAGTGTACAGATTCGTGTTTATTTATTGCTCAGTTTTACTTGCTTATTATGTATTTTTCTCCATGCATGATAAACTGTTAGAAAGGCTCGTTTTTATGTATCTTGCTAGTCCTCTGAGGACCTGATGATCTCTTCAGGTTTAGCCGAGTTTGAGTCAGGAGCAGTTGAGCAGGTTGAGTCAGCACCAGACCGTATTGCAGTTGAGGTTGCCTTAATTAGCAGGTTGTATTCAGTTAGTATATTTCATGTATTTATTTTCTCTTTCCGTCTATTGGTAGTGGATTTGTGTCTACCGGACGTAACATTGAATCTTGGATACATTCAGTTATATTATTCAGTTTCTTTAGTATTTCATTGATCTTGGTTGACTTGATTATTCTGTGGATGAGATATAGTTTATCATGAGATTCTAGATTGCCGTGAATTGTGTATAGACAGCGTACTACCTCCGACACTACGGCGTAGGCTGGGCTTAGACATGCTTCGTATCCGAAAAGCGGGTGCGGGTCGTGACAATCGCCTCTCCGAAACATCCGCTGGTTCAAGACTTGTATTGAGAGATGAGAGAGAACTGAGTGACTTGTAATGTGAGAAGAGTGAGCTTGAGTGACTTGTAATCTTGGCCTTGCGCCCCATTGTAATCCTTGTTTCAATATCAATAAAATGCCTCTTTTGAATGACTTGTGTTTTGTTCTAAATTTCTGCTGGCATATTCAATATCTCTGCGTGGGACTTCTGTGCGACGACCCCGTCGCAGCTACCATAATCGGCCATTATGGAACCTGCCTTGCACGAACGCAATCTAGGATCGTGCGGCATCACGCCTTAGCGAGGATGATCACTCCTACGGGAGCGGGCGTGACATAATGGTATCAGAGCACGGCTTTACGTCCTCGGACTATCGATTGAATTCTTTAACTCTGTTGCTTCCGCAAGTTGATATCGTTGGTGCGCTCTCTCTCAAATGTCCCACGGGATGTCCATACAATAAGTCTATGTAATTTGCAAAAATGTAGGAGAACAATTTTTGACAAGAAACGAAAAGATGGTTCGCGTAAGCATGATTGGCTAAGTCGGGCTGGGCATATACACCAAAGTTGCGTCGACCTTAGAAGAGTCGAGTACGAGATTGGATCCGTCTCGGATGACAATGAGTTGAAATCAATTGAGTAAGTGGGATGACTATCGATAGGGGTACTATCGAGCGACGATAACTTCGGTGCGGTATAGATAAGCGTGCTTGAAATTTAAGGAATCGTTCGGACGGAAATTCGAGGAAATAGATTGTGAATCGAATGATAAGTTGAGGAATTGTTGAATGACTTCTTCCCTGAGTGGTGTATGCAATAGCCTCAGGGATGTCGATCGATCGATTGAGGAAGCGGGGTGTCGATGAGTCTATCAGCAAGCGTCGCGTTATACAAAGTCGTAGATTGAGTATCGTTGAATAAGTTGTAGTTTTGAAGATAAGGACGAATTGATTCAAACAAATTAGAGATGACGCGTACAGGATAGTGATTGCGCGAGTATGGAATGCAAAATGATTGAGTATGTGAAATCGAATCGAGGAAAAGTTAGGGTGTACGAATGGATGCCTTGATCGAAGAAATTGATACGGATCGTATATAAAAAGTTAGCACGACGGAAAGATAGCGTGCATGAAAAAGTTGAATTTTGAAGTTACGCAAATGACTCTAAGGATTGGATTGAATGTTGCTCGATGATTTGAGTTAGCAAGAAATGATATGATTTGAAGAAAAATGTTGCTCGATGACTTAAGATAGACGGATGAACAATACGCGAATTTGGGTTTGAGGAAATTGATGTTGTGAATGATTCGAGGAATAATGATCAAACTTGAATTTGAATGTCGAGGAGATTATCCAGTCGGACAATAGCATCATTCGCACGACTCGAAATTCGTTGCAAAGGAAGATCATCAGGTTACGCATATCATCGATGGTATTGAGGCGTATCAGAGATCGATATGCGATAACTCGGGGGCTCTCTCACGAGTGACACATCTCTAAATGGTATATTCTAACATTTGACACAAGGGCACTTTATGCGCCTTCCGTCCATGAAATCGGCACGGCTACTTGCATATATGATAAATTGCTCAACGCCCGCCTTGAAATCGTCCATCAAGCCAATCATACTCTCATGTTGCCGATTGTACATCCACGAACGGTCAAGTAAGTATCGACTCATTGTTCTAATCCACGTGAATGATTCTGCACCAAGAATTAAGATGTTATATATCACTTGGTATCATAAAACAAACCTAGTATAACTTGGTATGACGTACCCCTCACGTACATTCATTCATAAAACAAACCTAGTATAATTAGGTATCACGTTGATACTCAAGTATCAAATTGATACTCAAGTATATATCGCATTGATCAATCAATTACCTTAGTAATCTAAAACTACTACACATATTTATTTCGTGTTCGTGACCCGTCAAATTTCTAAAACTATTATACCGATAAATTTTTATTTATCTACTATACCCACTACTATACCGATAAATTTCAAACACGAGATTGAAATTGAAACCCTAGAACATGTTGAGAAAACACAAACAAAGCATAAATAAAAATAAATTCAAATTAGGGTTTAGGGTTTCGGACCTTGAAGAGGTTGGTCACGGAGAGGATCTCGGAGAAGGGGGACGTCGGAGGGGGGCGCCGGAGGGGGGGACGCCGGAGGGGGGGTCGCCGGAGGGGGACACGACGAAGGAGGAGAAGAGGGGGGGACGGAGTGGGGGAGCGCGCCGGACGGAGGTGGTCGCCGGAGGTGGGGGCTCGACGGAGGAGGAGAAGAGGGGGTGGTTAGGGGGTTCGATCGGAGGAGGAGAAGAGGGAGGGGGCCGGAGTGGGGGAGGGCACCGGAGGGGGCCGCCGGAGGGGGGTCGCCGGAGGGGGCCGCAGTCGGAGGGGGGAGGTGATCGCCGGTCGGGAGGAGAGAGGGGAGGAGAGAGAAGGATTTTGAGAGTGAGAAAGAGATTGGAAAATTTTCAAAATTTAAGTAACTTTCGAATTTTTACAGCAAATTAGCGACGGAAATTTTCTGTCGCTCGTTAGTCGCTACCTTTATGAAAAAAATTAGAATAAAAATTAATCCTTCTGTTTCGACATTTACAGCAGCTTAGCGACGTATATATCTATCGCTAATTAGTCGGTTGACATATTCCGTCGCTAAATGGTCGCTGATCCGTCGCTAAACTTATAAAAAAATTAAGTGAAAAAATACGTCGTCCGTAAGTCGCTTGTCGGTCGCTAATTGGCGACTGATTGCGCCGTCGCTAATTTTCAGTCGCTATTTGCTTGTATTTTGGTAGTACCATTAGCTATTTTTTTCATGATTTTTAGATTAGGAATCTTAGAACTGATTTGTGGTTATCTTTATTTTGTACTACATGTATCATTATATCGTCTTTTCATGGTTACTTCTTCATATATTCTGTTGTCATTGTTCTTGATTCACCATGATTGATTTCTTGTGCACGAGCATTGTTCTTCTCAAGTTACTTGTTTATGTTCATATTTTATTAGACTTGTTCACTATAACTGTATTATGATTACATGTTTATCTTGTTTACCTGTTTACCTGTATTGTTATATATAGTGAACATGTTTACTTATGAGTTGTGGGTGGAGGAATACAATGAGTATGCATATGGTCTGCGTTACCTATATGAATCCCTTCATGCATAACCTAAATAATATCAATGTGCACCACGCGTACGATTGGCATATATCACAGACCGTCCACATGCAAAAAGTTAGTATTCTAAAACACACAGTAGACGTCACTTCTTGTTGCTATATCATTTATTTTTCTTCCATCGAGTCTACTTTCATATTGTCCTCATGTTATAACTGTACTCTTCTTATCATATCATGTCATGCCTATAGTTTATCTTCCTTGTTATTATTTCTTCATGCTTGTATAATATATTGTGTAGTGCAGTATTATGGTGATCTTGCTCAAATCCTGACTAGAAAACTATTTTTTAGCTGTAGTTGACGAGAATTGTCCTGAGGTCTATGGTGCGTATGTTGGAGGCCCTGACGTTACCGGCATACCAGATTCTGGCACTGATGCGAATTAACATATTTTTCTTTCTTATTCCTTTCTATTAGGTCGTGGTCATAGTTTTGGGATTCTAGTTTATCCATTTCACTTTTTCGCTACCAGATTTGTTCCCGAGACTCTCTGAGTTGTAGTGAATTATTTTAACAATTTTCTTTAGTTTATTGTTGAGATTATTGGATATCATCTTTGATGATATAGATGTGGATGTTATGTGCATATTGTTCTTGTTGTGGACCATGTTATAGCGTACTACCGTCGATGTTGCGGCGTAGGTTGGACTTGGTTACGTACTCGTATCCCAAAAGTAGGAACGGGTCGTGACAGCCAGACATCATGCGGCGAAGCTCCTCAAAAGATCTCTCACGAGGCTAAGTCTCCACATCATCAATGTTCCATATGGCGAATGGTTCGTGCCACGTGTCGAGCCAACCATATCCCATAATTAATGGCTAAAACGGATTAATCTCACGTTTATGGCGTGTGCGTCATAACCACCCCATTCAAATGAGATATTTTCCAAATCATGGAATGTGCCTCATGTCATTATGATCAGGCCACATAATTTCATTTATGGTTTGTGCGTTATAACGCCCCATTCAGACGACACATTATCCTTGATTACCGTATGTGCTATGTGTCATTCCTGTTCGAGCCATACCCATAATAATGACTACTATAGCAAAGGACCCTTAAAACTGCATTCCAGAATCTCTACAGCGGATCTCATCCCAATCAGCACCTTATATCATTATGATCGGGCCTCGCGGTTAATTAGCTATACAGCTGTAGCAACCCAGATTGCGGATACCCCTCCACAGATGGTTCCACTACATCACTGCTTCATGAGTAGTCTGTCTGTTGAAGACGACTATAAATAGAGGCACATGCCATACAAGAAAGGCAGATAGATAGCAGCAAACAACACAGAAGACAACACACATAGAGAGCATATCAAGAAGGCCCATTGCTTCGACAATTGAGTTAAGGAGCCACTACAGCGCTCGATCGATCTCCACATTCACACTTCTCCAGATCTCATACTTGTACTAGCAAACCTTCGTTGTTAGGATTATGTTATACTTTTTCATTGTAATCCAGTAAAGACAAAAGTTTGTTCAACTTTTCTCTACTTTCACATATGCAATTGGAACAATTATGGTACACATAATCTTCCTAGATTCGTAACTACACACTGTCGGTTGGAAATATGCGTACTTTTGGAGAGCCAGCAACACTGTCGCACTTTTGGTGAAGTAGCAACACTAGCATACTTTTGGTGAAGTAGCAACGCTGGGGTACTTTTGGTGAAGCAGCAACACTGGCGTACTTATGTTAAAGCAGCAACACAGGCCGCTAAATGATAATTTAGGTCGGTGCAGGAGACGTTCAACATTAAATGCACCTGATCTCTTTAATCATTGTGCCAATCTGACGACCGACAGTTTGTCCCATGACTAAGTAACAAGGTTGGAGAAATTACGCTCGCTTCTCTAGGTTAAGTGCGCCGAAAGTATGCCTCTGATCCAAACTTTAGGAGAGTGCGCCTCTTTTCCTTTACGTCTTTGTATGCATATTTTATATGCTTCTACAATGTCTTATGATTTATTCCCAAGAAATTATAAGTCTCTATACTTCTACTTTTTGGTTAACTTGAGAGTTTCGAGGCTATGTTGATTGAGTTAATGACCTCGATGTTTATAAAAACGCTAACTAAACAAGCTCAAAAATACCCTTACAGCTCGCTCTTCATTTGATTATGGTATCTAACTTTTATTTTTGGTAGCGGATGCTATAGAACATATGATGTGAATAATACAAATTTGAAGTATTACTAGATTATATGATATATCCTTCCAAGTTAAGCCACAAGATGATAATAGTTCATTAACAAAGTATTTTGAATTTGAATGATGATAATGGAGATCTATAAAATAAATGATGAGTGACTATGGACAATTGGCATCAAGATACAAGAAAAAAGGTTCGTGAGTATAGATCCAACTTGATAAACTCTTAAATTAAGGTAAACAGAGGTAAGAATTAAAATGTTGAGTCTGGGCCATCAAGACGGTAAATTTCCTAGTAGTCAAGGTTGTCAATTTGAAACTTCTATAGTTTATGGAGTTTGAAATTAACGATAATGGATCATGAAATTACGAGAATATGACATATAGATAAAATTAAAGAAACCAATGAGAGAGGACTCGAAAAGAGTTGGATTTATAGTAGTGATAGATATAAATCGATGGATTAGACGAATCTTAGAGGTTAAAATTTTAAGGATGGTGTGAAGAATAAAGATCTGAGATTCAAGATTAGTCATTTATTGATGAAGCAAGATTCTCGAAGAATGGAATAAAAAGGGATGCTTTGACAACCATATAAAGAAGGATTGGTGCGCGAAAAACCTTTGAAAAGATGATGGGCAATAAATTTGAATTTTAACACCAACCCTATTCCTTGGATTATACTCTTTCACATAAACTTATTGTTTTATCATCTGAATTTTGGATCTTGAAATTCACCTCGTCCCTATCATTGTTTGACCAACGGCCCTCATCTTTGCATTTACGTGCCTCTATGCAATTTATACTGTGTCTAAATACCATTTAGTTCGCAATTCCTTGGGCTCTCTCATATCAAATTGTTAATGAGCATTAGAAGGAAAACTCACTATCAGGTCGACAAATAGTCTAAATTGTTAGGTATTCGCAAACTAATTCCATCATTATGTACCTATTTCAGATTATTATCTTTCTTTCCCTCAATCTTGTGTATCTCAGTCATAAACACTTTGCATTGATCGAATGACATTTTTTGTATTCAGATCATGGCTCATTGTTAAAACCTACTTCTAATATTAAATCCCTCAATCATTCAATTTTTTTGTAACCGTGCAACATATTAGAATCAACCTACGGTTAACAACTCTTTCTTGTTTACCCTTATCTAGAATGTCGAGTGATAATCTTTCATTTATTGCTCCCCTCTTTTCAAGTTCGTGCTTGTCGTAAATTTTAGGGACAAAATTTTCCAACTTGTATAGATTTTTTTCCCGCTAGAATTCCATGAAAATGAATTTGTGATTTTCCTAAAAAAATCTAACTAATTATCTAAGTAAAAAATATTAATTCATAAGAATCAAAAATCCTATTTTCAAAATTTTCTTGATCATCAATTAAAACTAAATTTAGTGTCTTGATTAAGTTCGTCAGCCTCTAAATAAGAACTAGTTAAAATAAGTGAAATAATTAATGGTTAATTATTATTTTTAGAATTCACATATGCGCTTACTATAGGATTTGATATTCACTTCCATTTTTTTGGGAGATGGTACTTTAGTCCTACATCGGCCAAAATGAGAAGTGGGGTTTCCATCCTTCTCTATAAATAGAATCATCTAGCCTCCTTTTGGACATATAAGAAAAAAATAAAAAAAAGGTCTAGGGAGTCCATTCGAGTCACACATATCGATGACTACGATCCTTCCAGAAGTTATTATGTGAACTTCTTGACTCCTGGAAGCAGATCGTCAATTGAGGGCGAATCTTGTTTTGAACAACGGTGGTATTTGTCATCCCAGTAAGAATAATTTTTGTTCTATCTTCTTCTCTTTCATTCTTTTATATAAGCATTCTATCTCAATTGCAACAATGTTTGCAAGGAAAATGAGTTCTATTTTGTGATACGTTATTATATCTCAATTGCAACTGAGTTTATAGGGAAGAACGAGATTGGTTATCGTCAGTTTGTAACTGAGTTTCAACAAACTTCGTTGAAATCGAGTTCTTCCAGTGAACAAGTTTCTTGTGTGTATCTCTGGACATCGACAAGAACATCAGGATCAAACAGAGAGCAGATTATAAAGAATTGCGTGACTCTCTGTTTCTGGCCCCTGTGCTCCATCTTTGAACTATCTTGGGACTACCAAGAGGTGGTGTTAGTAACGGTGGTAGCAGTAAATGGTGAAGATGCCGATGATGGTGGTGAAGATGCCAATTATGGTGGTGGCAGTAGAATTGGTGGAGAAAAGGAGAGAAAGATAGGAGAATTGGGATGATGATAAGGGTGGTTGTGAAGAAGGCGAAGAAGAAAATGAATAAAAAGAGAATGATTGAAGAGGCTTGGTCACAAGGAGTGTTTAGGGAGAGAGGAATAAGGAAGAGACATATCTCCCTAGTATATAAGTTTTAATTCTTAATTATTATTATTATTATTATTATTATTATTATTATTATTATTATTATTATTTTAAAAAAAATAGAAAATATCATCATTGATAAGAATGAGTGAAAATGTCTAGCACGTATAGCTCATGTGGAAAGCGGCGGGGCCGGCAGGGTTCGAGCACCCAACCGTAAGGACATATAGGTGTGTGTGGGTTGTAATAGAAAAAAAAAAGAATAAGTGAAAAGACTAATATATCCCTTCTATTCATTTAAGATGACACCTAGTATGGCTAGGTGTTATGTTTAAATAGGAAATTACAAATAATTTCTAAGGGGTTAAACTATTTGAGAAAAAATTATGTAATGCCTATTTTTAATATATAAAATATGAAAGAAAAAATTATTAATATATAATAGAAGGATACTTATAATAAATCCTTCTCAAAAATAAAAATTGAATAAAATACAATATTTATGCCAAGTGGTTATTTCATTAAGCAAGAGCAGTATTTTGCGTTGTAATAGCCAAAGTACTATTCGTCTTGGAAAGAACCCAACATTTTATAGTCGGTCCAAGATAATTCAACTCGGTATCATTTGATACAATATTTGCTAGAGGCAAAGACTATGGCATAGAAGTTCATAAAGAGGAAAATGGAGCGAATATGCTCACGAATGTTCTGCCAAGTGAGAAATTTGTATACTGTAGGAGGATAGTCGGAATGATGAGATCCTCCACCTAGTTGGGAAGATAAATATTTGTTGGTGTTGGATGGGGTTCCCAAACTATGTGGAGAACACCCCGGAGTACGACGAATGTCATTCGTGTGTCGGAGAACCTAGAAAAGTAGAATGCGACAAAGGAATCACATTTGAGCGTGTGTTAGAAATATATTGGAAAAAGTAGTATCAGAGTAGTATACCGTTGCCGGTGTACCATCGGTAAACCTGTCTGACATGCTTTTGTTCCAAATAGGTTCAGACTCAAAGTGGGCAATTTTTGGTATACCATCGATATATCAGCGTCGGAACTGATGGCCAAATTTGGTTGTTTTATTAACACCTTTGGATCGGGATCAATGATCCAGATTTGGTCAAAATTAGGGTACATTAAATAATTGTTTTCTCACCATAATCCACATGATAAGATCAATGGAGATACTTTTCTAGAGTAGTAATTTTCTAAAAGAGGAAGAAAGATTTGGAGTTTCGTGTTAGATCTAGTATGGTTTGGTAATAGCATATTTGTGGGGCCCAAATCTATCAAACATTCAATTTTATTAGATTTGGACGTCCATAATTAATGTTGGACAATTTTAGGATTTTCTATTACCTAAAACAATGTCTCTTATTTTAGTAATAGGGTTTCCTATTTTAGAGTTTCCTATTAAGGAAATCCTATTATGACCTAAAAAAGGTTTTCTCATCATGTATATATGGGTTGGGGTGGAGGCAATAGGAAGAGCACAAGGTAGAAATTCAGGGTGCTTGTCCACATGAGATCTAAGAGAAAAATCTATATTCTCCTCTTAGGGCTCGTCATCCAAGACAAAAGAAAGAGAAGATCGATCGAGGAGTCGTCACCTTCGTTCATAGACATTGCTACGGGTAGGGTGAGTGATTTCAAGTTGTATATGTCTTATCTTCTTCAGTGTGGTAAGGGGGTTGAACCTATTAGGACAAATGGTTTAACATTAGTTTGTGTCAATCATGCAATTTTACCTGATTTATATTGATTAGGATTTATCCAGGTGACGTAGTTACCGACCATATACGTTGTATTTATCTGTGCTTGGTGTTCGTTAGAGAGGGTTGGTTATCAAGGTGGGTTGGCCTAAGTTTCCGCTATAGTCACATTTCTGAGTCATGGTATCGGAGCGCATGGGGCTTGTACGAACCTAACATCTGATATCAGAGCGAGGTTCATTCATTCTGTTCTGATACCAACATCAATTGGGATCAGATCTCTCGAGTACATGAATGAAAGACGCAACCATGTCTACGGAGCAGATGAACACACGTATGATCACCCTCATAAGGGGAACTAGGCAATTTAGAAGACAAGGATGACGGACCTACTTTGGTGCAAGGATTTGCATAGTCCCTTAGAGGGCGACAGTGCCAAGCCGTCGGACAAGTCTGCTAATGGCTGGAGGCAAATGAATCGGAAGGCCGTTGGATTCATCCGCCAATGGATAGATGATTTGGTATTTCATTATGTCTCCATGGACAGTTCGACAACACCACTTTGGGAGAAGTTGCATTCAATGCACGAATGGAAGACGATTGGCAACAAGGTATTTCTTATTCGCCAACTCGTCAACTCAAAGTACATGAAGGGTGCCTCGGTGGCACAACATTTGAACGAGGTTCAAGGGATCATCAATCAGTTGTTTGCCATGAAGATGGTGATTGGCGATAAGCTTCATGCTCATCTGCTTTTGAGGTCTATACCAGAGAACTGGGAGACGTTTGTGGTGTCGGTGAGCAACTCTGCACCTGATGAAGTTGTCACGATGGAGGCAGTCGAAAGTAACTTGTTGAACGAGGAGCTCCAGTGTAAGAAAGTAGAATTGTCGTAGGAGTCCGCTCTGGTGGATTTCTACAGGAAAAAGTCACAAGCAAGGACAGGGGGAGTTCTCTGGATCTTGTGACTATGGACTACAAAGAGAGTTGCTATCACTGTGGCAAAAGGGCTCATATTAAGAAGAACTGCATGAAGCTCAAAGTTGAGTAGGCTAAAGGCAAGGATGATCAGGAGGATCTTACGACATTTAGAGATATCATCATCGTAGCAACTGATGCAATGGAACCTTGTGGCACGTGTCATGACGACAATTGGGTCATAGACACAGGGCGTCGTATCACGCCACTATGCATAGGAGGATCTTCACGTCATACAGAGGCGGTAGGTTTAGACGTACAAAGATGGGCAATAAGGGGCGATTGAAGTTATGGGTATCAGTGAAGTGCACTTAACAACGAAACTTGGTGAGAAGCCCGTCCTCAAAGGTATGCGACATGTACTGAGTTTGCACTACAATTTGGTTTCGGTAGGAAGTCTAGCAGATGATGGATGTCGCAGTTTATTTGAAAAAAAAAATATTGGATGCTTACGAAGGGTTCCCAACAGTTGGCTTGAAGAGATATGTTGTGGCATGTACAAGCAAAAGCCGTTGAGGTGTGCAGTTAGGCAGGCCACATATATTGGATAGATGATCGAAGGGTATTATGTAATGCTCTAGTCCCAAAATACGTAGGACTAGGTACGTAACATGCCAGCCATATAACAAATATACGTAAGCTGTAAATGCAGTATATGAACATTCATGGCTCACCAATCTCATCCAGAAAAATAAAAAATAAAGATATTAAAAAATCAAATATGAACTGTCATCGTACAAATTGCTGGATAGAGAGAAATCCACTACCAAGCATTTAAGCTGGAAGAAAAAGGGAATAACAAAAAGAAAGAATACAAGTACCAAAAATAGTCCAAGAGCATGTCATTTTTGATAGAGAGAAGATCATATTCTTGGCTGGAACTCCTACAAAAAGTCATAAAAATACATACCATAAGAGACCACCAGGTCCTTAGAGGAACGTAATAAGATACAAAAAATATGTCATATAAACTGAATATAAAATGTCACAAAGTCATGAGAAAGAGTAAAATAGTCTATATCATAACAAGGCCCAGTATCCCATCATCGAAACGGTGGACCATCCCTATAACCAAATAAGGACAAAGGGTGGCACACTATTCCATGATGTGACACTACCCCATGCCATGACTAGAACGGAGTGCGACATGACATCAACTAAGGCCACCTAACCATTCTACTGTGATCATGCAGTTAAGAACAAACCTTCAATGCATGGTCACTCTAGCTATATGGGATTGGCATAGTCCCCTCTCTGGTATCAGAGGCCTCAAAGCATGACATTTTTCAAACATCATAGGCCAGTAGGAACAGGAAAATGGGGCAATCAGGCCCGTATCTCCAGCGGAGCTTCCGGGTGCAAAAGGTCATACGCTAAAGAACTGTCCTCCCTACCCTATGCATCTATCTATGTCGTATCCATGACACTGTACCTCTACTAACTGGCACGTCTCCTAGCATGCCTCTATTTAGCAGTTAGACCTAAAGCATGCGCACGGCTGATCAGCCAACACGCAAGTACCTCTATATGCTACTCACAACTCACACACATCTCGTGGCACATCTGTGTCAAAGTATATGAAATGCTTACTAACAAGAGGTAGTCCCTTAAATCTAGGTCCACATGCATAATTTAAAGACAAGAATGGAAAGTATGACTAGCACAGGCATCATGTATAACTGAAAGCACGGTAAAGTAAATCATGAACAGTAACAGAGATTCAATTGGATGAACTGGAAATAAGCAGACAATAAATATGTAGTAACTAAGTAATAAGATGCAAATAATTATAAGCAATAAATATGGCAATGTATGTTTCCTGAGGTGGTCTGCAAAATGGCAGTATCCTTGAAAATTGTAGTTACAAGATTCCTGAGAAGGACAATTTCTAAGGAGAGGTACGAGAATATTGGACACTTCTGACCGCAGTCACGGATCCTAAGGAAGCCTAGATATTGCCATGACGTTCTTGGTCAATGACTTTTATAAGAGAATTTTTACAAATTTAACATCTTTCCTATAGGGATCACGCCTCAACAAGATAGTAGGAACCTCTTGATCGAATATAGATAGAACGTGTCGGTTCGAAGGGATCTCATTCTTCGCCTAACATTGGTAACTAAGAGAGAAGATTGAAGAAATTTGGGAAAGGAGAATTCATGGTCAACGAGATAAGAGTCCATAATAAGTGCAGGAAATCTCTTTTATAGAATCAGATTTGAAGACAAGGCATGACTAGGTAGGTGTTATGCAATTGGCATGGGTGTTGTATGTCTCATACAGATCCTGGGTATTCTGTGTATTCGAGGGAATGTGTTGATATTGCAGGGTTACAATCAAATGGAACGAGAATAGGAATCTATGGTTTGTACTCAGTGTAAATGTGTCATACATATGGTGTAATTGTAATGGAGCACATAAAGATGTGTTTGTGTGGGACACGTATATCATGTGTGTAGAGTGGTTCGTCTAATTCATGAGTGTAAAATTTGTTGGAAGGAAAAGGCTAGTGTTGTGCTCCAAATATCAATATCAAAGTTATGGTAGAGGTTATCAAATGATACAGATAGAAGTGGACGTTATGAACCACTGATTTATTAGCCCAATTGGAACCAATCTATCCCAATCACTAGCTAATTCGAAGTAACTCTACGTTTTTAGAGAGGCTTGCAACCTATATACTTCAGAAATTCCGTTCTTGAAATTAAGACACGATTCTATGATAGAATAGAATTTGAAGAATCAAGGTCGCGATCTTCGTACCTTTATTGTTAGAGTAACCGCACGATAAAAATAGAAACGATATGCAATACGAAAGATAAGTCAATTACAGAGCTCGTACCATGATTTTGAGCAATTTGAAGCAATTATTGTATATGTCATTCTTGCACTCCCAAATTTTTGCGGGTGTTGCACTAATGACACACGAACCGAGGGGTAACGTATTTAACTCTTCCTATGCAAGATTATAGTTGGTGGCAACGACTTCTAAGGTCCGTCAGGAAATACCTTTAACGACTAAGTCGTTAATTTCCTACTCGTAACAAGCTTACTCATCTACAATTATAAGGCTATGAATGGTACCGAAGGTAGTACTTCGCGATACTACCGCTAACTAATAAATTCAAGTATTTTCTAGAAATGATGAGTCAACTATATTAAGCAGGATAGCTAAACTATTAAGGGTGTTGCTCTAATATCGACTCGTGTCTTAACAAATAATGGCGTATCTAAGATAATACTTGTTGTGTCCCTACTCTCGAGATGATTGCCGATGTGATTGCTATATGTTGTTGCTGAGATTCTACAGATCATCTAATCGACCTACTCCAAGTTATTCTAGCTGATACTAAGGCTGGATTGATCCAAACATCAATCAAGGTTGGGATCAAGCAAACAGGAAATAATCAAAATATTTTCAGGAACCGTATGAAGCCAAGCGGGATGCATAAGATGTAGTCCAGATAGAATCAGAGAACCAAATACCTTCGTAATCACATTATTCGAAGTTTGCCCCGCTAGCACACATCTGGCTGTAAAACTTCTAAATCTTTAGTTTAACGGATGGCTGCAGTGTGTGTCTGTCATGCTAGTCAATATAGGTTCTCGAATTTATCTTTGGCCAAATCCATGAAATAATTTCAAATTAACTTTTTACAAAAATACATGAGAAGAGATCAACATGCATAGTGTCACGACCCGCTACCCAAATTGTTGGGCCGGGCCGAGTAATGTCCAGCCTACGCTTGAGATAAAACGTAGTAAGCTGTTCTAAAGACAACATGATAAGAATAAATGTGCTAACAGTTCTATAAGTGAATAAAAGTCATAAATGCTCCAAACACAAAAGTCGTCTCATATATAGAAATAAGTCCAGAGTACAAGTGATCTGAAATGTAAACTGGATACATGTTCAGTTACAAAATACGTAGCCAAATACATGACTACACTAAATATCCCAAACAGCTATACAAACTAGATAAGTCTCCCCGCAGGAACATCCTCGTATGGCAAAGCCGGGTCCTCGGTAGTATCTCCATAATATGAGTCGTAGAGTAACTCCTCCTCAGTAAGGACACCTACAACGTTATCCTGTCAGGATGGGAGCAAGTACTGATTCTAGCAAACTAAATATACGAAGCATGAACAAGAATGTAATAAACTGGAATCATGGCATATCATGGTTTAATTGGTTATTTTTAGAAATGACAACATGTAGTTTAAAAGTTTAAAACAGTAGTATGTACGTGAATCGGTCAATAGGCGAATAGGATGTACAGCGGTACATATCAAGTTTTCTGGCATGTACATACGTGTACGAACGGCATCGGTGTATATCCATACACAAACGCGGGATCAGAACATACGGCAAGGTCACATATAGAATGTCACCGAGCGCGATAAATACATACGGAGAAGGGGGTCATGTTCACGTACAATACTAACAGTTTTCCCTTAACTTGTTATTTAAGCATGTGAGAGATATGAGATATTGTCTAAACATGGTAGAGACTAAAAGTAATACAACATGTAAAGTTCTAACTTCTACCCCAAGGATCAACATTTAACATGGTTGATAAATCGTAGTTTATTGTCATAGCAGTATGTAAAGTTCGTAGAAAGTACTTGCCTCTAGCAAAGCAAGCTGCGATAAAAGTGCTATAGATGTCTGGTAACTCGTCACTGTAGAAATAAATATATAAACTTAGTTTTTACACTAAGCTAAAACACTAAGACACTAATTGGTGCAACACGACTTGTGATTGGGCACCTAGCCAAAATGATGACTTTAGCATAGGAGACCAATGTGGGGTGACACACTACTTTAACTAACTTTCTAGGATCTTTACACTAGTGAGGGGTGAGGTTCAATACGGCTAAAACTCAAAATAGCACAAAAAGTTGCAAGTCGTAATAATTCAATAAATAAATCAAATGAACATTATGTTCCAACAATTTTGAGATAGACAAAAAGCTTATTTTTACATAAAATAAAGTACCAAAAAGATCCTTGTTAATTATAGAAATTTATTATAATTTTTTTGGAATTTATTAACCAGTACAAGTATTTTATAAAAATCAGTTTTCCTAAGTATACAGAAAATGAGTTTTGGTTTCATATGCCAAACTAGTGGCAAAACTGTAAATTAAATACTATAAAAATTATACTAAATTAGCTAAATTAACATAGTATCTAAATACTATTTTTTCATAATTTTAACAATAATTTAAGTATGTTTAGAAATCCAAAAACAACATTGTACACTATTTGAAATTAAATAATTAATTATCTGCGTATTTTATCCATGTACATAATTTGAACCAAAGTTCAAATACAGGACCCAAGGCCATGAATCAAGTGCAATATGACTTGTACAGGTCTTGAATGTGTAAAAGCACATTTGGGCTCAAAAACCCATGCTAGGCTTGGATACCAAATGGTTGCAGTAATTTAAATATACTAAAATACAAATTGGTAAAAGTGCAAATTAAATATTAATATTTTAATAAGGTAAAATTATACATAGTGGATATATACATACATATGTTAAAATACATATATATATATATAATTAAGTATTTTCTTATATATATATATATATATATATATATATATATATATATATATATATAATAGTATATATATATATATATATATATATATATATATATATATACTATTATATATATGTGTATATATATATAATTGTATACATATATATAATAGTATATATATATAATAATATATACACATGAAAATATATATATATATATATATATATATATATATATATATATATATATATATGTATTTGTATATATATATATATTGCACATATACAGTATATACATATATATATATACAAATACATATATATATATATATATATATATATATATATATATATATATATATTATATATATATATATATATATATATAACAAAAGAAAAGAAAAAAGAAAAAGAAACAGAAAAACAGACAGAGGGCTCGAACTCGGCCCTCTGTTAAAGGGTGAAGACTTAGAGCCCCACCCGCTGGCCAGTGGGCCTGAGCGAGCTTGCTGTTAGGGTGGGGCATGGGTTAAAAATAAAGAGCTCATTAGTTAATGGTTTATTTAACCCGTTTAAAGAAACAAACCCGACCCGTCATGTTATACCGTGTCCTGACAGTTAGGGACACGGCTATGATACACGACACAGTGTCTTGTGTCTACACTCAGCACGACACGCACGAATCGATTCGGCCATGTCCAAGCTTACCCATAGATTGTCCGTGTCCTGGCGAGTCTTCCACGTGAATTCGAGACACAAATACGACACAGAAATAGCACTGACACGTACGTGTCCGAAGTCGGGTTGCTGTCGGGGTGGCGACTGGGCGGAGGAGACGTCGGGGTCGGGGCGCTCGGGTGGCGCTGGACTCCTCTCGTCGGGGCAAACCGAATGGTGGTGGTGGCGATCGACGACGATGGTCGGTGAGGCGGATCTGGGGGGTTAGTCGAAGCTAGGGTTCCGGTGATGGGTTTTGGGGAAGAACAGGGCGGAGGTCGGCGGTGGTTGCGTCGTGGTGGTGGTAGATGGGTCGGGGGGACTGTGGGGGTTTTTATAGGGGGTTGAGGCGGTCCTAGGTCGGGCGGGCGGCCGAAAATGGCGGGGGCAGGCCGCGCTGGCGGTCGTCGGGGGTGGGTAGGTTAAGGTTAGCGTTTAGGCCCCTATAGTTTAGGATATTAAACAAAGGTCCCAGCAGTTGCCAAATGCAAATACAAATTTGCATTCCACACTTAAAAACAATTAATTAATTACAAACTGATATATTAACAATTTAATAAATTACAAAACCATATTAAAACAATTCTAAAAATTATAAAATGATATTAAAACATTTTAGAAAATTGTAAATTGATATTTTAGTATTTAAAACTCATTTAAAACACATTTAAAAATTCTAGAAAAATTCCTAAAAATCCTAATAATTATTTTAAGGCTAAATATGACATTGAAAATTAATAAACACTAATTAAATAAAATTTTGAAAAACAGGGGCTTACAAGTCTTCCCTCCTTGAAAAATTTTGTCCTCGAAATTCACAAGGATTGAAGATCCTACAATATTCTAACATAGCAAGCAATGCAACAAAATGACTAAGGCTGCGATTGAAACTAACCTCTAAGGTATCAAGCGGGAACGGGTGGTTCCCTCGCAGCGGTTGGATCGAACAAGTAAGGGTATCTCTCCCTCATGTCCGACTTCCTCTTCCATGTTTCACCTGGAGAGTGACGGCTCCAAGCTACTCGTACTAAGGGTATAACCTTGTTCATCAGCCTCTTCTCTCTCATGTCTAATATCTCCATTGGCTGCTCAGAAACTGTAAGGCTCGGTCCGACCTCCAACTCTGAATGATCTAGCACATGACTGGAGTCTGGGACATATCTCCTCAGCTGAGATACGTGAAAGACATCGTGAACTCCTGCTAGGTTGGGTGGAAGTGCAACCCTGTAAGCTACCTCTCCAATCCTGCCAAGTATCTCGAATGGCCCGATGTATCTGGGGCTCAGCTTTCCTCCTCGTCCGAACCGGATCGTCCCTCTAGTAGGTGATATCTTCACTAGCACCATATCACCGTCTGCGAACTCCATCGGTCTGCGACTAGCATCAGCCCAGTGTTTCTGCCTGTCCTGAGCTACTCTGAGCCTGTCTCTGATCATCCCGACTTTCTCTGCTGCATCCGTGATCATCTCTGGTCCAAGCATAACTCTGTCTCCAACATCATCCCAAAAAAGCGGTATGCGGCATCGTCGTCCATAAAGCGCCTCGAAAGGAGACATACCGATACTGGCTTGGTAGCTGTTGTTGTATGAAAACTCTACCAAGTGCAGATGGCTCTCCCAAGATCCTCCGAAGTCCAGTACGCAGGTCCTCAGCATATCCTCCAGTGTCTGTATCGTCCTCTCGGACTGCCCATCTGTCTGCGGGTGGTACGCCGTACTGAACTTGAGCCTACTGCCCAACTCCGCCTGTAAGCTCCTCCAGTAGTGGGATGTGAATCTGCTGTCTCTGTCCGACACGATGCTCACCGGCACTCCGTGTAAGCGAACTATCTGCTGCATGTATAGCTCCGCCAACTTCTCGGTGGAAAGCCCCACCTTGAAGGGTATGAAGTGCGCACACTTCGTCAGCCTGTCCACGATGACCCAAATGGCATCCTTTCCTCCTTGGGAACGAGGAAGCCCTGAGACGAAGTCCATCGTAATATGTTCCCACTTCCACTCGGGAATGGGTAACGGCTGCAACAAACCAGCTGGCCTCTGGCGCTCCGCCTTGACCTGCTGGCAAACTAGGCATCTCGAGATAAAACGTGATACATCCCTCTTCATCCCGTGCCACCAAAGATGTTCCTGCAAGTCACGGTACATCTTGTTAGCACCAGGGTGAATAGAATATCTCGATCGGTACGCCTCCTACAAGACTGCCTCTACCAGCTCTCCCTTCGACACGCACAATCGGCTGTCATGCCTCAAGGATCCATCCTCTGCTATAGTGAAGTCATCCAGTAATCCTGTAACGCCTGGGCTCGAAGTCTGCGAAGGCTCTCATCTGTAGACTGTGCCTCCCGGATCTGCTCTATCAAACCTGACTGAATGTCAAGCGCCATCATCTGTATCACTGATCCTGGCCGAACTAGCTCGATACCGAGCTTCTCCAGATCCTCCCGCAAATGCCGATCAATCATCAGGTACCATGCCATCGGATGCCTGCTCAGCGCATCCGCCACCACATTTGCCTTCCCGGGGTGATACTGTAAATCGATGTCGAAGTCTTTCATCAACTCCAACCATCGTCTTTGCCTCATGTTCAGCTCTTTCTGCGTGAACACATACTTCAAGCTTTTATGGTCAGTAAAGATTTCCACACGCTCTCCGTATAAGTAATGTTTCCATAACTTGAGTGCAAAGATCACCCCAGCTAACTCTAGGTCATGGGTAGGATAATTCCGCTCATGAGTCCGTAATTGCCTAGATACATAAGCAATCACTTTTCTATGCTGCTGTAGGACACATCCTAGCCCCTTCCCAGAAGCATCGCTGTATATGGTGAAACCTCCAGAACCTGAAGGTAATGTCAGAACTGGAGCGGTCGTCAGCCTCCTCTTCAGCTCCTCAAGTGCTGTCTGGCAGTCCTCTGACCAGATGTACTCTGCGTCCTTCCGCGTCAGCTTCGTCATGGGTTCAGTTATCCTAGCAAAGTCCTGGACGAACTTTCTATAATAGCCCGCTAAACCCAGAAAGCTCCTGATCCCTGAAACTGACGTCGGAGCCTTCCATGTCTCAACTGCAGCAATCTTCCTGGGATCCACCGAAACTCCATCTCCAGTGACTACATGGCCGAGAAACTCCACTCGGTCTAAAAAGAACTCGCACTTCGGCAATTTGGCAAACAATCTCTCCTGCCTCAGAATCCCCAAAACTATCTGCAAGTGCTCTGCATGCTCCTCCGGCGTCTTCGAGTATATCAGGATGTCGTCGATAAACACTACGACGAACTTATCCAGATACTGGTGAAATGTCTTATTCATCAAATTCATAAAGACAGCTGGCGCATTTGTGAGACCAAATGGCATCACCAGAAACTCGTAATGCCCGTACTTCGTGTTGAACGCCGTCTTCTGGATGTCTGCTGCCCTAACCTTCACCTGGTGGTACCCGGATCTCAAGTCTATACTGGAAAACACCTTCGCCCCGCTCAACTGGTCGAACAAATCATCTATCCTGGACAGAGGATATTTGTTCTTGATGGTGATGGCATTCAAGGCCCGGTAGTCAATACACAACCAGACTGTACCATCCTTCTTAGGCACAAAGAGCACTGGCGCTCCCCATGGAGAAGCACTAGATCGAATGAAACCCTTTTTCAACAGGTCATCAATCTGCTCTTTCATCTCTACGGCCTCCTTGGGATTCACTCTATAGCAAGCCCGGGATACTGGTGATGAACCCAGCACTAAATCTATAGTGAACTCCACATCTCTGTCAGGCGGAAGTCCTGGAAGATCCTCTGGGAATACATCCATAAACTCCCTAATGATAGGGTGTGGCGGTGCTACGTCCCCAACTGTCACACAACAGTTTGGCTCTAGGCTGATCTCCGGCCCTGTCCTCCTGACTCTGAATGGTGCTGTGCCTGGGGGACTGAACAAAATACTACCCTCAAGACAATCTATAGATGCATGGGCATAGCTAAGCCAGTCCATCCCCAATATGATATCATAACCGGGGAGTGGCATCACAAAGAATCGCCCCTCAAACTCTCTCCCGGCTATAGTAATAGAGCATCTATAGATAGCTCTAATAGGCACTGGTCTTCCTCCCGTCATTACTCTACTAATCTCCGCAGTAGGTATAGATACTAAATGGTGTTCATGCATAAACTCTAATGACAGGAAGCTATGAGATGCACCAGAATCAAACAAGCATAGAGCTAGAAAAGTATGCAAATAAACATGACCTGTGATGACGTCAGCTAAGTAATCTGGCTCTGAAACCTGCTCCAGCTCCGGCTCGAGAGCTAGACTATAAACCTTCCCTTGAGGTCCCTTATGCTGTTGCAGATGTTGCCCAAACCTCTGCTGCTGAGTCGGAAGCGGTCCTCTAGTCTTCGCTACTAGGCAGTCTCGAAGCTGATGGGTGGCAGACCCACAAGCTAAACACTGACCCAACCTCTTCCTACAGACGAAAGAGTCGTGGCCTACCCTCTTACAGAAAGTACACAAGGTTCCCTTCTGCTGCTGCCGGGGTCCCGGGGCTCTAACTGGCGGGGTCTGATAATGTGAGGTAGGGGGACGGTATGTCTGCTGGTACGGCGTCGGTACTTTCTGCTGGAAAGCCTGACGCTTGGACGGTCCCTCGAGGTGTACAGAAGCCGGCCTCTTGCATGACAGAAGATGCTCCTCGATGCTCCGGGCCAACTCTAGGCTCTGGTAGTAGTCAATCGTACTGTTCGCCACTATAAGAATGCCAATGTCTGGAACTAGACCATGGCAAAACCTACGGGTCATCTCCTCTGGATCTGCAACCAGACTAGGAGCGAAGCGGCTCAGGCGACTGAACTCTGCCGCATACTCATCAACAGAACGGTTCCCCTGCTGGATGTTCTGGAATCGTAGCCCCATGGCTAGTCTAGCAGTGGTCGAGAAGAATTTCTTCTTGAACTGGGTCTTGAACTGATCCCAAGTGGCTCTCCCTCTCGCTAACAACGGCTCATTCCGGAACCAAACTCCTGCCAAGTCTATCAGCAGAAATCCCGCTACCTCGACCTGGAGGTCATCCGGCATCCTAACTCCAAGAAGCTTCCTCTCTACCGAGTCTAGCCAGTCATCTGCTACTACTATGCCCTCAGTCCCTGAGAACTCCTTGGGGTTCAGACCCATGAAGTCCTTGATCGTCCCCGCTCTCTGCCGTGGCTCTACAGGTAGTGGGACCACGGGACGTTCCTCAGAATGCTCCATGCTCTGGCGGAGTAGGGTAGTCTTCTCCTGATGGGTTGTTAGGAACCCCTGGATCAGAGTGAGCAGCTGGTTCCCGTCGAGTGTAACGGAAGCCTGGGTAGGTATAGTGATAGGGGGTGATGGAAGTATTGGGTCATGCTGGACATGTGAGGTGGAAGGTGGTTGTGGTAACTGGGTTTGTGGATCTGTGGAGTGGGGGAGTGTGGTAGGTGGAGGTGTATCGGTCAACTAGTCAGCTGACTGGATAAGGAGGGCTCCATTCTCAGGTGTAACATACTGGGACGAACGAGTAAGCACCATCTAATTACAATAAAAAGGACTTATAAGGACTTGTTTAAAGTAAGCAATTATAGGCAAAAAAAATTTAATTATAATAGCAAGCATGTGATGTATTTCCTATGTTACGATCCTAGCATTCCTCTAGATGTTCTAAGCGTCATTCCTAAATGTTGTCTAATTACCTTAAGTTCCTAATTGCAGGCATGCTTGGTACAATAACGTAACCAAACAATTTAGTCTCGACCTGCATGGGCCACCACTAAAAACATGTCACGACCCGCTACCCAAATTGTTGGGCCGGACCGAGTCATGTCCAGCCTACGCTTGAGATAAAACGTAGTAAGCTGTTCTAAAGACAACAGGATAAGACTAAATGTGCTAACAGTTCTATAAGTGAATAAAAGTCATAAATGCTCCAAATACAAAAGTCGTCTCATATATAGAAATAAGTCCAAAGTACAAGTGATCTGAAATGTAAAACTGGATACATGTCCAGTTACAAAATACGTAGCCTATTACATGACTACACTAAATATCCCAAACAGCTATGCAAACTAGACGAGTCTCCCCGCAGGAACATCCTCGTATGGCAAAGTCGGGTCCTCGGTAGTATCTCCATAATATGAGTCGCAGAGTAACTCCTCCTCAGTAAGGACACCTACAACGTTATCCTGTCAGGATGGAAGCAAGTACTGATTCTAGCAAACTAAATATACGAAGCATGAACAAGAATGTAATAAATTGGAATCATGGCATATCATGGTTTAATTGGTTATTTTTAGAAATGACAACATGTAGTTTAAAAGTTTAAAACAGTAGTATGTACGTGAATCGGTCAATAGGCGAATAGGATGTACAGCGGTACATATCAAGTTTTTCTGGCATGCACATACGTGCACGAACGGCATCGATGTATATCCATACACAAACGCGGGATAAGAACATACGGCAAGGTCACATATAGAATGTCACCGAGCGCGGTAAATACATACGGAGAAGGGGTCATGTTCACGTACAATACTAACAGTTTCCCCTTAACCCGTTATTTAAGCATGTGAGAGATATGAGATACTGTTTAAACATGGTAGAGACTAAAAGTAATACAACATGTAAAGTTCTAACTTGCTACCCCAAGGATCAGCATTTAACATGGTTGATAAATCGCAGTTTATTGTCATAGCAGTATGTAAAGTTCGTAGAAAGTACTTGCCTCTAGCAAAGCAAAGCAAAGCAAGCTGCGATAAAAGTGCTATAGATGTCTGGTAACTCGTCACTATAGAAATAAATATATAAACTTAGTTTTTACACTAAGCTAAAACACTAAGACACTAATTGGTGCAACACGACTTGTGACTGGACACCTAGCCAAAATGATGACTTTAGCATAGGAGACCAATGTGGGGTGACACACTACTTTAACTAACTTTCTAGGGTCTTTACACTAGTGAGGGGTGAGGTTCAATACGGCTAAAACTCAAAATAGCACAAAAAGTTGCAAGTCGTAATTATTCAATAAATAAATCAAATGAACATTGTGTTCCAACAATTTTGAGATAGACAAAAAGCTTATTTTTACATAAAATAAAGTACCAAAAAGATCCTTGTTAATTATAGAAATTTATTATAATTTTTCTGGAATTTATTAACCAGTACAAGTATTTTATAAAAATCAGTTTTTCTAAGTATACAGAAAATGAGTTTTGGTTTCATATGCCAAACTAGTGGCAAAACTGTAAATTAAATACTATAAAAATTATACTAAATTAGATAAATTAACATAGTATCTAAATACTATTTTTTCAGAATTTTAACAGTACTTTAAGTATTTTTAGAAATCCAAAAACAGCATTGTACACTATTTGAAATTAAATAATTAATTATTTACGTATTTTGTCCATGTACATAATTTGAACCAAAGTTCAAATACAGGACCCAAGGCCATGAATCAAGTCCAATATGACTTGTACAGGTCTTGAATGTGTGAAAACACATTTGGGCCCAAAAACCTATGCTAGGCTTGGATACCAAATGGTTGCAGAAATTTAAATATACTAATATACAAATTGGTAAATGTGCAAATTAAATATTAATATTTTAATCAGGTAAAATTATACATAGTGGATATATACATACATATGTTAAAATACATATATATATATATATATATATATATATATATATATATATATATATAAAGTATTTTCTTTTATATATATATATATATATATATATATATATATATATATATATATATATATATATATATATACAATACAAAAAAATATATACAAATATTGTATACATATATATAATAGTATATATATAATAATATACACATGAAAATATATACATATATACATATATGTATATAAATACAAATATATATATACATATATATAAAAATTTACTAAGTACAAAAAATATATATATATATATATATATATATATATATATATATATATATATATATATACATATACAAATATATAATAGTATATATATAATAATATATACACATGAAAATATATACATATATACATATATGTATATAAATACAAATATATATATATAAAAATTTACTAAGTAAATATATATATATATATATATATATATATATATATATATATATATATATATATATATATATATAACAAAAGAAAAGAAAAAAGAAAAAAGAAAAAGAAAAAGAAACAGAAAAACAGACAGAGGGCTCGCACTCGGCCCTCTGTTAAAGGGTGAAGACTTAGAGCCCCACCCGCTGGCCAGTGGGCCTGAGCGGGCTTGCTGTTAGGGTGGGGCTTGGGTTAAAAATAAAGAGCTCATTAGTTAATGGTTTATTTAACCCGTTTAAAGAAACAAACCCGACCCGTTATGTTATACCGTATCCTGACAGTTAGGGACACGGCTATGATACACGACACAGTGTCTTGTGTCTACACTCAGCACGACACGCACGAATCGATTCGGCCGTGTCCAAGCTTACCCATAGATTGCCCGTGTCCTGGCGAGTCTTCCACGTGAATTCGAGACACAAATACGACACAGAAATAGCATTGACACGTACGTGTCCGAAGTCGGGTTGCTGTCGGGGTGGCGACTGGGCGGAGGAGACGTCGGGGTCGGGGCGCTCGGGTGGCGCTGGACTCCTCTCGTCGGGGCGAACCGAATGGTGGTGGTGGCGATCGACGACGATGGTCGGTGAGGCGGATCTGGGGGGTTAGTCGGAGCTAGGGTTCCGGTGATGGGTTTTGGGGAAGAACAGGGCGGTGGTCGGCGGTGGTTGCGTCGTGGTGGTGGTAGATGGGTCGGGGGGACTGTGGGGGGTTTTATAGGGGGTTGAGGCGGTCCTAGGTCGGTCGGGCGGCCGGAAATTGCAGGGGCAGGCCGCGCTGGCGGTCGTCGGGGATGGGTAGGTTAAGGTTAGCGTTTAGGCCCCTATAGTTTAGGATATTACACAAAGGTCCCAGCAGTTGCCAAATGCAAATACAAATTTGCATTCCACACTTAAAAACAATTAATTAATTACAAAGTGATATATTAACAATTTAATAAATTACAAAACCATATTAAAATATTTCTAAAAATTACAAAATGATATTAAAACATTTTAGAAAATTGCAAATTGATATTTTAGTATTTAAAACTCATTTAAAACTCATTTAAAAATTCTAGAAAAATTACTAAAAATCCTAATAATTATTTTAAGGCTAAATATGACATTGAAAATTAATAAACACTAATTAAATAAAATTTTGAAAAACAGGGGCTTACACATATGATATGGTTCAAGTAGAATTCGAGAAACATATGTAGCCATAATGCTGTTACCTGAAGTCCTACATCGCTAGTATTTTTCTGGCTGCAAAAACTTTGATTCCGTAATACAAGGATAAATATAATTTCTCAAACTTTTCCTTGGACCAATCCATGGGACATTTTTGTAGGAACGAAATAGTAAAGCGTAATACTCTAGAGGGGGGGTGAATAGAGTTGGCAGCGGAATAATGCTAATTAAAAAATGTTAGCAGCACAATCACAGAATATTAATCACAACTAAAATAAAGTAAAGACAGAGTTAAGAAAGCAAACGCAAAGACAGCGATGTATACTGGTTTTCCTCTGTTGAGGACTAATCCAGTCGGTAGAACTCTTGCTACCAGTTGAATCCACTATTGGAAAAACCGCAAGTTTTCTTACGAAGTCCTTGCAACTTCTACAACGCGAGCTTTGATACGAAGAACTCGTCCAACTTCAAATGTGAAGAGGTATTCTTCAATCAAGTCTTCTGATTACAATCTCTCAGAAACTTCTAGACCGTACCGCACTGGCAAATCGACTAGAGGATTGTAATTGGCTTGGGATCTGAAATTGAAAGCTCTAGAAAACTCTTTGGAAGACTGAAAGCTTTAGATAGAGAGAAGATTGAAAGTGAATGAGTGAGTTGAAATGATCGAAATCCTTCTCTATTTATAGGTGTTCCAAAGGCAGACTTCTGACAGAATTCGGGCAGAATTCGGACAGAACTCTATGAGCAAATCTCGGTCAAATCCGCAACTGCAGGAGGACCAAGTAACAAGGATTCAAAATCACAACGGCCACCAACCGAACTCTGGCCGAACTCTGGCCGAACTCGGTCCGAGTTCTGTCAGGGTTTAGTTAGGGTTTTAAAAAGCTTTTTGGTGATTTTTGAAAACCTTTTTGTAAACCTTTTTGAAAGGATATTTTAAAAATATTTTGAACTCATTTAAGGGTAGCCTATTTGCCAGTACGACTCGGTGTACAACATATTCCTAGACTCAAATAAAATGAAAAATACATTGCAAAAGGAATTACAGACTCGAGTAGGCAAACAGATCTTCGTCTTGAATTCAGTGGATAGCCATTCTTGATCATGTTCAAGAGTCTGAGATGTCCCGACTAGCTTCGTATATCCAGACAGAGTTTGATCAATTATTAAAATCAGGTTGACCATATGACCAATGGGCCAACAATCTCCCCCATTTTGATAATTGACAAACTATGAATGATATAACATTAAGCTTGTTCAAAATATCAAAAAATAGAATTGTTCATATCCTGTATTATCTCAAAAAAATGTTAGATCTTTTAATTTTTCTCCCCCTTTGTCACTTAGCAAAATAATTGCAAAAGATAAAGCTCCCCCGCAATCAATGCATAAGTAACAAATAGTGAGAAAACACATATAAAAGAAATAAGACAGAAATAAAAGAGAAATATCACAGGCATGTATTAAAAAAAATCATCACAGGCATGTAATTTCACAGGCAGTTATAAAGAATGAAGCAATATAAGAGATAGTGCTATCATAAACTAAAACTGAAACATAGTGCTGAAATAAACTGGAATGCCATAAACTGAGGCATAATAAACATGTCCATGAAAATAATAGAGTACTGAAGCAAACTAGAAAGTGCTAATAATAATCAAAAAATACTGATAATAACTTGGAATGTCGGAGCATTTCCAAGTGCACAATAAAATATCACTCAAAATCATATAGTCACATCTCCTCATCATCATCATCAGCTCGACCAGCATGTCCTGAAGGACCAGCTCCAGAGGTACCAGCGCCAGAAGGATGAGGAGGGGCGCCAGCATAGAACTCACCAACAAAGTCACGAGGTGGAGCACGATCAGGACGGTACCAATCATAGGCATTACCGGGCTGGAAGTAGGCATGAACAGCCTCATCCTCACAGCGGTAACCAGAGAAAGCTGGTTCTCTAGGGATGGAACCGGCTGAATGACCAGTCTAGGCGAAACGAAGATCAGCTAAGGAATTTGCAAGCGCCTGATAACGGGTGACGTCGCGGAACTCACGTTCGCGAGCCATGTCCGTCATCGAGACGTGCAAAGCAGATAAATGCTGATGTATGCCCTCAAATGTCATGGCATACTGATGAGGTAGAGGAGGAGGTGCAGTAGGAGGAGCAGGAGGTGGAGCTGAAACAGTCATGCTACGACAAGATAACTGAAGAAACTTGGGCTCAGGGTCCTGAGTACAAGTCGACAGATCGATATCGAAGCGCTGAAAGATGCGTGGGAGAATCATCGCGTAAGAGAGATTTCTATCTTTTGCACGACAACGACCCATCATCTGAATCATGGTCTTAGGGGCAGAAAATGGAATCCCTTAAGAATGTGGTACATGGCGGACAGCTCAAGAGAAGTCACATCATCCTTTGAACTGGATTTTGAAAGGATAGTGGAATAGATGATGCGATGCAATTCATAGTTAAACAAGTTCAGGTTGTTAGCCTTGAACTTTCCAGAACGTACTCTATCAAGTGCACAGAGTTCCGCTTTGAAACTGGCGAGTGTCGTGCCTTCGGGGAAATCAAATTCAGTGATGTCAACTAGCGGTTCACCTTCGTTAGGGATACCAAGGATCTCCGCTAAGAGGTCATCATTGAAATTGATATCAATACCTCCAACACGAGTGCTCACATCAAAAGTGTTTAATATGAGATTGCAATAAAATAATCTAATGGCATTAGTTGCTATAGGGAAGCAGATTTTAACAAAAAGATGTAACCCTAATGCCTCAAATAAATGACGATGATCAGGAAATACAGTCCATTTGACTGGAGTGCCTGTGCATATGGATCTCATGGAGAAGTCTCCATACCACAGTAGGGCTTGGTCTAGGGTTTGAAAGAAAAACCCGTCGAACGCGCCGTCGTGGTTTGGACCGACGAGAAGAGGGAATCCGTATGCGGATGCGAAGATGACCCTTCCTCACTGGGGGTCGTCTTCTTCTTCTTTGAAGGATTGAATTTGGGTGCCAATTGTGCAAATTGAAGTAAAAATGCACTAATTGAAAAGTGGACAAAGATGGAGTTATACCTCCCGAAATCAAAGTATGTCGAAGAGAACGACGAACTCCGCACGAATCCAAATTTTGGATTGATTTCACCACTTGGATTGGAAGAAGGAGGGTGGTGAAAAGCTAGGGTTCGGGGTTCCTTCGCGGCTGCTGCTGCTGTTATGATGTAGTTTAGAAGCAATGAAGAAGAAAGGCTTCTCGGGTTCTGTATATATAACCTGACACCCTCAACCGAACTCGGGCCGAATTCGGTCAGAGCTCTGGCCGAATTCGCCTAGGGTTCTTTATAGTTGATTTTTGCCATTCTTTTTCATTGTCTCATTTCAAATGTTTAATTCAAAGATTAGTCATTTTAACTTCAATTAACATAATTAATATTATTTTATAGATTAAATGTCGTTACACAGCGACTATTTCAGATTAGCTGTAGGAGTACTGTCCCAGCTGGCGGAGGTTCACCTGGGAATTCTTAAGTACCGCTTCGCTTCAACCGTAGTTGTGGTGACAGACAGACTCTTTATTGGCTTGTCTCTAACACAGTTTTTGCGTAATGATATATAATCATAAAACAAACTTAATTAATATTATTGACGACCAAAATTCCTAATTCTTGACGTAAATAATTGAAACGATCTTCCGCTGGAGGTTTAGTGAAGATGTCAGCTAGTTAATTTTCAGTATCTATGTACACAAGGTTTATATCTCCATTTTGATGATAATCTCTAAGAAAGTGATGTCGAATCTCGATATGTTTAGTACGAGAGTGGCATACTGGATTCTTAGTCAAATTAATAGTGCTCGTGTTATCACAGAAAATGGGAATATGTGTGTAAAATAAATCATAGTCTTCTAAGGTTTGTTTCATCCACAAAATCTAAGCACAACAACGTCCTGCGGCGATGTACTCAGCCTCTGTTGTTGATAGGGCTACAGAATTTTGCTTTTTACTAAACCATGAGACTAAAGCCTTGCCTAAGAAATGACATGTGCCACTGGTACTTTTTCTATCAACTTTGTATCCAGCAAAATCTGCATCCGAATAACCAATAATGTCAAAGGACTTAGTTTTGGGATACCACAAGCCAACAGAAGAAGTGCCCTTAAGGTATCGAAAGATACGCTTAACTGCGGACAGATGTGATTCCTTTGGGTTAGCTTGAAAACGTGCACACAGGCAAACACTAAACATTATATCTCGACGACTAGCAGTTAAATAAAGTAAACTACCAATCATACCTCGATACTTACGTGTGTCGACTGGCTTGCCTTGTTCATCTGAATCAAGCTTTGTTGAAGTTGCCATTGGAGTGCCAATAGGTTTGACATTGTCCAGATCAAACTTCTTTAGCAGGTCTTTTGTGTACTTGGCTTGATTTATAAATGTTCCATTATCAGTTTGTTTGATTTGCAATCCGAGAAAGAATTTCAGCTCTCCCATCATGCTCATCTCAAACTCATTCTGCATACACTTAAAGAATTTCAGCTCTCCCATCATGCTCATCTCAAACTCATTCTGCATACACTTAGAAAATTCTTGACATAGAGATTCATCAGTAGATCCAAATATAATATCATCAACATAGATTTGAATTAAAAGAAGTTTGCCATTAAAAGACTTAATAAACAGTCTAGTGTCAACCTTGCCTTTTGAAAAACCGTTGTCAAGTAGAAAAGAGCTTAGACGATCATACAAAGCACGAGGGGCTTGTTTTAAACCGTATAAGGCTTTCTTCAACTTGAAAACATGATCAGGATTTTTGAAATCCGTGAAACTTGGAGGTTGTGCTACAAAAACTTTTTCTTTTATAAAACCATTTAAAAAAGCACTCTTGACATCCATTTGAAATAGTTTGAAATCATGAAAACATGCAAATGCACATAACATGCGAATGGATTCTAATCTCGCAACTGGGGCATAAGTCTCATCGTAGTCGATACCTTCTTCTTGATTGTATCCTTGAGCTACGAGTCGAGCCTTATTACGAGTTACTAAACCATTCTCATTTAGTTTATTTCGGAATACCCAACGGGTGCCAATGACCGGATGATCAATAGGCCTGGGAACAAGTTCCCAAACTTGATTTCGTTCAAATTGGTTTAATTCCTCTTGCATAGCATCTATCCAAAAACTATCACTACATGCTTCATCAATAGTTTTGGGTTCTAGCTGTAAAATAAATGCAACACTAGAAACAATATCTCTACTGGATGCACGAGTACTTACTCCTTTGGTAATATCACCAATTACCAAATCTTTTGGATGATCAGCTGTAAATTTTAACCTTTTCGGTAGATTCTGAAGGTAGCTGGTTCCTGGATCTTCTCTAGGAGGTTCAGCTAGTGCAGAGCTTGGTTGAGGATCAGCTGATGTTGAGCTTGATGCAATCAGATCTTCATCACTGTCATCGATAGTCATTTGATTTAGTTCATCAAAAGTGACGTTGATTGACTCTTCGATGATCATGGTTCGTTTGTTGAAGACTCTGTATCCTTTGCTCTTGGCCGCATAACCTAAAAATATACCTTCATCGGCATTTTCATCAAATTTTCCCAAATTGTCTTTTATATTAAGAATAAAGCATTTACAACCAAATATTCTAAAGTATGAAACAGATGGAATTCTATCAAACCATAACTCAAATGGAGTCTTCTTCGATTTGGGTCGAATTAGAACTCTATTGAGAACAAAGCAAGCTGTATTGACAGCTTCAGCCCAGAAATATTTGGGTAGACTAAACTGGTTTAACATCACTCTGGCCATTTCGGTTAGAGTTCTGTTCTTACGTTCCACAACTCCATTTTGTTGTGGAGTCCTAGGGCAGGAGAACTCGTGTACAAAACCGTGTGTGTCACAAAATTGCTCAAAATCAGCATTCTCGAATTCGCCTCCATGATCACTTCTGATTCGAGTGATCATGTAACCTTTTTCATTCTGAACTTTCTTGCAAAAGGCGACAAATTCGGATAATGCATCATTCTTGCGTGTCAAGAAGTATACCCACGTGTATCTAGAGAAATCATCTACAATTACAAAAGCATACAATTTACCTCCGAGGCTAGCAACTCTGCTAGGACCGAATAAGTCCATGTGAAGCAATTGTAGAGGTCTAGTAGTACATACTGCGTTTACAGATTTGAATGTGGATCTGCTAGCTTTGTTCTTTTCACATTGGCTGCATACCGAATCCTTCTTGAATGTAATGTCCGGTAAACCGCGTACTAGCTTCTTTGTGGATAATCTTGAGATCGTATCCATATTAGCGTCACCGAGTCTCATATGCCACAGATGACTCTTATCACTCTTGGCCATTAAGCATCTACCTGAAATGTTAGTTTCTTCTAACAAATAGAAAACATATATATTGTCTTCTCTGATACCTTCAAAGATAGTACTACCAGTTGAGCTATCAACTATAGTACATTTGTCTTTGCCAAAGTTGATGCCATAACCATGATCAGCCAAATGACTTATGCTGAGTAGATTATGTTTCAACTCGGTAACCAGACAGACATCTTTAATCACAGGATAGGGAGACTTACCAACATCACCGATACCAATAATATACCCTTTCAAGTTATTACCGAAGGAGACATAGCCTTCCTTCTTTTTCTTCGACAGTGTTGCAAATAGGGTAGCGTCACCGGTCATATGCCGTGAGCAACCGCTGTCGAGGATCCATTTGCTTCTAGCATGTGAAGGGTGTTCCACCTACAAAACAGTTTGCAGATGAAACTTTTGGTACCCATTTCTTGTAGGGTCCTGAATTGTTAGCCTTTGGTATCCAAGCATAAATATTTAAATCAACAAGCTTTCTGATTCTACATGCAGATGAAATATGACCAATGAGGCCACAATAATGACATTTTGCATGTCGAGTGTTGAAAGCCGAGTGGTGTGCATGGTTGGTAGGTTTAGGTTTTCTAGTATAGAAGAAAGCATACCTATAATCTTGTTTGGGCTTAACCTTTTGGGGTAAAGGTTTTATATGGTTAGGTCTGACAGTGTTTGGCTTGGGAATGTTCCGATTTTTCGGTAAGTGACACGTGTTAGGGAAGGAAGCAGCAGGCTCAGGCTGTTTTCCTAACCTAATTTCCAATCTTTTGGAAGTGTCATACAACTTAGTATAATCAGAAGTGAGTGTTTCCATTCTGATTTGTGCACATCGAAGACTTTTCTTCTCTATAGAAAGTTCTTCCTTGAGTTGGTCAATAATTTTGTCTTTCTCTTCAGATGACTTGGTAGTCTCGTGTAATAAGAACTTTGTTGAAGAAAGCTCACCAGATTCACTAACATCATTTTTAACCTCAGCTAGTAGGTCGGTAAGTCTACCTATTTCACCTTTGTACTCTTTGAGTACCTTCTTAGAGGTCTGATACTTGCTACGCAGTTTCCTGTAATCAGTCATCAGGTCACTGAAGGCATCTCCTAATTGCTCAAAGGTGAAGTCATCATAAGTATCAACTACAGGTTCAGTAGGTACCTGATCGGATGCCATAAAGCATACGTTTGCAGCGTCTTCTGATTGTTCGTCTTCTGAGTCGCTGGCTTCACTTTCATGCCATATGCTGGTATTGGCATATCTCCTAGATGTTGATTTCTTCAGGTTCCCTTTTTCATACCTGTTGCTCTTCTTGCTTGATGATGAGTTTGTGGGACAATCCTTCTTCATGTGTCCCTTCTTCTTGCGGCCGTAGCAGACAGCGTCATCTTGATACCAGTTGTTGCTGCTGTTGTTTTCTTTGGCTCTCTTCTCATATCTCATGAATCTTTTGAATTTTCTTGCTAGGAGTGATTGATCTTCAGCATCAGATTCACTGCTGTCTGAGTCACCTTCAGCAGCTTTTCTGTGCTGAGCCTTGAAAGCAATCGTCTTCTCCTTTGGTGCAGGCTCTTCAAAATCTTGTAGCTCGAGTTCATGAGTGAGTAGCTTACCCATGAGTACTTCGAGGGACATAGTTGTGAGATCGTTCCCTTCAATGATTGCAGTAGCCTTCGGAATCCAGTTCTTGGTAAGTGCTCGCAGGGGTTTGCGAATCTTTTCATGGTTACTGTACTCTTTGCCTAGGGAGGACAAAGGATTTACAATATCCAAGAACCTCTCGAACATCTGAGTAACTGTTTCGTTGGGCTTCATCTTGAACACCTCATACTCTTGAGTAAGTCTGCTGACTTTAGATTCTTTGACTTGAGTCGTGCCTTCATGTGTGACTTCAAGTAGCTTCCATACTTCATTAGCCGTTGTGCAGATAGACACCCTGTTAAATTCAGTTCTGTCTAAAGCACAAAAAAGAGCATTAATGGCACGTGCGTCAAGACTGGTCCTTTTCTTTTCTTCCTCTGTATATCTGCTATGGAATTTTTCAACTAAAACTCCATCAACATTTATACGAGGTGGCTTTTGATAGCCATCAAGAACAATGGACCATAAATCAAAGTCAAGTGATTTCAAGAAGAAACTCATTCGTGTTTTCCAATAGGTATAGTTCGTACCATCAAACAGTGGGGGTCTGTTTGTGGCCTGGCCTTCACTTGTGAATTTCACAGTTGCCATGTGTTGTGCTGTGATCTATATAACAGTTAATTAAAATGAATAAATAATTGTACTGTTACCTTTGCTTTACCTGTAACACCCGCTCTGATACCAATTGTAGGAACGAAATAGTAAAGCGTAATACTCTAGGGGGGGTGAATAGAGTTGGCAGCGGAATAATGCTAATTAAAAAATGTTAGCAGCACAATCACAGAATATTAATCACAACTAAAATAAAGTAAAGACAAAGTTAAGAGAGCAAACGCAAAGACATCGATGTATACTGGTTTTCCTCTGTTGAGGACTAATCCAGTCGGTAGAACTCTTGCTACCAGTTGAATCCACTATTGGAAAAACCGCAAGTTTTCTTACGAAGTCCTTGCAACTTCTACAACGCGAGCTTTGATACGAAGAACTCGTCCAACTTCAAATGTGAAGAGGTATTCTTCAATCAAGCCTTCTGATTACAATCTCTCAGAAACTTCTAGACCGTACCGCACTGGCAAATCGACTAGAGGATTGTAATTGGCTTGGGATCTGAAATTGAAAGCTCTAGAAAACTCTTTGGAAGACTGAAAGCTTTAGATAGAGAGAAGATTGAAAGTGAATGAGTGAGTTGAAATGATCGAAATCCTTCTCTATTTATAGGTGTTACAAAGGCAGACTTCTGACAGAATTCGGCCAGAATTCGGACAGAACTCTATGAGCAAATCTCGGTCAAATCCGCAACTGCAGGAGGACCAAGTAACAAGGATTCAAAATCACAACGGCCACCAACCGAACTCTGGCCGAACTCGGTCCGAGTTCTGTCAGGGTTTAGTTAGGGTTTTAAAAAGCTTTTTGGTGATTTTTGAAAACCTTTTTGTAAACCTTTTTGAAAGGACATTTTAAAAATATTTTGAACTCATTTAAGGGTAGCCTATTTGCCAGTACGACTCGGTGTACAACATATTCCTAGACTCAAATAAAATGAAAAATACATTGCAAAAGGAATTACAGACTCGAGTAGGCAAACAGATCTTCGTCTTGAATTCAGTGGATAGCCATTCTTGATCATGTTCAAGAGTCCGAGATGTCCCGACTAGCTTCGTATATCCAGACAGAGTTTGATCAATTATTAAAATCAGGTTGACCATATGACCAATGGGCCAACAATTTTTCCAATATAACGAAAGGAAACGGGAAGGATTAGTTAACAGATAAGAGGTTTAGTCAATCCTAGGAATGGTGGTAAAAAATAATCAAACTGTATCTCTACTCCTAAACATTTCCTATATAAGCCAACTATGGATCATCCAATATGCTCAAGTTCTACCGCTTACAAGTGTCTTTGGTGAACTTAGGACACAGTGGCCATAAGACATGCTTAGCCTAATACTTATTTAGGGACATGTTAGCAACTATACTCCTATACCATATAAGCCTCATAATTACTTGACCAAGAGATTTCATCTATAGAATTCCTAATACAGTCATTCCTTATTGATATGTGGCACGACCTTCCTTGCTCAGGGTAACTATTAAGAAAAATATGTTCACACAATCGCGGCGGAGATCAGCGAAAGGATCAAATTATCGGAAGAAGAGAATATTCACATAATATCGAATTTGAAAAATGTGGCAAATTTTGGAGGACGAAGAAATTATGGTCATTGTATTATTTAAGGAATGAGTAAAGAAATATTAATGTTTTATGGTAAATCAAGATAAAAATAAATAGGAACTTCTAACAATAGCACAGTTCCTTGAGAAAAGATAGTATACTGGTTCTAAGAGCGTTGTATGATCAAAGAATCGACTCCAATCATTCACAATTTCCAAACAATTAGAAAGCAATGCCAATTGATCTATGCTTTGGAAAAGGGATAAGTAACTCAAGGTGAAAATGCATGACTGGGCTAATGACTAACTAGTTAGGGTGTGTGTTAGATATCATATCGTGTCTCAGTAGCTAATGGTGTAATAAGTAGTTGAGTACTTGATAATGGTATACTTAGAATAATACCTGCTATATTTCTATCCTTGGGATGGGTATCTGTCACAGCTGTGGTGGATGGTTGTCCCTCTTGATGTATGCTGGTATGCTAAGTGGGGGCTTATTCAAGCTACTGCATCCTTGTTATCGTATCCTTGCTTTTTGGGCAAGCATTTGATAGGTGTTGGTCGGAGCCGCAAGCCCAACACATGCCTAACCTCTTGCGATAATCTCTCTGGATTTGTCACTTCCTCAGTAATAGCAGACAGGCGTCTCCTAAGCTCGGTATAGTCCTGCTCCCTGCTGCTGCTGTGAGGTATGCTGCGTCCCCATACAATCTTTGGCTTGGTGATAATTAGAACCGCAAATCATGCATTGTCCCAATCTACGACGATAATCCTTCATAATATGACCCTTCCTATGGCAGAAGCGACATAGAGGAAGCTCCTTATCTGGATATGGTGATGCGCTATGATGTTGTTGTTGTGCTTCAGGATGTCTATTCGGCCCATTCTGAGTCACTCTAGCTAGTAATCTTCCTCGCAATCATATTATGTTGTTGCTGTACTTGCAATAACATAAGCAAGAACCTTGCCACTGAAGCCTCATTAGTGTAAGCAAATGGAAACTATGGTGGGGACTGAGGAGGAGGTGGCATATATTCTTTCTAAGGAGCTAGGATCTGTTGGTCTGGCTGTCCTACATGGGATCCCAAAGCTTGAGGGTACTGCTGGGTAGGTATGGTCGTCTAATCTGATTGAGACGCATGAACTTACTGAAGAGATGTGGTCGGGGTCATTGTTTGAGGCTGCGATGGAACATGCTCCTCTTGGACTGTCGTGTCTTCAAAGGTGATGGTAAGTGGGGGCTACGTGACTGCTACGAGAATTCATCCTATTGGCACGAAGGTAAGAGCAACGTTAAAACAGATTCAAGCAAGAGGCAGTTCAAGCAATCGATTGAGAGTTCGAAAAAGTTGAAGGCCAAAGGAGGTAATGAGTCGATAAGTTGTTGATGAGATACTATTTCCTAATCCTATATGCAGGTCTGCTTGGTACAGTGATGTAACTAAACAATACTTTCGTAGACCTGCAAGGGCCACCACAAAAACATGTAACGCCCAGTCCCAAAATACGAAGGACTAGGTACATGACAAGCCAGTCGTATAATAAATATGCGTAAACTACAAATGCAGTAAATGAACAGTCATGGCTCACTAATCTCATCCGCAAAAACAAAGAATAAAGATATTAAAAAATCAAATATGAACTGTCATCGTACAAATTGCTGGATGGAGACAAATCCACTATCAAGCATTTAAGCTGAAAGAAAAAGGAAATAGCAAAAGGAAAGAATACAAGCAGCAAAAATGGTCCAAGAGCATGTCATCTTCGATAGAGAGAGAAGATCACCATCTTGGTTGGAACTCCTGCGAAAAGTCGTGAAAACACACACACCTGGAGTGATCACCAGGTCCTCAGAGGGACGTAACAAGATACATAAAAATATGCCATATAAACTGACTATAAAATGTCACAAAGTCGCGGAAAAGAGTAAAATAGTCTGTATGATAACAAGCCCAGTATCCCATCATCGAAACGATGGACCATCCCTACCACCACACAAGGACAAGGGGTGGCACACTATTCCATGATGTGACACTACCCCATGCCATAACTAGAACGGAGTGCGACATGACATCAACTAAGGCCACCTAATCAGTCAACTATGATCATGCAGTTAAAAACAAACTTTCAACGCATGGACACTCTGACTATATGGGATTGGCATAGTTGCCTCTCTGGCACCAGGGGCCTCAAAGCATGACATTCCTCGAACATCAGAGGCAGCAAGAACAGAAAAAGGGATAATTATGCCAGTATCTCCAGCGGAGCTTCCGGGTGCAAAAGGGAAGTGCATAATTGGCCCATACGCTAAGGAACTGTCCTCCCTACCTTATGCACATATCTATGTCGTATCCACGACACTGTACCTCTACTAACTGCCAAGTCTCCTAATATGCCTCTATTTAGCAGTTAAACCTAACGCATGCGCAAGGCTGATCAGCCAACAATCAAGTACCTCTATATGCTACTCACAACTCAAACACATCTCGTGGGACATCTGTGTCGAAGTTTATAAAATGTTTATTAACAAGAGGTAGTCCCTTAACTCTAGGTCCATATGCATAATTTAAAGACAAGAATGAAAAATATGTTAGCATATGCATCATGTATAACTGAAAGCACGGTAAAATAAATCATGAACAATAACAAAGATGCAACTAGATGAACTGTAAATAAGAAAGCAATAAATATGCAATAACTAAGTATAATAAAGATGCAAATAATTATAAGCAGTAAATATGACAAGGTATCTTGCCTGAGGTGGTGTGCAAAATGGCAGTATCCAATAACTCGAATTGTCATATCAGTGAAGCAATGAAAGCTAACTTCCGCAAACGTCCTCGGATGCTGAGACAGACATCACCAACGTTTTTGGAATAAAAGAAATGTATAATATCGCCTAGCCATAAGTTCAATTCTGAACACATAGGCAAAATCGTAATTTCGGATCAAATTGGTGTCTGTCGTTGAACCCGCTTTACACCGAAAAGTGTGCCAAAATCTACGGTCTCTAAAATCATCAAGTTCTCTAAAGTCAACAAGTTATATGTCTACGGGGCTGGTTTGACGATACAAACTCAACCGTATGCCCAAAGTTGGATTTCGGTGAGCTGTGCCCAATTTTGTCCATTGGATCGGGTCGTGGACCCGCCAAAATAGCGTTCCAGTCAACCTTCTCAAAATTGGACCAAACTTGGGTCACAGGATCAGAAAAACGATACAAGTCCAGTGGAGGAAGTTTTGTCTCAAGATGACGAACTTGCACGAAGTTGTGGACTAGTTTGAAAAACGCCCGATACGAGGTATCTCGACCGATACACCTCGATTTCGTCGCACACACACAACAAAATCGAGTTCCGTCGAATCCCACATGTCTGTGAAGTCGATACGCACCTTTTGATGCTTTCAGTTCACGACCACATCCCCCGGTTTGTTGGGGCGCATGCCCTATCAGAGATTTTTCTAAAAATTTCTTATGTTTTAAACATTGTTTTTCTCAAGTTTTGGAAACAAATTTCTTAACCTATATTCGATGAAAATAGAAACTACAAAAAGGGTTTTGAAGATCTATATGTTGCCTAAAAGATTGCTCAAACACAATTTTCAAACTCAGGACGTATTGACCGCAAAGTGGTGTCAAACAAAGGTGTTTGAATTCAAGAATCTGTCATTATGACCGTGGTTTTTCTCAAACTTTTAGGATTTTTCACGAGATGCATAGGTCAAACTAAACTACCCTATTTACTGGATTTTACTGGATTTGGTAGAGGGTCAGCTAGGCTCTCCATAAGAATTTACGAATCGAATTTTCATCAATCGTGGAGGAAGATAAATTGGTTCGAAGTTGAGTACCTCGCGGTCAAAAAACGTAACAGAGCAGTGCTCTGTTTGTCGAATCAGTGGCAGCTGATGTTTGCTGTGGTGGTCCGGCGGCTCCGTGACGGTGCGAGCATCGGGAAGGGTGAGGCGAGGCTGGGGAATTGCTCGGGGTTGGTTATGCAAGTCCACAAGTTCTCCAAGAAGAATTTTTTTTTTCGAGAGACATATTCCCGAAGGTTTGAGCCAACTTTTAAATCCGTTTGGATTGATTCAACTGAATTCATTGCGATCGGGAGGAGGATTTGATTTGGATTGGGATTTGAGAGAATAAAAGATTGAAAAGGTTTCAAAATTTTAAAAAAAATCCACTTGGGAACCCGTTGGGTGAGGTCGAGAAATGAGGAATTTAAAGACTTGCGACAAATTGGGAAACTCGCGAGTTATTCAAAAGAATTTTTTTTCCATTTTTTTTTGAGTATATATCTTTATACATATATAGATACTCCAAAATAATTTAATAAAAATTCCCAAAATTTCTCCTAAAACTAAAAATATTTTCTAAATACTTAATAAAATTTTCTTGTACAAAATTATCTATAATGTAGCAACTACCTGCTACGTTTAATATTAGCAAAAATTATTAATTAAATACAAAACTATTTAATAATTAAGAAAATACTGTAAAATTTAAAATAAAATAATAAAAAATCCTTAAAAAATTTAGGGGGTTTACATATTCATAGGAGTTTGTGGATAATCAAGAACTTGCCTTGGGAGGTTTTCGAGATGATTTGAGAGATACGAAAAATTCGAATCGTCGAGACAAAGCGACGAATGATGATGAGTTAAAGATTGAGAGTTGTCTATCGGTCCCATGACAGTTGGTCGTTCTCCATGATGGAAATGTTCCACGAATCCAAATTAGGTGACGTGTGGTTCGCCAAAGCTTCACGGAGTGACATTGGTTTTAGTAGTTCGAAACCATGGAGGAGATCAAGGTGCACAGTAAACTCTATCTGAGACTTGGGCATCTCCATTCACACAATTCCGGGGGAGCTATGGGTCATCGATGGCGTGCACAATGCATGATGTTCTGCTCGAGGAAGCATGTGTACGGGGGAGCTTCAGTGTCGGACATGAAGGTGGCAGGTTCATGAGTCTGAATCTTAGGAGAATCGCATCGTCAGCTTGGTTGGGCCAGGCAAGGGTGAAAAAGCTCGTTGGAATGGTGGCACATTCCGGTGGAAGACAGAAGTCAGGGCAGACAGCCAAGACTTACGGTGAGTCTGGTCGTTAGAGACTTTGGTTTTGGCCGTGTTATTGACATCGACAGGACCTAGTGGTATAGGAGGTGCTACGCATGGCAGCTAGCGTCGATGTGACGGTCGAGGAGCTGGAGACGAAGGAAGATGCAAAGCAGCTTGAGTCAGAGATCAATGACATAGGGGAGCAGGAACTCTGTCGCGGGATGACATGCATGGAGTCTAGTTGAGGAGCCATGTGTAGTGCCCCATCCCGTCTAGTCAATCGGAGGAATCGGAATGCCGACGACGTTCGAACTTAGCCATGCAACGGCTTGCTCGAAGACCCGCTCGGTCGAGGCGACTCCTCGCACAGGTGGGTGGCTTCGGTGAACTTGTCTCATCTTGGCCTTCGCACTAATAAAACGAAAGTTTTTAAATGCACAAGTAGGCTTAATAATAAAAGAGATGAATCCACATAGCTAAGGAAATAACCCCAACTTGGGTCAAACTGAGTTAGAATATGGAAAAAGGTCCCATGGTCGTCTTAGAAATGTTGCACGATGGCTTTCAAAATGACACTCGATCCTTCATCTCGTGGCTTGGGAGAAGGAAAGTTGGTCTTCGCCACGAAGCTATGAATTAGCTTAAGTCATAGGCATCACCCGCATAAATGCTTGATAAAGCATGCACGGTTCTAGCGTCTAAGGCTTGGCATAGCCTTTGCTCGCCCCACGAGCTAAGTTGCATCGTGCAGCTTGTGGCATGAGTCTAGGCACCCAAATAACTTGGTTGTTCAAAGTCGATCGCGTGCACGACACATTCCCTCGACGCAAGGCTTAACGCAGCCTTTGCTCGTCAAGTTGATGCACGATTAAGTTAGGCTAAGTGATTCTAGGCGATCGAAGACATTCTAAGCACTGTCCCATATTTTCTGCGGTTGTCGATATTACTTAGTTTCACGATCGCAAGGCCTGTCATATAGAGTATGACTTGGACGGTAGTGTCGCATAGAGTTCAAGTTAGTTTAAGGCACGATGTCACAGACTTAGTATTTTTAAGGCACGGGCCATGGTTGATTAAATTGAGTTGGAAGGAGAGCTTTCAAATAGTCGTTCCTAAGTCAAATGAAATGATAGGGCAAAAAGGAAGAATGCTCGCGACCATGGGTCGTCGAGGCGGTCTCATATGTGAGAAGTATTAAATTTGGCTCTGAGAGAGATGCTAACATTAGAAGAATAATGAATGTGTGAGACGTCAGTTCGGGTCAAGTCTTGCATGGTCATTGGACAACTTGTCGACAATGTAAAAGTTTCCACGAGCGGCATCCCTGGGTGCCATGGGACCGTTTCGGCCTAGGGGAAACACGGTATAGCCGAGCTGGGGGTACCGCTCAGGTTATTCGGAAACTTTCAACGGGGCTCGCTACTTGCGCTGAAAGGGTCGCCGAATAACAAAGCTATAAGTCCATGATAGCTTGTGGTGCTAGTGACCTTTCATATAGATGAGTCGGCATATAGCGGCTATCCGCGTGTATGCATTTAGAATGTGTCGAGTTGAATGTGTCTACGTTTTGGAAGACAATGATTGGGCCTAAGATTTGGCTGCAACGTAGACACCGTGCTTCGGCACGAGATGTGACGTCGAGTGTTAAGTTGTTGGAATAGAGTTGCACAAGTTGGATTTGAGTCGTTGCGAGTTTAAGTCAGGAATCGCCGCAAGGCAAAGTTGGTTAAGTGACACTAAGTTCACAAGTCTAAGATTTGGTCAGTTGGTGATTAAAGCAGCAAGGGCCGTAAGGCAGCAATATGGTTAAGTCATACTGAGTTTCGAGGCACGTCCTTAATATGGACACACGAATGGGTCTCATGATACGACCACGTTGACGGCACAATGGACTTGTAGCACGGTCACATGGAAATTGGGTACTATCGTGTAGTTGCGTCTCCGAGTATGGGCCGAAAGACAAACACGACTTGATAAAGTTGACGTTGAGATACAAAATAGGCCGAGAGTCTATGTCCTAAAACTGAACCTAAGGCAAGAGTAGAAAGACAATAAAAAAGGGTTATATTGCACAAAGTAAAATGAACTTGTTGGCTTTGTATGGGTGGGCGATGAGCTCACACCACCAGTACAGTTGAGTACTGACACCCACACAGTTTTCATGTGCAGGAACAGGTAGAAGCTCGTTGGCGCGGAGCTCGCTTGGATGCGTCGAGGCATGGAGTTCGTTGGCGTTTCGAGGCGCGCGGCCGCATGTAGTCTGGACTTATACGGGACATAATGTATGGACATCGCCTATCCGAAGCTTCCGCTGGCCTACTCGAATTGTATTGAGAGATGAGAGAGAGCAGAGTGACTTGTAATGTGAGAAAAGTGAGTTTGAGTGTTGTAATCTTGGCCTTGCGCCACATTGTATTCTTTGTTTCAACATCAATAAAAGAGTATTTGCATGACTTGTGTTTTACTTCAATGTTTTCGCTTGGGACTTCTGTGCGACGACCCCATCGCTTAGCCTGTAATCGGCCATTATGGAACCTGCCTTGCGTGAGAGCAATCTAGGCTCACGCGGCATCACGTCTTAGCTAGGACGATCGCTCTTACGGGAGCGGGGCGTGACATAATGGTATCAGAGCATGGCTTTACGTCCTTGGACTTTCGATTGAATTCTTTGACTCTCGATTTTGTTCTGCAAACTCTGATGTTGTCTCCGCAATTCGATATCGTTGGTGCGCTCTCTCTCAAATGTCCTACGGGATGTCCATACAATAAGTCTATATATTTTACAAATCGTATGAGAATAGTTTTTGACAAAACTAAAAGATGGTTCGTGTAAAGTACGGTTGGCTAAGTCGGGCTGGGCATATACACCAAAATTGCGTCGGGCAAGAATGAGTTAGAATCGATTCAAAGAGTGTTGGGTAGTTTCGATAGCGGTGCTATCGAACGACGATGTTATCGTCGATGTGATATAGAAGAGCGTGCTTGAAATTTGTGGAATGGTTCGAACGGAGATTCGAAGTAGTCGAATGCAAATTAAATGATAGTTTTGAGGATTTGTCGAATGACTTCATCCCTGAGTGGTGTATGGGATAGCCTCGGAGATGTTGGTCGATTGAGGATGCGGGGTGCTAATGAGTCTGTCAGCAAGCGTCGCATGTATACAAAGATTGAGTATTATTGAGTAAGTTATGATCTTGAAGATTTGGACGAGTCGATTCAAATAAAACTAGAGATGACGCGCACGAGATTGGGATTGTGCAAGTATGAAATGCAAAATGATTAAGTATGTGAAACTGAATCGAAGAAAAGTTAAGGTGTAGCGAACGGATGACGTGATCGAGGAAATCGATATGAATCGTATACGAAAAGTTAGCACGATCGGATGATAGCGTGCATGAAAGTGATTCGAATATTTGAGAATGACTCTAAGGATTGGAATAGATGTTGCTCGACGATTTGAGCTAGCATAGATCGATGCGAATTGAGGAAATAAGTTGCTCGATGACTTAAGATAGTCGGATGAATACGCGTAATTTTAATTTTTAGACGAATTGATCATGTAACTAGTCTGGGGAGATAATGATCGAACTTGATCTTGAATGTCAAGGAAATGTGGTACATCCAGTTCGGATGATAGCATTAGTTGCACGACTCGAAATTCGTTGCAAAGGAAGATCGTCAGGTTATGCATATCGTCGATGGTATTAAGGCGTATCAAAGATCGATATGCGATAACTCGGGGGCACTCTAATTCGAGGAATGACGATCGTGCAAGTGTTATTGTCCTGACGGATGCTATACTTAGAATTTTGACTGAAATGAATGTTGGATGAAAACGATCGTGTCTTAATGGTTGCGTTGATAACCACTACGTCGACGATCTTGTCTTGCGCGAGCGCAACTCCAGACTCGCACATGAGTTACGTCGGATTTGGGGCGATCGTTCTGCGTGAGCGCTGACATGGTGATTCATGTAGCGGGAATGATCGAACTCGAAAAAATTAGGACGCGACAATTTGGATTGCTTCAACTTGTGGTTTGATGCGAATGTGAATTCGAGGATTGGTTGGACTTGTGATTGACGATTAAGTAAAGTTGAGGATTGAGTAGATCCAATCTGCGTATCGAGAATGAATTAGTAGACTCAAGGCAAGAGTTACACCCCGATGAGAATGATTATTCTGCGGGTGCACGCATGGTGATTTTATGTCCACCGTGAAAAATCAGACTTGCGTGAGATTGGGACGTGACATATTGCTAAGCTAGACGACCTTGTAATCGAATACGTGAATTGTGATGAACGACTTAGGAAATATGGATTGAGAATTATGGTCTAGCGACAAATCGTGTCATAGTGTGTTTGACTTGGAAAGAATGGATAGGTAGACTATATCGAACGGATCCAAAAAGATAGACTATGTGAATTATAAATTTGGACTTGCGATAGCAATATGAAGAGACTTGGTTGAGCAGAACTTGAAGTAGGATGTCTTTGCTAAATGACTCGGACCCCTGGACTGAACGTTGCGAGTGCAAATAGATGAAATCTATGCTCGGAGTTTAGAAATCGGAGTGATGCGGGCTTGGGTAGTAAAACCCACATACTATCAACTTTGGTTTGATCTTAGGATGGGGTCAGTGTTTATATTATTGTGTGGGAACTATGATTCCAATACTGACGAATTGACTTTAGCCTAGAGAGATGACCTAGCGGGTAGGCAAGACGTCCATGTTGCGAGAGTTAGCATCGGTACGAGTGATCTTGAGGATTGATTAGTTTGGATGTTGGTATTGATGAATGGAATGATTCAAGAGTATGAGAATACCACTCATGAGCCTCGGCTAACATGCATATATATCAGGGACGCCCGAATATGTGCACGAACCGACACGAGTGGAAATGGCAGAATTCTTTATCACGAGGCTTGGCTGAAATGTATGTATTTTGGGGACGCCTGAAATATGTGCACGATCAAACTAAGTGATATGTTGATTCAAAGACTTTAGCCTAGAGAGATGACCTAGCGGGTAGGCAAGACGTCCATGTTGCGAGAGTTAGCATCGGTACGAGTGATCTTGAGGATTGATTAGTTTGGATGTTGGTATTGATGAATGGAATGATTCAAGAGTATGAGAATACCACTCATGAGCCTCGCTAACATGCATATATATCAGGGACGCCCGAATATGTGCACGAACCGACTCGAGTGGAAATGGCAGAATTCTTTATCACGAGGCTTGGCTGAAAAGTATGTATTTTGGGGACGCCTGAAATATGTGCACGATCAAACTAAGTGATATGTTGATTCAAAGTGAGACTAAAGGAATAGAAAGGTACTGAAGATTTTGAAATCATGTGTTCCAAAGAAAAGATTGATGGTAGTACGAGCATGGCTCGGATTAAAGAAAATCATAGGCAAAGGGTGTGCGAGAGTCGTTGAATATTAAGTTGTAAGTTAGTGAGTAAGTACTCAGTTAGTTTCGAGGATGAAACTTTTTCTGAGTGGTGTATGATGTAGTGTCCCGTCCCGCTCAGTCAATCAGAGGAATCGGAATGCCGACGGCGTTCGGACTTAGCCATGCAACGGCTTGCTACTTGCGCTGAAAGGGTCGCCGAATAACAAAGCTATAAGTCCAAGATAGCTTGTGGTGCTAGTGACCTTTCATATAGATGAGTCGGCATATAGCGGCTATCCACGTGTATGCCTTTGGAATGTGTCGAGTTGAATGTGTGTACGTTTTGGAAGACAATGTTTGGGCCTAAGATTTGGTTGCAACGTAGACACCGTGCTTCGGCACGAGATGTGCCGTCGAGTCTTAAGTTATTGGAATAGAGTTGCACAAGTTGGATTTGAGTCGTTGCGAGTTTAAGTCAGGAATCGCCGCAAGGCAAAGTTGGTTAGGTGACACTAAGTTCACAAGTCTAAGATTTGGTCAGTTGGTGATTAAAGCAGCAAGGGTCGCAAGGCGGCAATACGGTTAAGTCATACTGAGTTGGCCTCAATATGGACACATGAATGGGTCTCATGATACGACCACGTTGACGGCACAATGGACTTGTAGCACGGTCACATGGAAATGGGGTACTATCGTGTAGTTACGTCTCTGAGTATGGGCCGAAAGGCAAACACGACTTGATAAAGTTGACGTTGAGACACAAAATAGGCCGAGAGTCTATATCCTAAAACTGAACCTAAGGCAAGAGTAGAAAGACAATCAAAAAGGGTTATATTGCACAAAGTAAAATGAACGTGTTGGTTTTGTATGGGTGGACGAAGCGCTCACACCACCAGTACAGTTGGATACTGACACCCACACAATTTTCATGTGCAGGAACAGGTAGAAGCTCGTTGGCGCGGAGCTCGCTTGGATGCGTCGAGGCATGGAGTTCCTTGGCGTTTCGAAGCCCGCAGCCACATGAAGTCTGGACTTATAAGGGACATAATGTATAGACATCACCTATCCGAAGCTTCTGCTGGCCTACTCGAATTGTATTGAGAGATGAGAGAGAGCAGAGTGACTTGTAACGTGAGAAGAGTGAGCTTGAGTGATTGTAATCTTGGACTTGCGCCACATTGTATTCTTTGTTTCAACATCAATAAAAGAGTATTTGCATGACTTGTGTTTTACTTCAATGTTTCCGCTTGGGACTTCTGTGCGACGACCCCGTCGCTTAGCCTGTAATCGGCCGTTATGGAACCTGCTTTGCGTGAGCGCAATCTAGGCTCACGTGGCATCACGCCTTAGCGAGGACGATCGCTCCTACGGGAGCGGGACGTGACACCATGGAGTCAATACTTTTCTCCAGACTGGAGGGAGGGTATGTTAGGTCCAGTCTAAATTTGGTATCAGCATATTTGTGGGGCCCAAATCTGGTCAATATTTAATTTGATTAGATTTGGACGTCCATAATTAATGCTCGACTATTTTACGATTTCCTATTACTTAAAATAGATATTTTTTTTTCCATTTAGTAATAGGGTTTCCTATTAGGGTTTCCTATTACCTAAAATAATGTCTCTTATTTCGTAATAGGGTTTTTTGTTTTAGAGTTTCCTATTTAGGAAATCATATCTAAAATAGTATTTCATATACTATGTATATGGGTTGAGGGTGGAGGCAATAGGAAGACTACCAGGTGGAGATTCAGGGTGCTTGTCCAAAGGATATCTAAGAGAAAGTACGTACATTTCTCTTAGGGCTCGTCATCCAATGCAGAAAAGAGAAGATCTGATCGAGGAGTCGCCTTCGTTCAAGGAGATTGCTACGGGTAGGGTAAGTGATTTCAAGTTGTAATCTCTACCTTTTTTTTTCTTGAGTGTGATGAGGGGTTGAATCTACTAGGGCAAAGAGCTATCTTTATCTGTTTCTGGCATTCGTTAGACGAATGTTGGTTATCTCAAGTGGGTTAGCGCAAGTTTCCACTGCGGTCACGTTTCAGACTCACGGTATCTGAGCGCTTGTGGAGTGTGTTCGAACCCAACATTTCCGGAGTTGTTTCGAAGAGAGATTGCTTTCAAGGAGTTCTTCATTGGTTTTTCCTCGTCATATTGTGTTCTATAATTCTTTCATATTCATTGTTAATTTATTTTCATCTAGTTAAAGTATTGCGGTGATCCGTGTGGATCGTAAAGGAGTTTGTAAAGGAATCATGTGTATGTTTTTTATTCCATTAGTGATAGTTTTTCTGAGTTGTACTCCAATCCTTGGTTTTTTCGTTAGAATTTTCCACGTCGTCGTATTTGCATTGTGCTCGTGTGATTGTGACTTGCCATATTTGGTTTGTGCATTTTTCTTAGATCCTCATCACGTCCTATCGGTTTGCGGGAACGATTTTCGCGTTTGGTTCCCAAGAGCAAACTCCTAACAATCTAGCCTTCAATTTTCAACAGACTCAATTTCTCAAATCTTGATTACTTTCGGATTTAACTTTTTGCAACTAAAAGAGGAATAAAAAATTAAATAAGAAGCGATGAGAATTAAAATGATTGTTGAATAATTAAATTTAGGTCTGGTTAACTTATCTGTATACCAATTTTTGAGTTCTGGCATTCCCTGCCATGCATAGGGCATCAAGAATAACTCCAACACAAGTTTAGTTGGCTTAATTGTCTATCTACCATGGAAGAATTTGAAGCTAAATATTATTGTTATGTAGATGCATATTCTGCTAAAGAGCTAGAATAACTATTGTGTCCATCTAGTTGACTTATTGAACAGTACGCATAACCTGTTGCGGATAAGGAGCAAGACATGTATAACTACTTGTCGAAAAGTATTGAACCAATAAAGTGTATATTAGTACCTAGTACAAGAAGACGCAGTGATAGTAATTGATTTCTACTAGCAGAATAGTTATTATGAGCAATTCTATAGAGTATCAATTTCTCAATTGTCATGTTCAGGATCATCATGTTCGACTATAAACTCTATCCAATTCCTAAAGTAACTTTCATGTTGCACAATCTGACAGCTTGTTGATTGACAAAATTAAAAGTTACAAAATTCATAAGCATTTATAATGAAAAATTGTACCTGATGACTGAGGGAAAGCATCCCCTATCATATAACTTATCTTACAAGTTGGTTTGTGTAAGATCAGACCAAAGAAGGAACCGTCGAGGCCGACCTAGAAATCTGGCCTGCCAGGAAGGTTCCTCACTCTCATAAACAAAACCACTCTTCTCGTATAATTTTTGGGCTGCTTCATTATCCACAGCAACATGAACATAAAGATCAGTTATGCCTGACATGGAGTATGTATTATAAGTGTTCATCGATCAAATAACCAAATTAGACATCTAGAAAATTACAACAAGACAGTCTGCAAACCGAGTAGAAAAGAAACTGAGCATGAGATACTCACCCCATTCCTGAGCAACTTCTTTAGATTTGGCAACTAATGCATAGCCCACACCATTTCTCTGCAGTTCCTTTGCAACACATACATTACTCAGGTATGCCCTTGTTAGGTCAGCTCCAATGGCCTGTCAAATAATCTGCTAGCTAAGCTCAAACAGAACTAAATATAGCAAACGAGAATATTAACACATGGAGTCATGCACTAATGAAATTCTAGATCTAGAATGAACCATAGCGTCCATCTATAAGTTCTTCGCTTCTATGTGCTAAGCATGAACTTAGTTATGTCGCAGAATGAGGTTAGTTAAATGATTTTTATGAGATACCTATATTATATGTTAAATTAGTAGTGTAGAATTGCATTAAGGGTGTTGGAGTGGGTAGGGTTCCCAACCTGTGGAAAATACTACGGAGTGTGATGAATGTCATTCGTGTGTCGGAGAAGCTCGGGAAGTGCATCGATCGCCGTATATTGAAACATATATGGTAATCAAATATATGATTGAATTTTCATCTTTGACTTTGACCATATATTTATGATTGAATCTTTTATATATTAGGGTACACTGTTGCTTATACTATTAATTTATCTTCTAGTGCTCCTTTGCAGGGTGATGTGCCTGACAAAGTATGGTACGACAAGGAGCTGTCATACAGTCACTTTCGAGTGTTTGGTTGTAAGGCCTTCGTACATGTACCGAAGGACGAGAGATCCAAACTTGAGCCGAAGATAAGGTAGTGCGTCTTTGTCAGCTATGATTGGCATGAGTTTGGCTATGGCCTCTACAACCCAGTGGAAATAAAGTTCTATAGATGCAGAGACGTTGTGTTCGTTGAGGATCAGACCATGACCAACACTTAGGATTCCGAGATATATTCTGAGGCTGAGGAATTGTCTGAGTTAGAGCCATTTCGCTTCACGCCGTTTCCAGAGGTTACTGCAGAGAATCCAGTTACAGGGAAGTCAGTACATGGAGATGCTCCCAACCTTGATCATCAGCTTGCTGATGGTGGTCAGGGTGATCCTCAGGAGGATGACCATGCCGATGAGGTACTTTTGAAGAGAATGAGGCTGTCGGTATACAACCAGCACCAGAGCTTCCATTGAGGAGGAGCGCGAGAGTGAGTTGACCATCTACGAGATACTCACCTGATGAATATATGCTACTAACTAACAGGAGAGCCCGAAAGTTTCGCAGAGGCGATGGAAGACGAACACAGGTAGGAGTAGATGCAGGCAAACTCCACTTATGAGCTGGAGCGGTTGCCAAAGGGTAAGAAGGCTTTGAATAATCGATGGATGTTTTCAGAGTAAAGAAGACGAATGATGCTACTCGCCCACGATACAAAGCAAGACGGATCATCGGGATGATGAGTTCCTCTCCACCTAGTTGTGAAGGGAGAGATTTGTTGGAGTGCGTGGGATTCCCAACCTATGTAGACAATATCCCGAAGTGCGACGAGCGCCATCCGTGTGTCGGAGAAGCTCGGGGAGTGCATCGGTCGCCGTATATTAGGACGTATATAGTAAGCAAATATATGATTTGGATTTCCATCTTTAACTTTGACCATATTTTTGTGATTGGATCTTTCATATATTGACTTCCTATATAATTGGACTTCTAATTTATGGAAAGCCAATTATGATTCGATTTTTATTAAATATATGATTGATACATATATTGGACTTATATATTTGGATTCCATATATACATTTCCAACATATGGTAACCCTATTTCATGCAAAGGTTTGATGCATTCAAGTTGATTAATAATAATATCAAGCTTACAACTTTTAAGAGAGAAAAAGGGGATTGAAGACTATTGTGAAAGAAAGATCGTTTCGAGTAATTCTTTCCGTCATCTCTTGTTCTTCGGAGTCTGTTACCGGATTTTCTTCTTTCAAGTAGTTGTGGTGATCCATTTTGGATCGATGAGAAGCTTGTAAGGAGTCGATGTATTTCTTATTCCAATAATGGAGGGTTTTTAAAGTTTGACTCTGATCGTCCCGTAGTTTTTCCTATTTGGGTTTTCCATGTAAATTCGTTTGTGTCTGCATTTGGTTTTTCTGTGTGATTGTGGCTTTTTTTTTTTTACTTATTTCAGTTCTCTCACAGCTTCTTGGTTGGGGGGAACAATTTTCGCGTTTCGTTCCCAACAAAGGGCATGTTTGGTGACCTCTAAATATAATTGCCATGCAACAGTTGTTGCATGCAACTTTGTTGCTTTAAATGGTGTTGCAATTCTGGTGTTTGGTTGGGTGCGAGTTAAGCAATTGTATTTAGAAATATAGGGTTTTGTAACTGTTTGCATGTAGCTTTAGTTATTGTAAGTAGAGAAGTTATTTATTTGAAATTTATATAATATAGAAAGAAAAAGGATGCAACAAATATTGTAACTTGATGATGTGGGAGTTGCATTTATTTTCAAGGTTTATGGTATCGGCCGATACAGATATATATCGGTTGTATCGTATCGTTTTTAGTATGTTCGATCAGATAGTTACCCAAACTAATACCGTCCAATATCAAAATTTTGGGTCTCTTTCCAGGTCAAATCAATAAAAAAAGAAGAAATTAAACAGAGATGTAGGGGTACTTTGTTTATGTAATAGACAACTATTTATTGCGTGTGAATGTTATTCCATTAAAAAGTAACGGAAAACAACAAAATATATAACATAATGCCTAAATGTATCAAAGACTTTCTAGTTTTTGAAATAATTTATTATTAGTTTTGACTTTCCGAAACCAACAACTACGAAATTCCAATCCAAAACCGCATAAACTACCGAAATTGAATGCCGATATTGATACTCATAACAAAGGTCCGAAACCGATTCCAATAGTGCGAACATTGTTTATTTTATTCTTTCAGAATATGTTATCGAAGGGATGTAACGGTTAGTTTGGCCGCAGAAATTGTTGTGGTAGTTGGAGGGAATCTTGACATTTCTTGTTGTGATAATTATTGGCTGTACTTAGTAATCCATTCATCGAAAATGCCTCAATGTTTTTCTTAAGAACTCCATTAGGGATCATGTTTTGAAGTATTTGTTTTTATTTTGTATAGTTAGGATTGTTGCGTAGTGCAACCAGATACTTAGAAAAAGAAACTGTCCCTTTCGCTGATAGAACAAAACGTTGGGAACGAAACACTGAAACCGTTTTCCCAAACCAGAAAGTCCTGCGAGAGAACCGAGCAAAATCACACAAACCAAAAACGCCAAACACAATCGCAGACACAAAGATTTTTGACGTGGAAAACCCTTGCGGAAAAAACCACGGGACGATCGGAGTCCAACCCTGAAGAACCTCCACTAATGGAATAAAGAGAATACACCCTCTACAAGCTCCTCCCGATCCAACACGGATCACCACAACTCACTTGAAAGAAGAAAATTTAATTGCGGACTCCGAAAAACAAGAGATGTCGAAAAATTATTCGAAGCGATCTCTTCTTCACAATAGTCCTCAATCCTCTCTCTCTCTCTCAAAGATTGTAAAACACTCTTTTCTTTTTGAGATGTTTTTCAACTTGTATCTATCACCCTTTTATAAGCCCTTGGTAATCCATACATGGAAGGTCAATATATATAGAAACTTCCAATATGCATCAATCATATATTTAATGGAAATCCAATCATAATTGGCTTGCCATAATTGGAAGCCCAATTATATGGAAAGCTACTATATAAAGGATCCAAATATAAATATATGATCAAAGTAAATATGGAAATCCAATCATATATTTTCTTACCATATATGTTCCAAAATAGGATCGATGCACACCCGAGCTTCTCCGACACACGGATGACACTCGTCGTATTCCGGGGTATTCTCCACATAGGTTGGAAATTCCACCCACTCCAACAAATCTCCCCTTTCACAACTAGGTGGAGGCTAGGTGGAGGAACTTGTCATCCCGACGATCCGCCTGCAGTACTCAAACTTTCTCCTTGGTAGAACCTTCGTGAGCATGTCCGCTCCATTGTCATCAATTTGGACATTCTCAAGCGTCGCGTCCTTGTTCTCAACCACATCTCGTATCCAATGATACCGAGTCTCAATGTGCTTGGACCGACTATGAAATGTCTGGTTCTTCACAAGGTGAATGGCACTCTGGCGATCGCAAAGCAAAGCATACTGCTCTTGCTTTAGCCCCGCTTCCTGCAGCAACTTCTTCATCCACAGCAACTCCTTGCAAGCCCCCGTCGCCGTAATGTACTCTGTCTTTGTCGTCGACAAGACAACACACTCCTGCAACCGCGAGTGCCACAATACCGTTTCACCAGCAAACATCATCACATAGTCCGAAGTCGATCGTCTCGTGTCTACATCTCCAGCCATATCAGCGTCGCTATACCCGACCAGCTTTGGCTCGTCACCACCAAAGAAAAGTCTCCAATCAGCAGTGCCCTGAAGGTATCGAAGGATCCACTTGACCGCACTCCAATGTACCCTTCCAGGATTAGAAAGATACCTGCTAATTGTGCCAACTGCGTAGGCGATGTCTGACCTCGTACACACCATAGCATACATGAGACTTCCCACAGCTGAAGCATATGGAACCCGTACCATATCTTCCTTCTCGTCCTCGGTAGATGGACACTGCTCCTCAGTAAACCTAAAATGAGCTGCAAGGGGGTTACTCACTTTCTTCGACCCGTCCATCCCGAAACGCTGAAGTACGCGGTGAATGTACTTCTTTTGGGACAGGTGTAGCATCTTGGACTCTCTTTCTCGGCTGATCTCCATCCCAAGAATAGTCTTCGCTGCGCCCAAATCCTTCATAGAGAAGGCCGCACCCAGTTGGAACTTCAACTCCGCTATCCTAGTGGCATTCCGACCCACCAGTAGCATATCATCAACATAGAGCAGTAAAATGATAAAATCATCCTCGACAAAGTACCTCACAAATACACAGTAGTCCGACGTCGTCCGCGCATAACTATGCTCCTCCATAAACGACTCGAACTTTCTGTACCACTGTCTCTGAGCCTGCTTCAGACCATACAAGCTCTTCCTCAATCGACAAACCAAGTGTGACTTGTCCTTCTCACAGAATCCCTCTGGATGCTCCATGTACAACTCCTCAAGATCACAGTGGAGAAATGTCGTCTTCACGTCCATTTGCTCAACCTCCACGTCAAAACTGGCTGCCAATGCTAGCACCACCCGAATAGACGACTGTTTGACGACTGGCAAAAAGATCTCATCATAATCTACGCCCTTCCGCTGACCGTAGCCTTTAACTATCAGGCTCGCTTTGTATCGAGGGCGAATAGCATCATCTGTCTGCTTCACTCTGAACACCCATCGATTTTTCAAAGCCTTCTTGCCCTTTGGTAACCGCATCAGATCATAAGTGGAGTTGGCTTGTAAAGAACTCATCTCCTCCTGCATAGCCTCCATCCACTCCTGCCTATGTTCGTCGTCCATAGCCTCTGCAAAACTTTCGAGCTCTCCCCCGTCAGTCAATAGCACATACTCATCTGCTGAGTATCTCGTAGATGGTCGACGATCTCTGTCGCTCCTTCTCAATGGAACCACTGGTGTTGGCTGTATATCAACAGCCTCCTCCCCTTCAGGAACTACCTATCCGGCATGCTCATCCTCCTGAGGGTTACCTTGACCACCATCAGCAGGCTGATGATTAAGGTTGGGAGCACCTCCATGTACTGGCTCCCCCATAACTGGATCCTCTGCGATGTCCTCTAGAAACTGCTCGAAGCAAAATGACTCCAACTCAGACAATTCCTCAGCCCCAGAAGGCATTTCGAAATCCTGAGTGTTGGTCATGGTCTGATCCTCGACGAATACCACGTCCCAGCTTCTGTAGAGCTGTTTTCCTACGGGGTCGTAGAGTCTATAGCCAAACTCATCCCGACCGTAGCCGATAAATACGCATCGCCTCGTCTTCGGCTCAAGTTTGGATCTCTCGTCCTTCGGTACATGCACGAATGCCTTACAACCAAACACTCGTACGTGATTGTATGACGGCTCTTTGTCGTACCATACTTTCTCAGGCACATCACCCTGCAAAGAAGCACTAGGAGATAAATTAATAACATAAGCAGCTGTGTAAAGTGCCTTACCCCAATAGCTGCCCGACAAGTTTGCTTCTGACAGCAAACACCGTACCCTCTCCATCAGCGTCATGTTCATGCGCTCCGCTACACCGTAGAGCTGCGGTGTCTTTGGTGGAGTCTTCTGATATCGTATCCCTTGCTCTCTGCAATAAGCATCAAAGGGACCAATGTATTCGCCGCTATTATCGAAATGAACACATAACAGCTTCTTGTCTGTCTCCCTTTCAACAGAGGCATAAAACTCTTTGAAATTGGCAGCGCCTGATCCTTGGTCTATAAGGCATAGACCCAAACCTTCCTAAAACAATCATCAATAAACGTCACAAAATAAGAAGCACCACCAATAGATTTTACCTTCATAGGACCACAGACATCCGAGTGAATCAACTCGAGCAACGCCGGCTTCCTCGAACTTGGGTGATTTTGGAAAGACACTCTATTTTGCTTTTCCGCCAAACAGTGCGTGCATCTATCCAATTTTGTCGACTTTAGCCCTGGAATCACCTTTCTGTTCAGCAAGTAGCTCATCCCCTTCTCGCTGATATGCCCGAGCCGCCTGTGCCACAACTCGGTAGACGCATCACTGACTGTGTTTACCTCATGTTCCCCCTGTGCGCTCCCCTCCATATAGTAGAGTCCGTACATCTTGCTTCCTCTGGCAATCACCATCGAACCTCTGGAAAGCTTCCACTGATCGTTCCCGAAGAGATTGAAGAAACTCTCGTCATCCAACCTTCCAACCGACACCAGGTTGAAACGGTTATCAGAGACATGACGGACATCTTTGAGAACAAGAACTGCACCCATCTTCGTCCTCAAATACACATCTCCAATAGCAACCGCCTTCGACACATCTCCATTACCCATCTTCAACACTCCACAGTCGCCTGTCGGGTAAGTGACAAATAGTGCCCTGTTGTGAGATACGTGCGCTGAAGCACCTGAGTCCACCAGCCAAGAATTATCATCGCAGGCGAAGTTTATGACAACCTCATCACCTACGACGACCACATCACCTCCATGTGCCGAGGCCATCGCTGTAGTGTTCTCACTTTGCTTTTCCTTGTCGCCCTTCTCTCTCTTCCAAGCGAAACAGTTCCGCTTAATGTGGCCCTTCTTACCACAATGGTAATATTCTGAGTACTCGTACCGACCTTTGGACTTGCTCTTGCTCGTCTCTGCCACCACCTGGACCCCTGCTTTTGTCCCTTCCGCAGCTCTTTGAAACTAATGCCTCTGAGTGGTGGGATGTGGATGAAGTGCACTGAGAACGTCTTCGCATCTCTTCATTCAGTACCCCGCTCTTGGAAAACTCCAGACTGACCACGCCTTCTGGAGCAGAAGCGATCATAGATACTCGTACGGTCTCCCACGAGTCTGGCAATGTACATAGCAACCAAGGTCTTTGAACCTCGTCGTCGAACTTGACTCCCATCGAGGATAGCTGGTCCACCACGTCCTGGAACTCACTCAAGTGATCCGTAATGGACGCTCCATCTTTGCACCGTAGACCCATCATCATCCAGATCAAGAACAGTTTGTTTACCCAGGTCTTTTTTGCATACAAAGATTACAACTTCTCCCACATCGTCTTCGCATGCTCAATATTGGCAACGTGATTTTACACGTTCTCGTTAACGAACTGCCGCATGTACCCATACACCTGTATATGCTCGAAGTTCCAGTCCTCATCGGATTTGTTACTGGGCTTCTCGGACGCAAATAATGGAAGATGCAGCTTCTTGACGAACAACAAATCCTTCATCTTGTTCCGCCAATAATGGTAGTTGGTACCGTTCAGGTTCACCATGCGCACAGGTTTCGCGTCCATCTCTACTTTCTGATTTGACTGTCAACTTCTGACACCTCTCCGGAACCAAGCTCTGATACCACTCTGTTGGGAACGAAGCACGAAAATCGTTCCCCAAAACTAGAAAGTCCTGCGAGAGAACCGAGCAAAAGCACACAAACCAAAAACGCCAAACACAATCGCAGATACAGATTTTTGACGTGGAAAACCCTTGCGAAAAAAACTACGGGACGATCGGAGTCCAACCCTGAAGAACCTCCACTAATGGAATAAAGAGAATACACCCTCTACAAACTCCTCTCGATCCAATACGGATCAACACAACTCACTTGAAAAAGAAAATTTAATTGCGGACTCCGAAGAACAAGAGATGTCGAAAAATTATTCGAAGCGATCTCTTCTTCACAATAGTCCTCAATCCTCTCTCTCTCTCTCTCAAAGATTGTAAAACACTCTTGTTTTCTTTTTGAGATGTTTTTCAACTTGCATCCATCACCCTTTTATAAGCCCTGGTAATCCATACATGGAATGTCAATATATATGGAAACTTCCAATATGCATCAATCATATATTTAATGGAAATCCAATCATAATTGGCTTGCCATAATTGGAAGCCCAATTATATGGAAAGCTACTATATGAAGGATCCAATCATAAATATATGATCAAAGTAAATATGGAAATCCAACGATATATTTTCTTACCATATATGTTCCAAAATATGATCGATGCACTCCCCGAGCTTCTCCGACACACGGATGGCGCTCGTCGCACTCCGGGGTATTCTCAACATAGGTTGGGAACCCCACCCGCTCCAACACAAAACCTAGAGATTGTCAACCATAAAGTTCTAGCTACCCACCTACAATTTGGGCTAGCTGTTTTGTTATTTCACCATCAAGCAACTAATACTCTGATATTGATGATACCGATTTCAGGGAAAAATTCAAAGTTGAACTCCTGTTGTAATTGATTGATAATTTTATTGATAGTCCTCTTGACTTTATATAGCCTTACAGTCAATATTACAATAATAGAATATCCTGTGGCATATTCTGGCATACCAAATATGTCCGCAAGATATTCCAATATCCTTTATGCTAATACAATCTACTAAATATGACATAGTAAATATTCCAACACTCCCTCTTAAGATGGACGAAAGATATTCACTAAGTCCATCTTGTCACATCCTTTAATCATGCTTACAGAGGTAAGTCCCTTGGTTAGTCCGTCTGCTACCTGATCCCTGGTCGGAACGTGGCCAAGCTCCAGCAATCAGTTATCCAGCTTCTCTTTGATGAAGAACCTATCAATCTCAATGTGTTTGGTCCTATCATGTTGTACTGGATTGTTGGCGATACTGATAGCTGATTGGTTGTCACACCACTTCATCTTGGCTCCTTGATTCAGCTTCAGTTCTACCAGCATGTTCTTCAACCATAGTAGTTCTGCAACTCCCAGGGCCATAGCTCTGTAGTCTGCTTCCGCTGTCGATCTGGCCACCACAGACTGTTTCTTACTCCTCCAGGAGACTAGGTTGCCTCCTACGAATATGCAATATCCTGAGGTAGACCTTCTGTAATCGGCACAGCTAGCCAAGTCAGAATCACAGTAGCCTTCAATACTCACATGATTGTTCTTCTTGAATATCAGCCCCTTCCCGGGGGGCACCCTTCAAGTACCTCAGAATCTGGTATATTGCATCCATATGACCCTTCCGTAGGTCGTGCATGTAGCGGCGCACCACACTCACTGCAAAGCAAATATCAGGTCGTGTGTGGCTCATATCAACTTGTCCACCAGTCTCTGGTATCTGTCTCGATCAACTGGGTCTCCAGCCACGGCCTCCAACTTGAACCTCTGGTCTATTGACGTTATTGCAGGTTTGTACCCCAACATCCATGTCTCTGTAAGAAGGTCCAGTGCATACTTCCACTGAGAAATAACAATCCCCTCTGCGTCTCGAGCGATCTATATACCAAGAAAGTAGCGAAGAAGACCAAGGTCCTTCACCTCAAATTCCCTGCCAAACTTCCCCTTGAGTCGGGCCTGCTCATCATCTCATGTGATAATCATGTCGTCCACATACACCGCAAGCATGGTGATGTGGCCTCCACTCCGTCTGAAGAATACAGTATGATCAACATTGATCTGCTGATATTTCATCCCTATCATCGCCCTCCTGAATCTGTCAAACCACGTCCGAGGAGACTGCTTTAGTCCATAGAGGGACTTCTTCAACCTGCAGACCTTGTCCACTGTCTGGTTGGTACCGAATCCTGGTGGTATCTCCATGTATGCCTCCTCCACCAGATCCCCATGAAGAAAATATCCAGTTGGTGTAGCTTCCATCCACCATTCGCTGCCAAAGACATCAGGGTCCTGACAGTACTCATTTTTGCGACTGGTACAAAGGTCTCGTCATAGTCGATGTCGTACGTCTGACTGTATCCTTTTGCCACCAGTCGAGCTTTGTAGCGCTCAACCTGTCCATCTGTGTTCTACTTCACAGTAAAGATCCACTTGCATCCGACAGCGCTCTTCCCCTCTGGCAGTCTCACCAGCTCCCAAATGTGGTTCTTCTCAAGAGCTCCCAATCCTCGAGCATTGCCGCTTTTCACTTTGGATCGTTGGCAACCTGTCAATTGTTAGGTACAGTAATACTATCCAAAGATGCAATAAATGCTCCATAAGAAGAGGAGATGTGGTCATAAGAAACAAACTGAGCAAGGTCTCAACTATATCTGTCCGGAGGATTTCCCGCATTGCTGCGAGTGGTCCTCCGTACTGATAATGGTGTGGGAGGAGTAGGGAGAATGATATCACCTGAAGGGGATGGTAGTGGTAGTGTAGGTGTCTCAGGAGTCGAGACGGACGCAGGCAAGGGACTTGGCACTGGCACTGTAGGTATTGGTTCTGCTGTAGGTAAATAACTCCCCCTGAGCCATAGGCCTAACACCTCTCATCTCCCCCCTCGTTCCTCTTCACCTTCTTGCTCCTCCTCAACTGTGCCTCTATGCCAAACTCTTAAATCGGTCACCGCCGAGCTCTCCTTCTCCCCCTCTCGCCTCATACTGGGAGTATTAGGCGTGTGGTTTGAAGTTCCCTTATGACAGTAGTATGGCTCATGCTCCCGGAAGTGGACATTCATACTTACAAACTTCTTTTCCACTAGACTCCAGCACGCTTACCCCTTCTGAGTCGCCGAGTAGCCCACGAAGATGCACTTGAATGCTCTAGGATCAAGCTTTCCAACTGACGGCATGTTGTCCTTCACAAAACATACGCACCCAAACACCTTCAGTGGGAGTATCCCACTATTATTGCCTTACGATATTTCATATGAAGACTTCCATCCCAGGACCTTCGAAGACATTCTGTTGATTAGTTGAGCTGCTGTCAACACTGCATGCCCCCACAGACTCTGTGGGACATTCATGTCGATCATCATGCTTCTTGCAACCTCCAGAAGGTGTCTGTTCTTCCTCTCTGCTATGCCATTTTGTGCAGGTGTGTATGCACAGGTGGTCTGATGCTGTATCCCGTGTGCTGACAAGTATTCTGCAAGTGTTCTGTTTGTATATTCCGTTCCATTGTCAGATCTCAGTACCTTCACAATTGTCCCATACTGAGTCTGGACATGTTTGTGAAAATTCCGAAAACAAGTAGGTACATCACTCTTATTTTTCATCAAGTACAACCAGATGACACGAGAAGCACAATCAATAAAGGAAACAAAGTACTTATAACCATTCATAGTATTAGTGACACATGGACCCCAAACATCACAGTATACTACCTCAAAAACAGAAGAGCTCCTATGACCCGTACCAATATATGAACTCCTAGTAAGTTTGCCTAACTCACATGCATCACATACTAGTTTCTCTTTATTCGATTTTTCATAAATATTTGGATACAATTTACTTAAAGTGCCAAAGGAGGAATATCCCAACCTTCTATGATAGAGTATCAAAGTATCATCGGCCCTCATCTGCAGTCCTCCCATACCAGCCTTCTCTGCCATAGACATTAGTGCTGAGTCCAGTCCTTCTCGATCCAGGTACCACAGTCTCTTATGCCAAGTGCCAGTCCCAAGTCTTCGTCCCGTCTCTTTCTCCTGGAAGATCACCTTAGGGATATCAGAAGAAACAACACATTTAAGTTGAAGGATTATAGAACTAATGGACAAGAAACTGACTGGAAAGGATGGAGCATGTAAAACATTGGATAATTTTACTGAACTTGTACAATTAACAGTACCCTTACCGACCACTGGCTGAAAAGTGCCATCAGCTGTCTGAATGTTGTCTGCTGATGCTAGGTGAGTGTAGGAGGAGAACTCACTAGCATTCTCCGTCATATGCCGAGATGCTCCCGAGTCGATAATCCAGTCTGATGATCTAAGGAAAGCAATGAATGTAAGACCAAGTGAGTCGTCAGTACCTTCTGATGGATGGGCATAAATGGCGACGTTGTCTCCAGCGAAGAATGAGATGGACGCCTCCTCTGTTGCGCTCCTCATGTCTCCATTATTTGACGTTAGCTACTTCCTCCTGAGCATCTCCAGCATGTCCACCAGTGCCTGATCCTCCTCGGTAAATGTGCCGCCAGCTCCTCCTTCTCCTTCTGCTACCAGCAGGTTCGTCCAATAACCTCCTCGACCGCATCGGTGGTCCGCAGTGTCAAGCTGATTATTTGAAACACCTCGGGGAACTTCTCAACCTTCTTCGAATTAAGAAGTATAGATTATTTACTAACCAACTCATCTTCTTGGAATTTGTGACTAGCATCGATGCCCGCAGTGTTGATGAAGAGAAGATTCGAGCAAGCCGCGACTAACCTACACCAAAGATAATGACTGAAGTTCAAAGCTTCTATGGTCTCAACAACTGTCATCCGCAACTTCAGCATTAAGACACACATACCTCTCCAACCATTCAATGTCGTCGATCTTTACGGATACTTTTCATCTGACGAACCACTTTATTTCTGAGAAGAACTCAGGGACGAGTTCTCTCGAAGCAGGGGAGACTGATGTAGCGTAGAATTCTAGTCCATATAGGATTTCTTTTCTTTTTTCTCTTCCCTCTTGGATTCCTCTTTATTTTTCTTTTCTTTTTTTATAATCCTATTTATGTTAGGATTCTTATTTTGACTTTTATCTTTTATTAGAATAGATTTTATCTTTATTTTATTAGGATTAGGTTGTCACAAAAGTCCTATAAATAGGCACCTTTTATATGCAATTGAGAACAACTTTTAATCAATAAAATTCTTTTTTAAAGTTTGAGATTTGTTCTCTTATTTTCTTGGTCGTGGACTCGACTGTTCCGTGGATTCGGAAGCCCATCGCTTGAGGTTTTCAAGCAACCTTCATGCGGACCCCTCACAAGGCCCTCCGTCGGAGTTTTTACGGCACCGCTTCGCTCTCACCAAGCAACGGTGGTCCAGTTATCGTCATCACCGATCGACTTGGCCATTGCCAAGCACGAAGGTAAGCCCGTTCCGCTATCCCGCTGCGTCAGGTTGCCGCTCTTTCCTCCTTCAGCGTACAAAGAGAGCTGAAATAGACTCTTTTCTCGGTTCAGCTGAAGCCCAGAAAGCTTGCCAAACTCACCCATAGTCCCTGATAGCATGGCCATCCCTCCCATATGGCCGAAGAAAAACCAGGAGGTCATCCGTATATATGAGGTGTGAAACATATGACGTGATTTGCTTGTACAGAGGCACAACCTGCCCACTATGCACCGCCATATATATATATATATATATATATATATATATATATATATATATATATATATTGAAAAAAGGTACTTTGTATATATAAAAATTTAAGTAGTCTACAAGGGAGACTTAATGTTCTCTATCACTGTTACATCAAATTCTATATTGTGTATCACCCCAATAGTGGACGTAGTCACCAACTTAAAAATTATATTGTTTCTTTTCTTCCATATATGCCAGACCGCAGCCGCCAACCGAATCCTTGCTGTATTGTACCACTGGAATCCGATTCCTTTCGGCTATGATATCTGCCACCTCCTCCCTCCAGCTTCGAGAGTCATGAGTCTGAAAGCTGAGCTGAGAACACTGATGTTGCCAAACGGATGATGAGAAGGAACATCTAAAGAATATGTGATCCATAGATTCATGGTCTTGCTTGCATAACTCGCACAGAGGTGATAGAATTTGCATACCAAACCTCACTAGGCGATCCCGAGTAAGCAACTTCCCAAGACAAAATTTGTACAAGCAAAATTACATTTTGGAGGCCACCCCTTTGGTCCACACCACATATGCCAGCTCCATGGGAGGGTGAACCTCCCTAATAGACGCGTAGACAATCGATTAGGAAAAGATATGTTGTCCAGTGTCTGTCCACACCCATCGATCCCCATTCGTACTCTCAGTAGCCACATGGACCGCTTCAATCTCCTGCCGAAACTGTCTCATCATAGGGTGAAGGTCCGCTCGCCACACACCCTCCCATAGAATAGCGCTCACCCGAGCTCTCCATCCCGTCGTTGGCATCGCTTGCCTACCAACTCGATCCGCCAACCTCAGATGGTTGATCCAAGGATCCCACCAAAGGTCAGTAGTCTCTCCGTTTGTCATCGATCTGAAAATAAGCCCCTTCAAAGTAGTCCGATGGGAGAATAGGTTCTTCCAAGTAACGGAGTCGTTGCTATTGGCTCGGATCTCCCAAAAGGACTGGTCCTTCATATACCTCCCCTTCATCCATACTGTCCACAAGGAATCCTGGACGAGAAATCGCCAAGCTTGTCTCACTTCCGCAGTCTCGCGCAGGGTTCGCAAAGACTGTAGGCCGACACCTCCCTCCTCCCGAGGTCTGCATAGAGTCGTCCAACCTTTAGAGTGTAGGCCTCCTCTCCAGATGAAGTTGGCATAGTGTCTTTCAATTTTACTAATGGTCGCAGACGGCAACATGAGAGTGCAACCAGAATCGAGCAATGGCATAGATGACGGATCGAACTAGCTCAATGCGCCCTCCAAAGGATAAGCTCTGGGCATGCCACCCCTCCAGACGTCGCTGTGCGTAGTCAACTAGACTTTGGCATTCGGTCTCTTTGACGTAGTTGATAGATAATGGGATTCCCAAATATCAGACTGGCAACTCCCCCTTCTTAATACCAAGAAGTAGCGCCTTCTCTTCCTTCTGCTGACAATGCTTGTTGAAATAGGCCATACTCTTATCCTTGTTCAGCTGCAAACCAGTCAGTGAGCCAAACCGTTCCATGATCCCGTTCAAAGCCATAATCCCACGCTGCGAAGGAACCAGAAAGACCAGCAAGTCATCCGCATAGATAAATGGGATACCTGAGGATACACCCGCTTGTACAGCGGGGTGATCTGGCCTCTATAGACCGCAACGTCCATGAGCGATATGAAAAACTCCATGACCAAGGTGAAGAGGTATGGCGATAGCGAATCCCCTTGCTGAAGTCCTCTAGAACTGCCGAAGAAGCCATACGGCTGACCCCTGACAAGGACAGAGAAAGAGGGAGTGGAAATGCAGACCCGGACCCTATCCACCCAAGTACGATCAAATCCCATAGCAAGCATAATATGGCACATGAACTCCCTATTGCCAGAGTCATATGCCTTCCGCAGATCCAGCTTGACACACACTTTATCTCCTCCCGGTTTGTTGAATCGCTATTAAGTGAACCACAATATACTAGTAAAGCCCTACCATTTGTACTGTGTATCATGGGAAGTGGCGTACCCCATGTGTAACATGTACTCAAGCCAATGTGACCTATTTAAATATTGGGGTAGTAGCTATCATTTCAGAGAAATATTATATGTTCCTAAGCTATGGTGCATAGTAGTATCTGTACCTAGACTACAGACATAGGATATATAGTTTTGTCAGGAAAACCAAAACTTATTGAATAATACAATAACACTTTTTACTTGTGGTCAAAGAAGAAAATGTCTCGACGTTTTGAGATGATGGTTCTGCTTCTCCGATATTTAACGCATCTGCTTTAATTACTGAATTTTCAAACTCTAGATAAAAGCACTTCAACAATTCCCTTCATCTTGCATCTTAGGCAGTGGATTCTATTAAATAATTACAGAATTCTGGTGCAGAGAGGGCATTCAAAATGAGACTGATAATGGTAAGGCATGTGAGAGAATTGTCTGAAGGGGGAACGTTGAAGTCCTTTCTCTTGTTGGCTCAAATCCTTCTGGACTCCATATTTTCAGATACTTGTAGTAAACCAATATTCTTAACAACTAGGCCTGGGTTATGCTCATGCTTTATCAGATAACACGTTAATATCTTAGTAGATTTAACTTTTATATTAAATGATGAATCTTACATATCAATGGATAGATCTCCTTACTAGACTGTTTTATGCTTTATTAGTTGGTATTGCTTGTTTGATACATGAGTTGTCGCTCTTTTTATTCAGTTACTTTTTTCATATTTTATTAGATGATCATAGCTTACTTGCTTTGTACTATAAGTTTAACTTCGCTTCACTTGTTAGTTGCTTAGCAATTACTTTATTATTTGAACTATTACTTGTTCAGTTGTAGATTAACTTTGCATCTTTTTTTAGAAAGAAGGGTGACGTTCCAGTGCCACTTTGCTTTCTTAGTATATCTAAAATTTTGGTATTGTTAGATTACAAGATAGTTTGTCGATAATAGAGATAAAATTTGTTTGTTTTAGAAATGATTTCTGAGGCATTCAAATTAAGAGAATTTTATTATCCATTTAAAGTTTATGTTAGTAGTTTTCTAATGGGTTTTGGTATATTGATTATTTTTTAATATATAGAGATAGGTTAATTGGCAATAGTAGCTTTATAGCACTGCAACCTTAGAAAGAAGAAAAAAAGACAAACACAAACTGCAGTGTCCTTTGGATTGTGCTACAACAGTACAAAGATTGATGCGACTCCCAATAGAAAATCCTATCATCTCTTTCTTCTAGTTCTTTTTCTTACTAAAGGGAACCAGGAGATTTGTTGCTTGCATGAGCTTAAACCGGAAAAGAAAAAGGGGTGTTTACTAACCAACTGCCCACTACATTTATGCAAGATTGATAACTTGTCAAAGACCTTGTCGAGCTTTCTTGGCCCTGAGTCATGCCATATTAGCTGACAATAATCTGATGGAGACTCGAATGGTGATGATCAATATAAACCCATGAAATAATTCATGGCAACCTAACCTAACTTTTTTCTTATGTCGGCAATGTTGATTTAGTTCTCTTTAAACAAAAAAAAATGTAGCACAAGCAGATAAGTTTATTTTGTACCTCAGGCCTCTTTCCTGATAATTCATCTGCAAGCCTAAGACACTGGTTAAGATCCAAAGTACCAACCACTACCCGTTCTTCTCCATCATCAGCGAACTGCATATTCAACAAACATAAATTGGATTTGTCAATGCTGGACACTTATCTACTTTATATCATAGTAGACTAGTTCCAACTCTTTGTGCATTATTCCGAACTGAGATACATTAGTTCAGGTTAACATTAACGAGTTCAAACAGTTTCAGATATTACGGAACCATCAATAGAGTGAGAAATGAAACCCCTACTGTTGGGATGGCTATTCTATAGCAGCACAAGAACTAACTCAATAAATCTGATCAAAATTAGACCAGGATAAATAAAACTGTGGGTCAAACCCACATGATTATAACATGAAAATGATCATATATGTCTTATGAGTGACCGAACTAAACTGGCTTAAACCTAAATCCACTTGAAATTCATTGTATAACCACCAATATTACATGCTTCCACCTATATTTGACACCCATGTACTCGATCATCCAGTTTCTGGATTGTCGCCCAAAAAATCCATGATGTTATCCGTGTTTACCAATTATAATTTAAATATGAAGCAAATTGTTGAAGGTTCTTTTCCGAAACACAACATTGAAATGCCAAAGGATGCCTCTATTAGAGGATCTGTTTCAATGCAAAGGTCACAAAACACCCCTCCCTGCTAAATCCTCGACCAAGGTTCACAAGCACTGGGTGGCAAGTGGAAACTATCACATAGAGGGCTACTCGTTATTCTACCCAGTTGAGTTTTCCTACGGTTAAGGTATCGAAGGACTTTCGTCAACCTCGAGGTCTAGGGGGTTTCTGGGGGTACTGAGGTTATCAATTGAATTGTGTGAAGTTTGAAGACACCTTTCTAAACTGCAGTACACAACTTTCCAATTGCCACCCAATGGGTTATCTGTTGAGTCTAGGTATTGGCAGTTTTGGGGAGTTTCAGGGGGTTCGGTGGTTTTGACTTGGTTTGATTTTGATAGTTCCTATGGTTTCAGAATCGGTTTCTCTATCAGCTGATGTTGCAGACCATGCCTCAACAAGTATGTGCATATGTGCGTATGATCACAAACAAAAAGAGAGAAAAAAAAAAATCATACATCCCATCACTAGCTTCCTAACTGTACAGACTATATAAGTCCATGCTGTTCCCTATAACAAACTAATAATCCATAATCTGATAGAGGGATATCTTAGATGCAAAGTGAAAGTAGTTTGTCTTCACATTTCATATTTTACATGTGTATGTGTCAATGCGGCCTTGTTAAATGGAAAAAAGGACACGGTTAATGTGAGATCAAGTGATTGTGTTTCAGGATCCATGACTCATTAACCCTCGCGATCGAGGAAACCTTTTGATTCCTTAACAGTAAAAAAAAAACTCTAAAATATGTTGATCTTGATGCGAATTCAAAGTTTGACGCATCGGGTGGCAAGTGGAAAGTATCACGCTAGATGGCTACTTCTTGTTCTACCAAGCTGAGTGTTCCTATGGTTAAGGGATCAAACGACTTTGTCAATCTCGAAGTTTATTGAGTCATGGGTCCAAATTATAATCAGATATCTCATATAAACCAATATCTATATGCCTTTTTTCCATGACAAAAAGGCGATGGTCAACTGTCCATGTAGGTCAGACAGTAGATTTTGCATGCACTACATTACTATATTGCTTATAGTTTCATGAGATTTGAAATAATTCAATATATAATTTTCCTGATGACAGAGAAAGTGGCTGTTCACTTTGCAAAAGAAAAAAAAAAAAAAAAGACAGGTTCTTTGGTGTTACTCTATCCCAAGATTTTAAATCTCATTTCAGATTACTCTCCCTTCTAAGTATCTGTTTTGGATGTTTCAGTAGGTTTTGTGGTGCAGGTAAGAGATTCCGTTTCGATATTGATTTCCTTATTGCTAAGAAGGTTTGCCTACTTAGTTTGGGTTTCAACTTTCAATCCCCTCTTGAAATTTTGATTTTGAAAGTTCTTATAGTCTCAACATTTAAATCCCAGTTTGATTCCCATTTCAATATCAGCATGAAATATTTTCTTCCATTCAACTCAGTTAGGGTCATTCTTACTGCCTCAATTCAGGTTCATTCAGGATTACATTCTAAGCAGCTTCCACCAGGGCCGGCCCTGAGCTAATTGGGGCCCAAGGCGAAACTTCCAAAATGGACCCCCATACATAATGTAAAAAAAGTTTAAATAAAATAAAATTTTGTTGTGGTCCAGATTTGAACCAAGGACCTCCTAAATATAAGTCTAGCACTATAACCACTACACCACAATGCTTTTTGTTAAAAAATGACACATGATACATACTAGTTCTATTGTAGATAGTTTCATGTTGGTGCCCCCTTTCGTCAGGGGGCCCTGGGCCGTCGCCCGGCCTGCCCTGGGCCAGCGCCGCCCCTGCTTCCACTACTAAGATTCTATCATACCAAACAAATGGATTTGTTGGTCTCCATTTCACGTCCAATGCAGCTAGAAAAGTTCAAAAGACACCTGATTTGAAGGCTACTTTAGCTTCCAACCACTTCATTCATTTCCTAACCTACCTTCTATTGTACCTTATTTCAGCTATACTCATTTCAAGTGTTTTCCCGATTGCAAATTTTAAATATTTTCAAAGTACTGGTATTCTAGTTTGGATGTTGAAGGATTTCAAAGACAAAATCAGAGAGAAATATGTTTAACATTTAAGGGCAAGTCACTCTATATAATAATAAAAGCGTAATTGCACACAATTGGATTAGGTACAAAAGTTTCTTAATATACTTGAGCAAAAATAGTACCTTATCCGGGGTGTGCTCAAGTGTTCAATCAAAATAGTAGTACATTCTCACTGACAAAATCTTTTCCATATAATCTTAAGTAGTACATTCCCACTGACAAAAGACTAATTGCAATTGATTTGCATTTTGTTATACTGTTAAATATCATGCATATTCTGAAACCTTTTTGCTTTTATGAATAATACAAGTGTCAAAAAGTGAAGTAGCAATTCGTTACGTCATTACAAAATATTGTTAATACTTAATTACTAGAATTATAAGTTGATGCAAATATTTATCTTGCTATAGATTGCTTATGAAGTATAGAATCGATAGATACAGGTCAAAAAGTGTAATAGTGTCAGGATCTATTCGCAAAAGCAAAGTCATGACTTAATTCAAATTTTGACTGTGTCTACTATCCAGATTCAATTTGAAAGAGATGCAGAATCCTCCAACAACAAAAAAGCCTTTATCCCAAAATTTGGGGGCCGGCTACATGAATTTTTTTCCTCCTTTCAGCTCTTTTAAGGGCCATGTCCATTGTAAGATATAAAAAAACATATCATTTTCTACAGCCACGATCCAAAGTTCGTTTAGGCCTACCCCTAGTTCAAGTAGTCCCTTCGACAAATATCTTATTGCTCATTTTAACCGGCGCATCTATTCCTATATGGTGCACATGTACAAACCACCTGACATAGTTTTTTCTCATCTTATCCTCGAATGGTGCCACCTCCAACTTAGCACAAATATGCTCGCGTAAGTAAAAGTAGTTTGGTCTACTTCCATCATTTACTCTATCTAGGCTGTATTTGAGGGACAATGAACATGCACTTCATTCTGCTATTACCTTACTTCCTATATTACTTCTTATAAACATTTCAAACATTTGCACTGCATGATATTGTATAAATGTAATCCTAAGGAGCCTCTTCGCCTCAGGCATATCAGCACTGTATATAACAATTGATGCGTTACCATCCATGGACCCGAACCCGAGTCTGATTCGTGGATCAGATTAATATTATGTTTTCAGATTTTTCAGTTTAAATATTTGTTTGCTAGGATCAGCCTAAATAAAGATAATTTTATCTCTTTCATTTGGTTAGGGATTTGACTTATTTTATGGATAACTATATAGAACTTTTATCTTCTTTAATTGTCTTGTATTCTATAAATAGTTTGTAAATACAGAGATTAAAGAATAAAATGAGAGAAACCTACTTTTGAATTTGTATGGTGCGATGTCAAAATTCTAGAGTGGATCTAACTTTGTTTCTTCTCCAACTCTGACATCGATGTCGAGTCGGTTCTGAAGTACAAAAGCCCAACATCGAGGCACGGCGCAACCCGCACGCTATTCCAAAATTGAGTATATAAGATTATTGTCTTGGTACATTTTCATTATAATTTTTGTAACAAATTGACAATAGTTGATTGTTGACAAATTTCTTACAACTTTTATGCCCATTTTTTGTTAAATTCATAAGTTTCATACTAATCATATTTCTCCCGATCTTCCGTGTCAAATTTGTATCAGAACTCTAGAATTGAAAAATAAATTGAGAAAAATTTACTTTTGAGTTTATATGGTGCTATGTCAAAATCTTAGAGTGGATCTATTTTTTTTCTTCTCTGACTCCGACGTCAATGTCGAGTCAATTCTCGAGTACAAAAGCCCAGTATCAAGAGACGACGCACCCGCAAGCCATTTCAAAATCGAGTATATAAGTCGATTATTATCTTATTATATTTCTATTATAATTTATGTGATTAATTGACAATAGTTAATTGTTTACAAATTTCTTACAACTTTTACGTCCAATTTTTCTCAAATTCCTAATTTCATAGTAATCATATTTCCCTTGAATCTCCACGCGTCAAATTTGTATTAGAGCTCTAGGTTAGCAATATTTTTATACATAGCTAAAGACCTAAGGGAGCAATTAAAACTTAAAACAAAATTTAAATTATGGACTATGTTGACTTGTTGAAAAAGATAAATGAACTATATACAAAGGAGCCTGATGAACATTCTAGTTGATTTGAAGCTAAAATGAAAAGACCTAAGAGAGGAATTAAAACATAAAACAAAATTTAAATTATGGACTATGTTGACTTGTTTAAAAGAGAAATGAACTATATACAAAGGAGCCTGACGAACATTCTAGTTGATTTGAAGCTAAAATGTAAAGACTAGTCTCATCTACACAAATAGATTTCAACATGAAGCCGGACATATCCTTAGAGTGTCCATTAGTTGAACCTAGTGAACCTATCATAGTTGAGACACAAATTAGGTATGTGGTTGAAATTAGGTTTAGGTTTAAACCAAATATCAATTGTCCTTTATATATCGTCATTTCAATAATTAAATTGACCATTTGATGAATCCAATGAATTTAAAGAACCTAGCAGATATTTTGATCATTTTGAACTTATCACAATTATCCGGCATATGAACAATTTCTATTATACATTTAATATGAAATTTTAATACTTGTAGGAAATAATAATTGATTGGATGGATTCTTATTTTGAGGACAAAATCTTTTGGCAATGTTGGCACCTATATTATGGTAGTTCTTTGGATGCAGTGAAACAACCTCCATTTATTTACGTACCTAATAGATATCTCGCTTCTACTACCTCTACGACCGTCAGTAGTGCCAGGGGATTTCAATGTCTTTTCAGAAGCCTTTGTGTTGACAAAACCATCAAAGCATAGTTCTCTGTCATGGCCTATTTGGAGCGCATCACAAGGACCATAATTCTTCGATTTCAAGGTTACATGATTCACCAAGAGTTGAATTTTCCAAAGCCGAAGAATAATGCGGGAACATCCATGGACCCGAACCTTAAGTCCGTTTTGTATATCGGATTGATATTCTCCTTGATTTTTCGTTTAAATATTTGTTTGTAAGGATCAGCCTAAACAAATAGAATTTTATCTATTTTAGTTGGTTAGGGATTTGATTTATCTTATGGATAAATACTTAGAGATATTTTTATCTTTATTGGATTGTTTTGTAGTTACAAATAATTTGTAAATTCAGAGGTTGATGAATTGAAAAATGAACAAAGAGAAATCTATTTTTGAATTTATATGGTTGATCCCAAAATTCTAGAGTAAATCTATCTTGTCTTTGTCGAGTACACGAATCCAATATCAAGCCCAGTGCAACCCGCTGTTGGGTTTTTGGTTTTTCCTTTAGAAAGATTTAGTCCAACATCGGAAAAAACAAATGGTTTGTATCTCTATATATTAGCTTTGCTATTATTGGAGATGCACATGTGGTGTGGAGGTGCACATGGGTTTGCCATGTGGGATTATTTTTCTAATGGGAAAAAGGCTAAAATCAACAATTAAAGCATTCATGCTTTTTGCTCTTGGAAAATTTATTTCCATAGGAGCTAAGTCCCGTTGGGGCTTAGCGACTCGGACTCGGACTCGGACTCGGGCTCAAGGGCTCATGAGGCGTAATGTGGCGTTTTGTTGGCGCACTTTGCACTTAGCACGTCAGCATCGTCGCTAGGCGCATAGTGCGCTTAAGTTGCGCTCGTTGCGCGAGCCACTTGCGCGACCACGTTGCGCGGCCCGTTACGCGAGCCCAGTTACGCTGGCCCAGTTACGCAGCCCAGTACGCAGCCCAGTACGCCCAGTACGCGCAGTGTGCGCAGCGTACGCAGCGTACGTAGAGTGCGCAGTGTGCGCAGCGTACGCAGTGTGCGTAGAGTGCGTAGTGTGCGTAGGGTGCGTAAAAGGGGCTGTGTGCGTAAAGTGTAAGTTACGCTGGTGGCACAACTTCCAGCAGAACGTGTCCTTGCATGTTCTGAGCGGTTGCTCCATGTTCGGGGTGGTTACTACCACGTCCCTAACATTGTGCTAACCGGGCAGTTGTTGCAGGGGCTTATATAAGGCCTCCTCCTCCTCTCTCACAGGTTACAGAACAGAACAGAATAGAAAGAGAAGCCACCAGAAAGTTTACGAAGTATTCTTTAGCACAAGTAAACAGAGATTTCAGACGTGTTCTTTAACACAGTTCTGATCTGCAGCCTTCGAGAGAGAGGAAAGGCGTCGCACCAACGTTGCTCTTTCACGGGAGTTCGTGTCCGTTCGAGGAGTCAGAAGAACAGAAGTGTTCCAAGTTCTCCGACGAACTTGCTGGTTCCTGGAAGCTGTTCGCGTAGGGCGAATAAAGCTTTGAGCAACGGTGATCATTCACCCCAGCAGGAGTTCTTCCATCTATCGCCAGTCACCTTCTTCGTTGCTGCCAGTAACTCTGATTGTATCTTCTTTTTAGAAGTACTACGATCTGATTGCTGTGATTACGAAATCTTTTTAGATTCTCGTAATATCATAACGATATCTTTTTAGATCTTCGTTATACTTGCGCAACCTTCCTAGAAGTGTTCCGTTGGAACATTGTTTTTACATTTGTTTCATATTCTCAGTTTTCCATCGAAAAATTGTGCCCCGGCAATAACAATCTCAAAGCTTTATTGCTACGATGGAAAACATTAATGTTTCACGCCTAAACACTGACTTCTGTAAATTAGAGAAGTTTGATGGAGAGCATTATCAAGTCTGGAAGAGGAAGGTTTATCTCACTCTTCAACTCAGAGACGTTGATCACGTGCTGCTTGAAGAGGAACCTACCGTTCCAGATAATAGGTCTGCTGCCGCAATCTCTGCGGCTACTAAACTTCAGGCCAAGTGGAGAAGAGAGAATAGCATTTGCAGGTTGCTTATCCTGAATGCTACGGAGGATTCCCTAGCAGAATCCTATTCTAAGAAGAATATCGCTAGAGACATATGGGAGTCTCTAGAAAAACTCTACGAAGAAGACAAGAACCGCAGTAAAATATTTGTGGTTGAAAAATATCACAAGTGGTTCTTTGAGGACGAAAAGTCTATGCTGCCGCAGGTGAAGGAGTTCCTGAAACTGCGACAGAAGCTGGAAGACGAGGCGATGCCCCTCCCCGACAAGTTTGTTGTTGGAGGGATTGTCTCAAAGCTCCCCGCTGGGTGGAGCAAGTTCTATGCAAACATGCATAGGAAGAAGTTGGAGATCACCCTTGAAGATCTCCTACAGGAAATCTATGTTGAGGACCAGATGCGGGCTCAACTGAAGGTGGACACACTGTCCAAGCAATTGGCTAACGCCAATCTGGTTCAGACCAAGGAACCAAAGGGAAAGCAGGCGGCTTTCCACAGCAAGAAGAAGAACCCTGACAATCTAAAAGTCAAGGAAACTTCTATCAAGAAAAAGAAGCCAAAGTCTGAAATGCCTTGCTTCAAGTGTGGCAAGAAGGGCCACTTTAAGAATGAGTGCAAAGCAAAGACCAAGCAATCAAAGCAAGGAGAGCCTAGTAAGGTATCTATGATCACTGACGTAGTTGCTATGATTGCACAGGTTGATGCAGTAAGGACTGACTCTGACTGGTGGGTAGACACTGGAGCCTCCTGCCATGTCTGCTCCAGTAAGGAGTGGTTCACCACCTATACACCTACTTCTGAAGTGGTTATGATGGCGAACCAGGTACAAGCTGAAGTGCTCGGGATCGGGACGGTGGTGTTGAAGCTGACTTCGGGGAAGTCTCTGACGCTTCAAGACGTGAAGCACGTACCTGCTATTGCCAAGAACCTGATCTCAGGAGGCCTACTCTGCAAAGCAGGCCTCAGGATGGACATCAATGCTGGCCAGATGGTGATGTCTATCAAAGGAACATATTTCGGGAAAGCTTTTTATACCGAAGGAATGTTCAAAATTCAGCTTGTAAATCAGTCCAATGTAATTAATGAAGTCACTCATTCTGCTTATACTCTTGAGTTGTGGCATAATAGGCTAGGACATGTTCATTGTAAACGAATAAACAGAATGTCTAGTCTATGACTTATCTCCAAGTGTGGGGGTAAGGTAGAGAAATGTGAAGTTTGTGCTCAAACAAAGATCACAAGGAAACCCTTTCCTCGGGTTAATCGAAGTACAGATCTTCTGGAGTTGGTACACTCAGATATCTGTGACTTCAAACAGTTCTCTACAAAGGCCGGGATGAAGTATTTCATAACCATCATCGATGACTTCTCAAAGTATGCGTTCGTCTACTTGCTGAAGGCTAAAGACGAAGCATTCGAGAAGTTCAAGGAGTTCAGAGCCGAAGCTGAGCGGCAGACTGGACAACAACTCAAAAGGATAAGAAGTGATCGAGGTGGGGAGTACAGGTCTCATGAATTCGCATCGTTCTGCAAAGAACATGGAATTGTCAATGAGACTACGGCTCCGTACTCTCCTCAATCAAACGGAGTAGCTGAGAGGAAGAACAGGACGTTGACAGAAATGATAAACTCAATGTTGTTGACTGCTGGTCTTCCTAAGTGCTACTGGGGAGAAGCTGCATTGACGGCCACTTTTATTCTAAATAGAGTGCCTCATGCAACTTCAGACGTTACTCCTCATGAACTCTGGTTCAAGGTCAGACCTAACTTGAATGTCATTCGAGTGTGGGGGTGTCTGGCGTATGTCAAGCTTCCAGATCTAAAGATTCAGAAGCTTGGGACAAGGACTACAAATACGATCTTCTTGGGGTATGCCGAGAAGAGTGATGCTCGAAGATTTCTTGATATTGAGTCAAATCATATCATTGAATCTCGCGACGCAGAATATTTTGAAGACAAGTTTGCAAGGCACAAGAATATTGTTCTTGCGGATGTTCCGGAGAACAATGAGGGTGCGCAAGAAACTGAAGTCTTCAATGAAGATGTGGTCCAAGAAGATGTTGTTGTTGAAACAACGGTTGAACCAGAACAAGCTGAGCCATCAGCTAAGCGTGTGAGGAGGCCGAAGGACTTCGGAAGTGACTTTGTCACCTATCATGTGGAAGCTGATCCGCTTACCTATGATGAGGCGATGAAGACCAGAGACGCGGTTTTCTGGAAGGAGGCGATTGACAATGAAATTGATTCCATCACCTCAAATAACACTTGGGTGTTGGTTGATCTTCCTGAAGGAGCGAAACTCATCGGATGCAAATGGATCTTCAAGAAGAAGATGAAAGCAGACGAAACTATTGACAAGTTCAAGGATAGGTTGGTAGCCAAGGGGTTTTCTCAGAAGCAGGGGATAGACTATTTTGACACGTATGCTCCAGTAGCCCGGATGACCACCATCAGAATGTTGATTGCTCTCGCAGCAATACATAAGATGGTGATACATCAGATGGATGTGAATACGGCTTTCCTAAATGGCGAGCTGACCGAAGAGATTTACATGCAACAGCCAGAGGGATTTGTCATCAGGGGTCTTGAAGACAAAGTCTGCAAGTTGGTGAAATCTTTGTACGGTCTTAAATAGGCTCCCAAGATGTGGCATGAGAAATTTGACAAAGTTATAAGGTCAAATGGCTACATGGTCAGCGATACGGACAAGTGTGTTTACACGAAGTTCGCTGATGGAAGAGGTGTGATCGTTTGTCTGTACGTGGACGACATGCTTATCCTAGGTACGGATATTAGCTGTGTCACGGAGACAAAGAAATTCATCTCAAGCAAGTTCAGTATGAAGGACTTGGGGGAAGCTGATGTGATCTTAGGGATCAAGATCATCCGGACAGACACTGGACTAGCGCTGTCACAGTCTCATTATATTGAGAAAATGATCACTCGTTATGGGTATCGGGATCTTCCAGGGATCGATACGCCGTACAGGTGTGATCTGAAGCTGAAGCCTAATTCAGGGGAAAGCATTAGGCAGCTGGAGTATGCAAGCGTAATGGGAAGTTTGATGTATGCTACTACTGCCACAAGGCCTGACATAGCTTTCGCCGTGGGAATGCTGAGTCGTTTCACGAGCAACCCAGGTGCTGAACACTGAAAAGCTGTGAAACGGGTTATGAGATATCTCAAGAAGACTCAGACATATGCACTGTACTACAGCGGAGATCCGTCGGTAGTGGAAGGCTTCAGTGATGCCAGTTGGTGCTCAGAGGTGGAGAGCGAGAGGTCCACAGGTGGATACATTTTCACAATGGGTGGAGCTGCTATATCGTGGAAGTCGAAGAAGCAGACTATGCTCTCGCGGTCATCCATGGAATCTGAGTTCTTTGCACTAGATACCGCAGCCGAGGAAGCAGAATGGCTTCGGGAGCTCATGTATGATCTTCCATTGGTTGGGGCGCAAATACCGGCGATACCGATATACTGCGACAACCAGGCGACTGCGGCAGTGGCATCAAATGACCTTTTCAACGGGAAGAAAAGGACTGTGCGGTTGAAGCACAGGACAGTACACGATCTTATCAAGAGAGGTGTTATTGCAGTGATTGATGTTTGGAGTCAGGAGAACCTGGCGGATCCGTTCACCAAGGGCCTCAAGCGCCAGCTGGTCAATGACACAGCTTGTAAAATGGACTTGAAGGCATTCTGATATTGGATTATTGTATTCCTACCATAAAGTTTTATGCTAATAGTTCAAAGATTTATCTACTAGGCATCTAGCTTTTGGTTCAAGGGAGGACCACTAATCGAAAGAATATCAGGAACGGTGGGTACATGTTCTATTGGGCATGGAGAGGTTACGGACCTATAACCACTGTTGTCTACTATTGTTTTCTGCGGAAAACGGTTCCTGTGGGAAGTTTGGCTTAATTGCCTTAATGAGTTCTCAGGCAGAGTGAATGCCTGGAGTGCTTTACAGGAAGCACGGTAGAGCAGCACTACAAGGAGTGAAACTCCATGCTACAGTGGGGTGACTCCACAATGAGGTTCCTATATGTGGGGTGCTGCCCAGGAATAGGATAAAGCCTCGGCTTTGCAGGCCAAGTCACAGCGGCGTAGCACCGCAAATAAGCAGTTAGCCTAATGCTGTATGTTAAATATAAAGAGGGGTGTAGTCAGCACTACAAAGAGGAGGAGTTCCTCATGTTACAGTGGCACGACACCACCATGAGGTACCCGGTTAGGGATAAAGCCTCGGCCTTGCAAGCCATGTCGTTGCGGCGTAACACCGCAAGGGAGCCTAAGGCTTCATGCTGGATAGTTTGGCACTACAAAGAGGCGGTTGCCTCATGCTACTGTAGTATGACACTACGATGAGGTTCCCGGTACGGGCTAAGGCCTCGGCTTTAAGCCATGTCATAGCGGCGTAGCACCGCAAGGGAAGCGCAAAGCGCTTCATGCCATGTCTCTTTATAATGAACTCACCTATAGTGTATGACAGGGATATCAGGCCGTCTCTTGAGGGTAAACTTGTAGACACCCAAAATTATACACTGAAACCAGGCTGGCACAGGACCTTTAATGTGTAGCCAGAAGCACATGTAACTACATTATGTGAGTGGAAAGAATTTCAGCTATGATGCAGAATTCAAGGCTTAGTCCATTCTTGTATTATAGTTTGATTTTTGACCCATGCGGGAAGATTCAAGTCGTAAGCGACATCTCTCCTAATGCATGATGAACAGTTACTGTGGAGAACACTTATATCCATATATAGAGATATGTGGGAAATTGTTGGGTTTTTGGTTTTTCCTTTAGAAAGGTTTAGTCCCACATCGGAAAAAACAAATAGTTTGTATCTCTATATATTAGCTTTGCTATTATTGGAGATGCACATGTGGTGTGGAGGTGCACATGGGTTTGCCATGTGGGATTATTTTTCTAATGGAAAAAAGGCTAAAATCAACAATTAAAGCATTCATGCTTTTTGCTCTTGGAAAATTTATTTCCATAGGAGCTAAGTCCCGTTGGGGCTTAGCGACTCGGACTCGGACTCGGGCTCGGACTCGGGCTCAAGGACTCATGAGGCGTAATGTGGCGTTTTGTTGGCGCACTTTGCACTTAGCACGTCAGCATCGTCGCTAGGCGCATAGTGCGCTTAAGTTGTGCTCGTTGCGCGAGCCACTTGCGCGACCATGTTGCGCGGCCCGTTACGCGAGCCCAGTTACGCTGGCCCAGTTACGCAGCCCAGTACGCAGCCCAGTAAGCCCAGTACGCGCAGTGTGCGCAGCGTACGCAGCGTGCGTAGAGTGCGCAGTGTGCGCAGCGTACGCAGTGTGCGTAGAGTGCGTAGTGTGCGTAGGGTGCGTAAAAGGGGCTGTGTGCGTAAAGTGTAAGTTACGTTGGTGGCACAACTTCCAGCAGAACGTGTCCTTGCATGTTCTGAGCGGTTGCTCCATGTTCGGGGTGGTTACTACCACGTCCCTAACATTGTGCTAACCGGGCAGTTGTTGCAGGGGCTTATATAAGGCCTCCTCCTCCTCTCTCACAGGTTACAGAACAGAATAGAATAGAAAGAGAAGCCACCAGAAAGTTTACGAAGTGTTCTTTAGCACAAGTAAACAGAGATTTCAGACGTGTTCTTTAACACAGTTCTGATCTGCAGCCTTCGAGAGAGAGGAAAGGCGCCGCACCAGCGTTGCTCTTTCACGGGAGTTCGTGTCCGTCCGAGGAGTCAGAAGAGCAGAAGTGTTCCAAGTTCTTCGACGAACTTGCTGGTTCCTGGAAGCTGTTCGCGTAGGGCGAATAAAGCTTTGAGCAACGGTGATCATTCACCCCAGCAGGAGTTCTTCCATCTATCGCCAGTCACCTTCTTCGTTGCTGCCAGTAACTCTGATTGTATCTTCTTTTTAGAAGTACTACGATCTGATTGCTGTGATTACGAAATCTTTTTAGATTCTCGTAATATCATAACGATATCTTTTTAGATCTTCGTTATACTTGCGCAACCTTCCTAGAAGTGTTGCGTTGGAACATTGTTTTTACAATTGTTTCATATTCTCAGTTTTCCATCGAAAAATTGTGCCCCGGCAATAACACCCGCTTGCCATTCCAAAGTCGGGTGTACAAGTCGATTATTATCTTGTTGCGTTTCTATTACAATTTTTGTAATATATTGATAATAGTTGATTGTTCGCAAATTTCTTACAGCTTCTGTGTCAACTTTTTCCCTAAATTCTTACTCTTTATAATAATCATATTTCCCATGGGTCTTCGTCCTCCGTCACCAGTCTACGTGTATACTAATTTAATCATCACGCTATGAAAAATATTATTGAAATCTGAGTTTACAAGTTGCTATAATCACCAAACAACCCTAGTCCCCATTTAACCCACGTGCAAACCTTCCATATAATAAATTAAGAAAAATAGAGTAGTTGAATCAAGATTAGTCGAAAACATCAAAAAAATAATTTAAGCACTAAATGTTGAATGGGGACAGTGAAACTCATGTACTATGTGCTGTTACAAGTAACAAGTTTTTCTGAGAAACCAACATAATGATCATGAATAATGAAACTATAGGGACCAAAATTTTAGTAGATAATATGCATACCAAAAAGATTTTCTTCTTAGACAAAAGCTTATAAAAGAAGAATCAAGCAATATTAACATGATAAAATCCTAAGTTCCATGTGCAAATGATGTTTAAATTTTTCCAAAAGAAATAATTTAAAATCAAAGGATAAATAAAAGTTCCAAAATTAAATATCTCATCATATCATTTTATAATCCTCATACCTTACAAGCAGACCGCAATTCATCTGCGGGTACCAACACAGGTGATAAAGGTAATGTGGCATTTATGCAAGAAACTCTTTTGAATCCTATCCTCATTCCTGCAACGCGTTCTTTCAATGCTTCGTACTCACGTTCCGTCAGATACCTCTTATGATCCTAACATAACTTGACAAAGAATGAATACCATCAAGATCATATCAATACTAATAAATAAATAAAGTAATTTCTAGAAAAACATTAATAATTTTTACACTTATCAGGTTCATAATTTGTTAGTCTGGCTAATTTGCATCTAAATACTAGGAACTTTCAGATTTGTGCAACTTGCTACCTTGAACTTTCACTTTTCCTAGTTAATACCATGAAATATCTCTTATTTTGAAAGTTAATACCGTGAACTGACAATACTGCATGGTATTAATTTGCAAAGTAACAGTAATTTATAGTATTTAGTTGCAAAATAAGTGATAGTTCATAGTATTAACTTGCAAACTCAGAAGTTCATGGTAGCAAGTTGCTAATCGTGAAAGTTCATGGTAGTAAGTTGAAAAATGTGAAAGTTCATGGTTATTTGCAAATTCAGAACAAAACTGTGTACAAGTTCAAAAGCCCTATGAAATGATAAGCCAACTAGGCCTTTTCCATGCATTTTAAAGTTCACTGAAAGTAAACTAGAACAACAAATCATGCCCATCCAAAGGTCTTAATGGTGTTCATATATGTACGATTGTGTTTGTATTAGCCTTCTCATAGAGGATACAGATGTGAACGTGACTATCATTCATAGACTTGTAATTATGAGATAGCAAGCATTTGTAACTGATCCTATGGTACGTAACTCCATTTTCTGCTCCAGCTTTCAAAAAAGGGGGGAAAGAAAGAATGGCATAGTTGCTTAAAGCTATAGAAAGAGAAGGTGTGAGATAAATAGAGGGATGACGGATGTAGAAAAGAACATTCTATTACCATAATTTAATATTAAGAAATAATACGAAAAACAAGATTGACATGTCATTCAATTTGGCAGTAATTGGCAAGCATTGCAAGGGAGCATATAATCTAGAATAGTTTGTCTGTATATATAATTATACATTTAGTAAATATTGGATATAACTAGAAAAATCCTATAAAAAAAAGTCTAGCATTCATTCTTATTACTATTTTATCAACATTTAATGCAATTTACTTCTAAATGTTTCAATATTTTCCTAAATCAGAGTAAATTTTATAGAAATTCACGTCCTAATTTTGTTTGGAGAAATATAAAATTTAAATTAGCTAGCCTGGTATGCTAGGCCGCATAGACACGGAGTAGGATTTGGATACGGAAACGACATGGATTCGTTAAAGAACATCATCAAAAAAATCTAGGCTATGGGTATGCCATGTGTACGATTATGTACGTATTAGATGCTACTAACATATGTCCTACTAGTATGCAAGTCTAACTAGTTTAAAAAATATTCTAGAAAGCACACAACACAAAAGGAATGTCAGCTTCTGATTCGTCATCTTACATTTTGCGCGAGCACCACGAGACTATGTGAGATTGCTTTCAGCTGAGCGGATTTTGGGTTTCAGATCAAGGCCTTCCATCAAATCTAAAGGTCAAGAAAGTCTCCGGATTAGGAAGAGTTATATAACTAATTACCTGAATTAATTTCTGAGAGGGATATTATAATCAGATTGGTTGGCTCTGTGAGAATTCACAAGTCAGGGTAGGGATCATCATTGGGCCCGAGGCCCATGGGCGCCCGAAAGCCCGCCCGGCCCTACGGGCCAAAGCCCAATGCATCCCGGTCCCAGTCTAGTCCATATTAATATAGGGCAGGGCTTGGGCTAAGCATCCTCCTGTCCGAGCACGGCCCGAGGCCTGCCCGATGCAAGCTCGTCCAAGCCTGGCTCGAAAAGCATGTCCAAGTCCGACCCGAAAAGTCTGTATAAGCCCGACCAAGTTTGGAGACCGGAGTCAAAGATTCTCTCTCTCTCTCTCGATGCTACAAAAGTTGGTTCAATTCAAATTAAATCATTAACAATGCTGACATTTTTTTAATTAATACAACAAATCATGTCATGTCCTTGAAAATGGACTTCAGACTCACTAACACACAAAGTCCAGTTAGGCTCTTTGATTTAAGAGCCTTTGATTTAGCCGATAGCTAGCTAGCCTAGACTAGACTAGACTGTCTAGTTTTATTAAATTAATAGTTTAATTCAAAGAAGGAAATAATCTTGACCATTTTTCTTTGAAAGCTCAATGCTCTCTGACCGAGTCTCTCTCAAATGGAAGAAGAACAGACTAGTAACCCCATGGGCACCAGTCGAGGACTACTCAAGCAGAGTCTCATTGACATGAACGGTTGGATGATGATCTTTTTTTTCCGGAGATCCAGAGGCAGAGCTCTTACAAATTCTTGGGAAGAAAAGGAGACCTACAGCCAAAGAATTTATTCTTCAGTCTAGACTTCTAGTCGGAAGTTGGAACGAAAAAGACTCCTCGTTTCCAGAGATGAAAGCTAGTCGCTGGCGGAGCAAATTAATTCCTTTGTCTTCCAGACTTTCGTGCAATCTATGCAAGTATTTACTATTTATCTCACTCAATTCTCACCCTTTATATATTACTCAATTCTAAGTTTTTTTACAGTAAGTTCCATATCTACCTCTAGGATAAGTTCCTTATGGGTTGAACTTGGAAGATAAGTATTGATGATCATTGTTTGTTGGAAGATAAGTATTCTTTTTTCTGAAATTTCTTTGGTTTTATACATGTTTGGTTGCCCTGTGTTTTCTTGAGTCTCATCTCTTAGTAGTCTTGATTAGTTATCGAGTCTTTAAAATGGATAATAGACATGAGGAAGGAAATCCAACAGAGTCTACAGGTTCTCCTTCCTCTAATGATCCATCTAATACATCTACTACGGGTCAAAGAGAAACTAGTAGTGTCTCAAATAATTTTGAAAAAGTTACAATTCAGAATGGGGGAAATTAAGAGACAAAAGCCAAATGTAAAATTTGTAGCAAAATGCTTTCTTGTGGTTCTATTGGTGGTACCACTCATCTAAGACGACACATAGATGGCTACATGCGTAACAAAATGTAGACATAAGAAAACAAATGCTGCTAAATGGAAATTCTAGTGGAAATTTGTCTAATTTTGCTGATGATGAGGCCTATGCTAGGAAAGAAGTGGTTGATTTTATTATTAGAGCTGAATTACCTTTTGCATTTGTAGAAAAACATAATTTCAAAGGAATGATTCAAAGAGCTTTTGCTCCCCAATTTAAGGGAATCTCATCTTCAAAAAACGAGATATGATGAAACTTTTTGTTCAAGTTAAAGATGAGTTATTGAAGTTTTTTGAAAATTTTGATGGAAAATTTTGTTTTAACTTCTGATGTACGGTCATCGCATCAAAAAATGGGTTATCTATCACTTCTTGCTCACTTTATTGATAAGGAATGGAATTTGAATATAAGAAATATTTGTTTTAAAATGATTGAACACCCACACAATGGTGAGTCACTTGCAAGTCATATAAGTGAAGAACCACTGTCTTGGCGCATTCATAGAAAAATATTTTCACTATCTTTGGATAATGCTACAAATAATGATGTGGTTTCAAGACTACTACCAGATTTTTCTTATGATTGATTCTGTGTTTCCCAATACTTTCATGTTCGTTGTTGTGCTCATATTTTTAATTTAATTGTCCAAATGGATTATCTATTTTGTCTCCATCTATTGACAAAATAACTGACATTGTACGTAGTATGAACTCAGCAAATAGAAGGCATGAAATATGGGTACGTTGTTGTGAGGAAGTTGGTTTGAGAAAGAAAAATATAGATAATGATGTTCCTCATAGGTGGAATTCAACTTATGAGCTTTTACATGTTGCTATAAAATATAAAAAGGCTTTGCATAGGTATGTTCAAAAGATAAACCAATCTCGTTCTTGTAATTTAACGATTGGATAATAGCTCAAATAGTTTGTGGTTTTCTGAAATTATTTTATTCTTCCGAAAAAACTTGTTGTGTTGTTTATTATCCTTCATCAAATCGAGTTATTGGGTGCTTACTTGGTATTTATGCAACATTTAGAGCTTATTTTCACTTTATCGTTTTTAGTAAAGCTATAATTGCAATGAAGACAAAGTTCAACAAATATTGGACAACTTTTATGGTTGTTTTTTGTTTTGCTGCAATTGTAGACCCAAAGTATAAGCTTTTTACTATTGGAGAATGGCTATAAGCTATGGGGAATGAGCAATATAAAGTGAAAACTTATCATCTTTAAAGTGTTCATTCCTTATATTCTATGGACATTATAAGAAAAACATGTGCTTGCCTAGTGTTTCTTCAAATGAGCAGCAAAATAGTGAAAGTTTCCCCCCTTAAGTCAATTTTCAAATCCAATGGCTTTTTGTGATTTAGAAGATTTTGCTGAGAGTTGTTTGAAAAATGCCAAGGTGTTATCGAGTTCATCTTCTACTACCCCTTCTGATTTGCTATATTATCTTAATGTACCACCAAGAGAAGTTGATAATCATAATCAATTTTGTCTTTTGGGTTGGTGGAAATCACATGAAGCTGTATATCCTGTGCTTTCCATCTTAGCCCGTGACTTGCTAACTGTTACTATAGCATCAGAAGTAGCTTTTAGTGCAGGTAGCCGAGTTGTATCAGAAAAAAGAGCAAACCTAAGTCCAAGCACAATAGAAGCACTATTTTGCTTGAAAGATTGGAGACTAGCTGAAACAAGAATGCAAGAAGTGGCACAAGAAGAGGAACGCAATAAAGAATTGATGAATTTGAGATCAACAAGACCTGATTGGATGGTTGAAGATGCATTTGAAGCTGGAACTGAACCATTTGGAGATTGAAGATTAATATTAGATCTTAGTTGCTTTGAGGATGTCAAGTGCAAATGATTGATAGATATGAAGGTGCCAACCTAGTTGGGATGTTCATATCCAATAGTGATGCAACCAACTTCTCATTGTTTACAGTTTTTTGGTCTGATTACAGATTTAATGCAATTTTATTATGTTTGCTAAAAGAAGTTGGCTTCTCAAATAGTTAATGCATTCCTGATTATAGGGTATGGAGTGTCTACCCATCCCTCTGTTTTGGAGAGTCCATATATGGCTAATGCATTTGCCATGGCTCTTGTGGAGGGAAAGTCAAAACAGGAAGCATTACAGTTTGCCTACAACTCTATATTTTTGTTGCTTTCTCCCAGAGACTTTTCAAATCCCTGGTTCATATTGTTAGTTCCTTCGATCTTCAACTGTTTTAGCTTTTCTTTGTGTTCAAAAAAGTCTTGATCTACAAGTCAAGAAGGCCATCTCGAGCATGCCAGAAAGAGATGCAATTATGCAACTTCTTGAATCCCTTTAGATGTAAGACTTCGTACATGAAAATAATTATGGAAAATAAAGTTTCAAAAGAACTTTACTTTTCTTCTTTCTTCTCTCTGAGTCTGAATGCGTTTGGGGTGCTGGATACTTTGTTTGATAATAAACAAAACAATTGTTGGGGGACTATAATTTAGTGTAGAATTTAAGAATATAGTGTTAAATTAACCTTTCAAATACGAGTTTAACGATTAGGTCCGAGAAGGCACATTTGGGCTTTTTTATAAAGCTAGCTCGGCCTGACCCGACTAGCCCAAAAAGTCTAACCATGTGGGCGGGCTTGGGCTTGAAAGATAATAATTAACCCTGACTCAGCCCGGCCCGAAATATCTCTAGGGCCAAAAAAAGATCAGTCCATGCCCAATCCGAGCCCGTATTTTATGGACCTGGACAGCCTGGCCCGGCCCAGCCCAGTCCAATGTCGATCCCTAAGTCAGGGTTTGCAACTTTCAAAAAGAGGAAGAACGAGATTGGAAATTTGTTGTTGATTCGTTCGAGAAGATCAATAATTCGTCCTCGTGTTCCCGCCTTCGATAACTTGTTATTTTCTCCATTGTAATTTGTTTCCAACCATTGAGTAATTGTGGTTGGTCCTGTTTGGGCTGGTGGGAGAAGTTGGGGGAGCTGGTGCATTACTTTATTCCATTAATGGAGCTTTTTCGGGTTGAGTCCGTCGTTACATGGTTTTTTCCTCTAAAGATTTTCTACGTAAATATTGTTATGTTTGTGGTTATGTTGTTTGTGTTGCGATATTGTATGTTTGTTGGAGTTTTTTCTTATACTCATGGAGGTGTTCCTCCTTGAGAGCTAGAAAGATAATCTCATATTAGAAACACTCCAAGTGAGTATTTCAATATAACACCAAGCTTGGGGTTGAGAGATGCACATGGGGTGGTTGCCAATGTGGTGGGTGTTATATAGGATGTTTTTCTAGTAGGATTAAGTTTAAACTTCTCAAGAAAGCATTTATGGTTTTTGTCACACTATTGAAAAAACTTCTTTGGAGCTTGGGCTCGAGCTCAATGGCGCAAACTGCGCTTTAATGGCTCACTTTGAACTTAGCACGCCAGCATCGTCGCATCACGTTTGTGCGCATTTGTAGCACTAGTTTCATGCGTGGCCACATGCCGGGCTATGCGCGGCTATGAGCGGTCTATGTACGGGCTATGCGACGCTATGTGTGGGCTATGCACGTTTACGCGTATGCGCACATGCGTTGCTGCACTCATGCATGCATGAGCTGTTGTGTACATATGCGCAAATAGCATTGTTGACGCATAATCCAACTGATTACGGAATTTGAACAGTAATGGAAAGTTGGAGTCAAATATTCAGATTCGATCTTCGTAGGATTTGAATTTAATTCAATCATATATTTTCATAATTAGTTGGCGGCCAGGATTAGAGTTAGGGTTTCCTCCTACTCTATAAATACTCTCTTTGTGCATCTTTGAGGACTTACTTCGAAAAAGAGAGACGAAGAGAGTATTGTGCTACTGGAGTCCAGGAGTTCCTGCAAGTCAGTACAGAGGTGACGACGAACGTTCCAGAAGTTCTTTTGTGAACTTGCTGGTTCCTAGAAGCGAATCGTGGGGAGTGAATCTTGCTTTGAGCAACGATGATCTTTATCACCCCCAACAAGAATACTTTCTGCCTTCTACTTCTCTCCTCTAAATTGTAAACATACTGTCTCAACTACAACACGTCTGCAAGGAAGAAGGTTCTCTGATTCTGTTAGTTTGTATTTTGAAGAAGAAGTTGTAATCTGAAATAACTGTAGCATTCACTTGAAATCAAGACACCAGAGGGCAAACTTGTTTGCGTGAACTTCTGATCTCGACTACAATTTCAGAAGCAGAACATAAAGCAAATCTCTTGGGAGGTTTCACGTAATATCTCTGTTCTTGACCTCTGTTTCTCCGTCTTTTGATCTGTCTCGGGACTAACAACGTTTGCAGGATTCTGTGATTTGGTTCAGTACTTACAGTTTTTCTTTTTGGCGAGAATAGTAATATTCGGTTGTGTTCTATAGTCCATTTCCAACAGAGTGGTATCAGAGCATAAGGTTGCATGGTGTCAGGTGTTTGATAGACTGGCCAATTAGAAATGATGGACATGAAACCATGTCGTATGGTTAACGAGAACGACACGAACTATCATTATTGGCGAAGTAAGATTTAGGATCTTATTTTTGTTAAAAAGTTACACCTACCAGTATTTGCTTCCGAGAAGGCCATAGATAAATCCGATAAAGAGCTGATTGTTTTAGCATAAACAAGTCTATGAGTACATCAGACAATTTGTAGATGATAATGTGTACAATCACAACGCAAACATTGAAACGTCAAGACGTTAAGATGGAGTCCTTAAATTCCAAGAAAACTGGCATCAACAAGTGTTTTATCCGACAGATGATAGACCTGAGGTATAAGGACGGTACGCTGATTATAGATGTGAATGAGTTCTATGACATTGTTAATCAGTTGTCGGCAATTAAGGTCAAATTGGATGAGAAAATTCAAGGGTTGTGCTTGATGGATACTTTGCCAGATCTTTTGTATTCGTATAAGTGTCTATGATCACTTTTGCTCCCGAAGGCATGAGGAGATGTGAAGAAAATATTTGAGCACTATCTTCTTCATCACATTCTGAGACGTTAATGTCAGAGAGCCAATGGAGGAGGAAAAGTAGAGATCCAAGCGATATGGACAAGAGCGTAGGAAAGTCCAAAGGTCGCTACGAAGACTTGTTTCACATCCTGATTGTATGTTGTATGATTACTTACTCAGAAATTAAGAAGAGAAGAAGAGAGAAGAGAAGCCGCCTCCATTGGGAGTCCAAGGAGTTCAGCGAGTTCAGGAAGGAGGTGACAGCGAGCGTTCCAGAAGTTCTTTCAAACTTGCTGGTTCCTGAGAGCTTATCGCAATAGGACGAATCTTGTTTTGAGCAACGGTGATCTTCATCACCCAGCAGAGTCTACAACTCTGTGTCTTACAAAGAGACCGAGTCTTCAACTTCGTGTCTCACAAAGAAAACCGAGTCTTCAACTCCGTGTCTCACAAAGAGACCGAGTCTTCAACTTCGTGTCTCACAAAGTGACCGAGTATTCCATCTATGATTTGTTCCGGGAACAACACAAACTACCTTGACTGGTCCAAGTCTATCAAGGTGGTGCTGAGAGCAAAGAAGAAGTTGAAGTTTTTGACGACGAACCCCCACTTGAAACGTCTGATGATTATGAAGATTGGATGAATGCGGATGCATATGTTATGTCATGGTTGTGGCATAGTATGGAGACAAACATCGCTGCTAAATGTCCAGCAGTGTGAATCCTCTAAACAAATTTGGACATCTCTTGAAGGATCATATTCGCAAAAGCGAAATATTGCCCGTATATATGAGTTATATGAATTATTGTTTCAAACAAAACAAAAAGTTAAGCCTATGCATGAATATTTAGTCTCAAAGAAGGCTTTGTGGAAGGAACTGCTACAGTATCATACTATTACTACTGATTTGAAGGAGGCTCAGCGACAGAATGAGGAATTTCATGTTTCCCTTAACCTCGTAGGCATGGATCTGCTTTCGACCCTTATAAAGCTCAAATCCTTGCTGGATAACAGTGACCTACGGTGGCCGATACCTTCTCTCGTCTCAATCGTTCCTTTCTAGGTCAGAGGTTTGTGAGTCCAAGTACGGACTCTTCTGCCCTAGTTTCTAATATTGGTGGTCGTGGACGTGGTAATGGACGCGGAGGCAGAGATGGTCGTATTTTTGGTCGAGGAGGAGGTCGTGGTGGTAGAGACAATGGTCGTGTTGGTGGTCGCGGTGGTGGAGATGGCCGCGGTGTGATGGTGGTCGTGGTCAACCGTAGAAATGTAACTATTGTGGAAAACTCGGTCATGTTGAAGACTACTGTTAGGATAAGTAGGGCAAACCAGCATATGCACATCAAGTGCATAATGAAATTTGCAGTCCCATATCATCACGTCTGCTCCTAAGGAGAAAGCAAATATAAAAAAGGTGCATTAAGCTTCAATGATAGGTAATCATATTTATGCCATGGTTTGTAGAAGACCGGATATTGCTCATGAGATCGAAAAAGTTAATAGATGTCTCTCCAATCTAGGAAAAGATCATTGTAACTTAAATGTAGTATATCCAGTCAATCAATTGCGCCAATCATGTAGTTAGACGAGTCCTAGCGGGACGCCCGCCGTTATAGCATGTTCAATAATATAAGCAGATACTGTTCCCTGCCCGCGTGACAGATTTACAGTATCTGTGGGAACCAGTCGGCCCGTCGGGCACTTAATAGTCCCAAGGGGGCTGCCATGTAAGAACTCGGGAATCCATTCTCTCCATGCCATTGTTATTTTATTTGACTTAATGGTCTCTACGTTGAGTGAAGTTCCATGCCGTGGATCATGGTCATTCAATGAGTACTTTCGTACGGGGTACGATATGCGCAACTCTACAACGATACCCGTACGGCTAGGTTGTAGGTCTTACATAGCGTGATGCAACAATCAAATTAACCACGGAGTAATCATGCTTTGACCATAAAGTACACATGTTGTTTTTGTAAGATAAATAAATAAATAAATAAATAAATAATTTGAAGCCTGCATGTGCCTGTATGCCAATATTCGGGATTGGCTAATCGAGTACAATAGTTCATTATATGAACGTGTCTCATTCATTCAATTCAATAAGACGACTAGCCAGTCTCTTAGTTCCAACTATGAACGCATGATCAATTATTTAGTCCATGTCATAATCATTATCAATGGTGACAAGGCATGAAAGTTATTTGATATTGCATGGGTCGAGTCTACAACTCTCAAGGTCAAGTTCTAGTCATACTGGGTATCCATGGGTCAATCAGGACACAAGACGCATTTCACATAACAATCCATTCTAACATATCATGATTTATCAAGAAATTCACGCAAAAGGCGTAAGGATATAATAGAAGAATTATCATGCCATCATTAAATGAATAATTTTAGGACAAATAAAACACCCAGATCAAGAAGTCACGCCAAGTCTAGCTGGAGTGAGCGTGGAAAATGGGCGTGAACAGTGAGCGTGAAAAGTGATACACGCACGCACAGCGTGACTAAAAAATACACGCACTCATACAAGATGTGTGCGTGACAAGAAATACACGCAGACTCGTGGATGTGTGCGTGACTAAAAATACACGCAGACTCGTGGATGTGTGCGTGACTAAAAATACACGCAGACTCGTAGAGACGTGTGCGTGACTCAAAATACACGCAGCCACGTAAGAACGTGTGCGTGACTAAAAATACACGCACGCTCATGAGAACGTGAGCGTGACTGAAAATACACGCAGACACGTAGAGACGTGTGCGTGACTCAAAATACACGCAGCCACGTAAGAACGTGTGCATGACTAAAAATACACGCACGCTCATGAGAACGTGAGCGTGACTGAAAATACACGCAGACACGTAGAGACGTGTGCGTGACTCAAAATACACGCAGCCACGTAAGAATGTGTGCGTGACTCAGCCTTCGTCCCTAAGCCAGAAGATGAAGTTCCCAGCCAGAAAACACGCTAAGTTGGGAGGTCAAACCCATGAACAACCGAAATACAACAACTTAGATCTAGGAAAAACCAGCCATAGAAATCTAAAATGCTAAGAACTAAACTCTCTCAGAATCATGAGAGGAAGAGTAATGATCCACAAAAATGGATGAAGGAGAAGCAAGTTTGCACTTGCCTACTGCTGGTGGGTGGAGAGTAATGAGAGGAAGAAGAAGAAGTAATTGTGAGGATGAGTAATGAGGAGAGAGAATGGAGAGGGGAGCTTTAAATAGGAAGGTGGTGGTAGGTAGGAGTTAATGGGCCGGGTTGAGGGGGTTCGGCCAAGGCCAACCCGAAAGCAAGCAGGGGGTTAAAAGCAGGAAATAAAATACAGAAGTAAATTGCAGGAAATAAAATGCAGACAATAAAATGCAGATAATTAATTAACATGAAATTAAAAAGCAGATAATTAACATGAACTTATAGAAATTTAAATACAGAATAATACATGATAAAAACTAAATAAATATACATGAATTGTATATGTATATAAAAATACGCATTCTGGGAACGGGAAGTGACATCTCTACCCACCTTAGAAAAATACCGTCCTCGGAATTTCAAATCCAAGCAGGTAGAAATATCGGAGCTAAACTAATACAAGCAATTCTAGTGAGCACGCAATCATTTTACCATATCAAAAGCAAGTACTATATATGTAAATTCATCAATCTACGATATCAAATAGTTCTACCCATAAAGCGATAAGCATGAAGAATCAGGACAATCAAGGTATACAGAAAAAGATATACCTTGTGAGTCAAACAGGTGTGGATACCGTGATCGGATATCATCCTCACGTTCCCACGTTGACTCTCCCAAGGAGTGATGACCCCAAGCAACACGAACAAGACTAATTGTTCGGTTCTTGAGTATCTTCTCTCTTCAGTCCAAAATGGACACAGGCTGTTCCTCGTAAGACAGGTTGGTACCAACAACCAGCTCAGAGTGATCGAGGATATGGCTTGGGTCCGATACATACCTACGTAATTGAGATACATGAAACACGTCATGCACCTCTCGTAACGAAGGCGGGAGGGATAAACGATAAGCAACATCGCCTATCCGATCAAGGATAACAAATGGGCCCACGTACCGCGGACTCAATTTCCCGCGAACGCCAAATCTAATGACCCCACGAGTAGGTGAGATCCGCAAGAATACGTGGTCCCCAACAGAGAACTCTAACGGTCTACGATGCTGGTCCGCCCAATGACGATGCCGATCCTGCGCAACTCGAAGTCGCTCTCTAATTCCCTTAACCACTTCAACCGTCTGAACAATCATTTCTGGGCCTAATATCTTCCTTTCTCCGATATCATCCCATGCAAGCGGCGACCTGCACTTCTTACCATATAGTGCCTCGAATGGCGCCATCTGGATACTGGCTTGATAACTATTGTTGTATGAGAACTCGACCAAGTGTAGGTGACTCTTCCAAGACCCTCCAAAATCCAAAGTGCAAGCTCGCAACATGTCTTCTAAAGTCTGAATCGTTCTTTCTGATTGCCCATCTGTTTGCGGATGGTAGGCCGTGCTAAATCTTAACTTGGTACCCAGACTATGATGTAAGCTCTTCCAGAAATGTGATGTAAAGCGGGTATCTCGATCCGACACAATACTGACAGGGACTCCATGCTGCCTGACTATCTGTTGCATATATAACTCCGCCAACTTTTCTGTAGATTGCCCTACTCTGAAAGGAAGAAAGTGTGCTACCTTCGTAAGTCGGTCCACTATCACCCAAATAGCGTCCTTACCACTTGGTGATCTCGGTAAACCGGTTACAAAGTACATTGTAATATGCTCCCATTTCCATTCTGGAATAGGAAGCGGTTGCAATAACCCAGCTAGCCTCTGCTGTTCTGCCTTCACTTGCTGACATACCAAGCAACGGGAAACAAATCTAGCTATCTCCCTCTTCATCCCGTTCCACCAGAAATGCTGCTTGATATCTTGGTACATCTTGGTCCCTCCAGGGTGAATAGAATACTGAGAGCTGTGAGCTTCTGCCATAACCTCCTGTCTGATATCTCCACTAGGCACACATAGACGTGATCCAAACCTAAGTGTACCATCTTCATGAATTCTCATCTCTTTCCTGAGTCCTGACTCACATTCTGCCTTAAGCTTCTGAATCCTTGAATCTTGTGCCTGAGCTGCCTTGATCCTGTCTACTAAGTCAGATTGAACTTGCAGACTTGTTAGAACTCCTACATCACTAGGAAGTATAACTTCGATGCCCATCTCCTGAAGGTCTTCTAAAATGTGCTTCTGCGTTGTCAACATAAATGCGCCGCCTCTCCTGCTAAGAGCGTCTGCTACTACATTAGTCTTGCCTGGATGATACTGAAGCTCCACGTCATAATCCTTAATCAATTCCAGCCATCTTCTCTGCCTCATGTTCAACTCCTTCTGAGTAAAGATGTACTTCAGACTTTTATGATCTGTGTACATCTCCACCCGGTCACCATATAGGTAATGCCTCCATAGCTTCAGAGCAAACACTACTGCTGCTAACTCCAAATCATGAGTGGGATAATTCTTCTCGTGGTCCCGAAGCTGCCTAGATGCATATGCTATCACCTTCCCATGCTGCATAAGGACACATCCAAGTCCTTTACCTGACGCATCACAATATACTGTAAAACCTCCGGGTCCAACTGGCAATATAAGAATAGGTGCTGATATCAACTTCTGCTTCAAAGTCTCGAATGATGTCTGACATTCTGCTGACCAAACAAATGGTACATCCTTCCGGGTTAAGCGGGTCATGGGTGCTGAAAGCCTCGCAAAGTCTGACACAAACCTTCTGTAATATCCTGCTAATCCCAAAAAACTTCGCACATCTGCTACGGTCTTGGGTACTGGCCAACTTTCTACTGCTTCTATCTTCTTGGGATCTACTGCTACTCCAGCTCCTGATATGATGTGACCTAAAAACGAAATGTGATCCGACCAAAACTCACACTTGCTGAGCTTGGCATACAACTGGTTCTCTCTCAGAACCTGTAACACTGTCCTGAGGTGGTCTTCATGCTCCTCTTCACTAGCAGAATATACGAGAATATCGTCAAGAAACACAACGACAAACTGGTCTAAGTACGGCATAAAGATGCGATTCATCAAATCCATGAATATTGCTGGAGCATTGGTCAATCCAAACGGCATTACTAAGAACTCATAATGCCCATACTTCGACCTGAATGTTGTCTTGGGAATATCTTCCTTCCGAACCCTCACCTGATGGTACCCCGAACGAAGATCTATCTTGGAGAAAACTCTAGCTTTGCTCAACTGATCAAATAAGTCGTCGATCCTGGGTAATGGGTACTTGTTCTTCACTGTTGCCGCGTTAAGCTTCCTGTAGCCAATGCATAATCTGGATGACCCATCCTTCTTTCCCACAAGTACCACTGGTGCTGCCCATGGTGACACGCTAGCTTGGATGAACTTCTTCTCCTTCAGTTCCTCAATATGCTGATATACCTTGGCCTGCTCTGAATCCGCCATTCTGTAAACTCGATCTGATATCGGTTTAGTTCCTGGCGCCAATTCTATACTGAACTCAATATCTCTAACTGGTGGTAGACCTGGAAGTTCTTCGGGAAATACGTCTGGGAACTCTTCAACTACCTTCGGGATCTGAACTTCTTCCATTGCCGCTACTATTCCCTGCTCTGGTTGAGTTGCCTCTGATCTGACTAAGGTGAATTTCTCCATGCCTGGAATATCAAAAGATACACTCCCTCTACGACAATCTATTGTCGCATGACTGTCTTTCAGCCAGTCCATGCCTAAGATAACGTCGAAATTTCCAACAGGAAATTCTATCAACTGGGCAGGTAAAGAATGCCCGCAAACTACAACGCTACACGCTAGAATAACTCTACTAACTCCTACGAGCCCATTGCCAGTGAGTATATTCAACCTCCCTGGCATTGCCTCGAACTCTATTCCTAGTCGTGTCGCAAATTGTGCAGATATAAATGAATGAGATGCTCCTCAATCAAACAATGCTACTGCGGGATATGAGGCGACGAGAATGTTACCTGCCACAACATCTTCCGATGCCAATGCCTCCTCCAAGGACAAAGTGAATGCTTGCCCTCGACCTCCTTGCTGGTTTCCATGCTGCGGCCTAACCTGATGCTGCTGCTGGCCTCTTCCTTGATGATGCTGGGGTGGTCTATGCTGGTGTTGCTGCATCGGCGGTCCCTGCTGCCGAAACATTTGAGCCTGCGGACGCTGTGCCAACGGCCTTACTGCCACTGCTGGTCCTCGATATTGGCCTGCCCCTGGTGCTGGCAGAGCAGGAAACTGCTGCCCGGGTCCTCCTGACCTCGAATTCATGGGACATGTGGTAACCTGATGATCTGGATTTCCACATATCAGACACAGTCCATTTAATGTCCGACACACATCTCTAGTGTGTCCCATCTTCCAACAATAAGTACAGCCCACCGGGGGTTGCTGGTTCTTCCTCTGTTGCTGTTGCCTGGGTGGTGCTGGTCCTCCTATCGCCACATCGTGGATACGAACGCCAGTGGATGGTGTTGTCGTTCGGGGCGCTGCTCCCCCTCCTCCTTCAATCTGATTGTGGGATCTCTTCTGACCCCCAGTCCTTACTGCAAGCCTCTGAATGGTGATCTCATGCCTTCGAGTCGCCGTCAATATCTCATCAAAAGTCTGGTAATTGTGCCCCTCGATCAATTGCAAGAGTTCAAGATGGAACCCCTGCTGAAACCTCATAGCCCTCTGGCTCTCTGTTGCTACCATCTCTGGGGCGAATCTACTCAATCTGCAGAACTCCGCTGCATAAGCATCTACAGTCTTGCCGGCCTGCCTGAGGCTGATAAACTTCTGTTGTAGCTCAAACCGTGCCACAACTCCATAATACTTGGTCTTGAATCTTGCAGTGAAATCGTCCCAAGCCACAGGACGTCTGATGCCCACTTCCTCTGATTCCCACCAATCACGTGCGAGATCCTGAAGTAACAACTTCACTAGATCCACACGTTCTTTTGCCGGTACCTTAGCTGCTGTCAGAATAGCCTCCATGTCCTTAAGCCATGCATCTGCTGATATGGCATCTTCCGTGCCCTCGAAACGGCGGGGGTTGTACTTGTAAAACCTGGCTGATGCTCCTGAATCTGGCCTTGCCCCTCTTTCCAATGCCGTCTGCAATTCTTGGTTAAACAACACATTCTGCTCTTGTAGCTGAGTGTGCTTGCGTTGCTGGGCCAACATATGATGTTGCTGAGTAGCCATCATTCATCTCATGATCTCCAGAAGGGCTGGTGTGTCCACTTGGGTAGGTGGAACTGTTGGCGGTGGTGGAACATCCGGATACTGCGATCCAGCTGCTGGTTCCACTATCACTTCTTCTTGGGTAGCCTCTTGAGTTAGTACCGGCCCTTGTTGCTGACCAACAGGGTCAGGTTGTCCATGTTGCTCTTGTTGCTGTTGACCAGTCCTGGCAGATGCGGACGAAGTGCCCCTAAGAAAAGGTACAAGAAAACAATCAAACAACCGGACATGAAGGATCAATGAAGTCAAAGGATACCGGAATGTCAAGCAAAGGCTGAGAATAACGAATCATGAGATCAAGGGGGAACATGTGTGATTGAGACATCCTATAAATCAAAACACCCCACAAGTCTGAAATCAGACCTGCATGGGCCACCACTAAAACCTTGTGACGCCCCAGAACCAGAATACTGGAGAGCGGGGGAATGACTCAGCCAGCTACGTATTACGGGTAGATGAATACCGTATAATACGATCAATGCTGTCTAACCAGACGAGGGGGTGCACACTACATAAAAGTCTCACTATGGTCATTTCGCATCTATTGTCTCAATCATTCAAATAAGAAACAGTAACAAAGAACATGTAAGATAAAGTAGTAAGGCATCCCAAACGCTCAGTCAAAATGTTCTGGAGATCTGGCTTTACAAAACATAGCCAGATGGTATAGCAAGTATATACACAATTGTTATCAGCTGCAGTCTGACTTTAGTTACAATTATGCAAAAGTAAGTACAAGACGATCCGACCAACATGTCGGTGCCAAACGGCTAAGTATAAAGTAAATGACAAAACGAGCGGTGAAGTAAAGAAACCCACTCGAGTCCTCCTGCGATCATTCCCCTAGTATTAACCATCTTGGAGGTAGAAGTAAGTTGGATCCTCGGGGACCGGCTCTAAATCTGGCCATGCAAAACCAGAGAGGCTATTCTGACATAGCGTGATGCAACAATCAAATTAACCACGGAGTAATCATGCTTTGACCATAAAGTACACATGCTGTTTTTGTAAGATAAATAAATAAATAAATAAATAAATAAATAAATAAATAATTTGAAGCCTGCATGTGCCTGTATGCCAATATTCGGGATTGGCTAATCGAGTACAATAGTTCATTATATGAACGTGTCTCATTTATTCAATTCAATAAGACGACTAGCCAGTCTCTTAGTTCCAACTAGGAACGCATGATCAATTATTTAGTCCATGTCATAATCATTATCAATGGTGACAAGGCATGAAAGTAATTTGATATTGCATGGGTCGAGTCTACAACTCTCAAGGTCAAGTTCTAGTCATACTGGGTATCCATGGGTCAATCAGGACAAGACGCATTTCACATAACAATCTATTCTAACATATCATGATTTATCAAGAAATTCACGCAAAAGGCGTAAGGATATAATAGAAGAATTATCATGCCATCATTAAATGAATAATTTTAGGACAAATAAAACACCCAGATCAAGAAGTCACGCCAAGTCTAGCTGGAGTGAGCGTGGAAAATGGGCATGAACAGTGAGCGTGAAAAGTGATACACGCACGCACAGCGTGACTAAAAAATACACGCACTCATACAAGATGTGTGCGTGACAAGAAATACACGCAGACTCGTGGATGTGTGCGTGACTAAAAATACACGCAGACTCGTAGAGACGTGTGCGTGACTCAAAATACACGCAGCCACGTAAGAACGTGTGCGTGACTAAAAATACACGCACGCTCATGAGAACGTGAGCGTGACTGAAAATACATGCAGACACGTAGAGACGTGTGCGTGACTCAAAATACACGCAGCCACGTAAGAACGTGTGCGTGACTAAAAATACACGCACGCTCATGAGAACGTGAGCGTGACTGAAAATACACGCAGACACGTAGAGACGTGTGCGTGACTCAAAATACACGCAGCCACGTAAGAACGTGTGCGTGACTCAGCCTTCGTCCCTAAGCCAGAAGATGAAGTTCCCAGCCAGAAAACACGCTAAGTTGGGAGGTCAAACCCATGAACAACCGAAATACAACAACTTAGATCTAGGAAAAACCAGCCATAGAAATCCAAAATGCTAAGAACTAAACTCTCTCAGAATCATGAGAGGAAGAGTAATGATCCACAAAAATGGATGAAGGAGAAGCAAGTTTGCACTTGCCTACTGCTGGTGGGTGGAGAGTAATGAGAGGAAGAAGAAGAAGTAATGGTGAGGATGAGTAATGAGGAGAGAGAATGGAGAGGGGAGCTTTAAATAGGAAGGTGGTGGTAGGTGGGAGTTAATGGGCCGGGTTGAGGGGGTTCGGCCAAGGCCAACCCGAAAGCAAGCAGGGGGTTAAAAGCAGGAAATAAAATACAGAAGTAAATTACAGGAAATAAAATGCAGACAATAAAATGCAGATAATTAATTAACATGAAATTAAAAAGCAGATAATTAACATGAACTTATAGGAATTTAAATACAGAATAATACATGATAAATACTAAATAAATATACATGAATTGTATATGTATATAAAAATACGCATTCTGGGAACGGGGAGTGACATCTCTACCCACCTTAGAAAAATTCTGTCCTCGAAATTTCAAATCCAAGCAGGTAGAAATATCGGAGCTAAAGTAATACAAGCAATTCTAGTGAGCAAGCAATCATTTTACCATATCAAAAGCAAGTACTATATATGTAAATTCATCAATCTACGATATCAAATAGTTCTACCCATAAAGCGATAAGCATGAAGAATCAGGGCAATCAAGGTATACAGAAAAAGATATACCTTGTGAGTCAAACAGGTGTGGATACCGTGATCGGATATCATCCTCACGTTCCCACGTTGACTCTCCCAAGGAGTGATGACCCCAAGCAACACGAACAAGACTAATTGTTCGGTTCTTGAGTATCTTCTCTCTTCGGTCCAAAATGGACACAGGCTGTTCCTCGTAAGACAGGTTGGTAACAACAACCAGCTCAGAGTGATCGAGGATATGGCTTGGGTCCGATACATACCTACGTAATTGAGATACATGAAACACGTCATGCACCTCTCGTAACGAAGGCGGGAGGGATAAACGATAAGCAACATCGCCTATCCGATTAAGGATAACAAATGGGCCCACGTACCGCGGACTCAATTTCCCGCGAACGCCAAATCTAATGACCCCACGAGTAGGTGAGATCCGCAAGAATACGTGGTCCCCAACAGAGAACTCTAACGGTCTACGATGCTGGTCCGCCCAATGACGATGCCGATCCTGCGCAACTCGAAGTCGCTCTCTAATTCCCTTAACCACTTCAACCGTCTGAACAATCATTTCTGGGCCTAATATCTTCCTTTCTCCGATATCATCCCATGCAAGCGGCGACCTGCACTTCTTACCATATAGTGCCTCGAATGGCGCCATCTGGATACTGGCTTGATAACTATTGTTGTATGAGAACTCGACCAAGTGTAGGTGACTCTTCCAAGACCCTCCAAAATCCAAAGTGCAAGCTCGCAACATGTCTTCTAAAGTCTGAATCGTTCTTTCTGATTGCCCATCTGTTTGCGGATGGTAGGCCGTGCTAAATCTTAACTTGGTACCCAGACTATGATGTAAGCTCTTCCAGAAATGTGATGTAAAGCGGGTATCTCGATCCGACACAATACTGACAGGGGCTCCATGCTGCCTGACTATCTGTTGCATATATAACTCCGCCAACTTTTCTGTAGATTGTCCTACTCTGAAAGGAAGAAAGTGTGCTACCTTCGTAAGTCGGTCCACTATCACCCAAATAGCGTCCTTACCACTTGGTGATCTCGGTAAACCGGTTACAAAGTCCATTGTAATATGCTCCCATTTCCATTCTGGAATAGGAAGCGGTTGCAATAACCCAGCTAGCCTCTGCTGTTCTGCCTTCACTTGCTGACATACCAAGCAACGGGAAACAAATCTAGCTATCTCCCTCTTCATCCCGTTCCACCAGAAATGCTGCTTGATATCTTGGTACATCTTGGTCCCTCTAGGGTGAATAGAATACTGAGAGCTGTGAGCTTCTGCCATAACCTCCTGTCTGATATCTCCACTAGGCACACATAGACGTGATCCAAACCTAAGTGTACCATCTTCATGAATTCTCATCTCTTTCCTGAGTCCTGACTCACATTCTGCCTTAAGCTTCTGAATCCTTGGGTCTTGTGCCTGAGCTGCCTTGATCATGTCTACTAAGTCAGATTGAACTTGCAGACTTGTTAGAACTCCTACATCACTAGGAAGTATAACTTCGATGCCCATCTCCTGAAGGTCTTCTAAAATGTGCTTCTGCGTTGTCAACATAAATGCGCCGCCTCTCCTGCTAAGAGCGTCTGCTACTACATTAGCCTTGCCTGGATGATACTGAAGCTCCACGTCATAATCCTTAATCAATTCCAGCCATCTTCTCTGCCTCATGTTCAACTCCTTCTGAGTAAAGATGTACTTTAGACTTTTATGATCTGTGTACATCTCCACCCGGTCACCATATAGGTAATGCCTCCATAGCTTCAGAGCAAACACTACTGCTGCTAACTCCAAATCATGAGTGGGATAATTCTTCTCGTGGTCCCGAAGCTGCCTAGATGCATATGCTATCACCTTCCCATGCTGCATAAGGACACATCCAAGTCCTTTACCTGACGCATCACAATATACTGTAAAACCTCCGGGTCCAACTGGCAATATAAGAATAGGTGCTGATATCAACTTCTGCTTCAAAGTCTCGAATGATGCCTGACATTCTGCTGACCAAACAAATGGTACATCCTTCCGGGTTAAGCGGGTCATGGGTGCTGAAAGCCTCGCAAAGTCTGACACAAACCTTCTGTAATATCCTGCTAATCCCAAAAAACTTCGCACATCTGCTACGGTCTTGGGTACTGGCCAACTTTCTACTGCTTCTATCTTCTTGGGATCTACTGCTACTCCAGCTCCTGATATGATGTGACCTAAAAACGAAATGTGATCCGACCAAAACTCACACTTGCTGAGCTTGGCATACAACTGGTTCTCTCTCAGAACCTGTAACACTGTCCTGAGGTGGTCTTCATGCTCCTCTTCACTAGCAGAATATACGAGAATATCGTCAAGAAACACAACGACAAACTGGTCTAAGTACGGCATAAAGATGCGATTCATCAAATCCATGAATATTGCTGGAGCATTGGTCAATCCAAACGGCATTACTAAGAACTCATAATGCCCATACTTCGACCTGAATGTTGTCTTGGGAATATCTTCCTTCCGAACCCTCACCTGATGGTACCCCGAACGAAGATCTATCTTGGAGAAAACTCTAGCTTTGCTCAACTGATCAAATAAGTCGTCGATCCTGGGTAATGGGTACTTGTTCTTCACTGTTGCCGCGTTAAGCTTCCTGTAGCCAATGCATAATCTGGATGACCCATCCTTCTTTCCCACAAGTACCACTGGTGCTGCCCATGGTGACACGCTAGCTTGGATGAACTTCTTCTCCTTCAGTTCCTCAATATGCTGATATACCTTGGCCTGCTCTGAATCCGCCATTCTGTAAACTCGATCTGATATCGGTTTAGTTCCTGGCGCCAATTCTATACTGAACTCAATATCTCTAACTGGTGGTAGACCTGGAAGTTCTTCGGGAAATACGTCTGGGAACTCTTCAACTACCTTCGGGATCTGAACTTCTTCCATTGCCGCTACTATTCCCTGCTCTGGTTGAGTTGCCTCTGATCTGACTAAGGTGAATTTCTCCATGCCTGGAATATCAAAAGATACACTCCCTCTACGACAATCTATTGTCGCATGACTGTCTTTCAGCCAGTCCATGCCTAAGATAACGTCGAAATTTCCAACAGGAAATTCTATCAACCGGGCAGGTAAAGAATGCCCGCAAACTACAACGCTACACGCTAGAATAACTCTACTAACTCCTACGAGCCCATTGCCAGTGAGTATATTCAACCTCCCTGGCAATGCCTCGAACTCCATTCCTAGTCGTGTCGCAAATTGTGCAGATATAAATGAATGAGATGCTCCTGAATCAAACAATGCTACTGCGGGATATGAGGCGACGAGAATGTTACCTGCCACAACATCTTCCGATGCCAATGCCTCCTCCAAGGACAAAGTGAATGCTTGCCCTCGACCTCCTTGCTGGTTTCCATGCTGCGGCCTAACCTGATGCTGCTGCTGGCCTCTTCCTTGATGATGCTGGGGTGGTCTATGCTGGTGTTGCTGCATCGGCGGTCCCTGCTGCCGAAACATCTGAGCCTGCGGACGCTGTGCCAACGGCCTTACTGCCACTGCTGGTCCTCGATATTGGCCTGCCCCTGGTGCTGGCAGAGCAGGAAACTGCTGCCCGGGTCCTCCTGACCTCGAATTCATGGGACATGTGGTAACCCGATGATCTGGATTTCCACATATCAGACACAGTCCATTTAATGTCCGACACACATCTCTAGTGTGTCCCATCTTCCCACAATAAGTGCAGCCCACCGGGGGTTGCTGGTTCTTCCTCTGTTGCTGTTGCTGCTGCCTGGGTGGTGCTGGTCCTCGTATCGCCACATCGTGGATACGAACGCCAGTGGATGTTGTTGTCGTTCGGGGCGCTGCTCCCCCTCCTCCTTCAATCTGATTGTGGGATCTCTTCTGACCCCCAGTCCTTACTGCAAGCCTCTGAATGGTGATCTCATGCCTTCGAGTCGCCGTCAATATCTCATCAAAAGTCTGGTAATTGTGCCCCTCGATCAATTGCAAGAGTTCAAGATGGAACCCCTGCTGAAACCTCATAGCCCTCTGGCTCTCTGTTGCTACCATCTCTGGGGCGAATCTACTCAATCTGCAGAACTCCGCTGCATAAGCATCTACAGTCTTGCCGGCCTGCCTGAGGCTGATAAACTTCTGTTGTAGCTCAAACCGTGCCACAACTCCATAATACTTGGTCTTGAATCTTGCAGTGAAATCGTCCCAAGCTACAGGACGTCTGATGCCCACTTCCTCTGATTCCCACCAATCACGTGCGAGATCCTGAAGTAACAACTTCACTAAATCCACACGTTCTTTTGCCGGTACCTTAGCTGCTGTCAGAATAGCCTCCATGTCCTTAAGCCATGCATCTGCTGATATGGCATCTTCCGTGCCCTCGAAACGGCGGGGGTTGTACTTGTAAAACCTGGCTGATGCTCCTGAATCTGGCCTTGCCCCTCTTTCCAATGCCGTCTGCAATCCTTGGTTAAACAACACATTCTGCTCTTGTAGCTGAGTGTGCATGCGTTGCTGGGCCAACATCTGATGTTGCTGAGTAGCCATCATTCCTCTCATGATCTCCAGAAGGGCTAGTGTGTCCACTTGGGTAGGTGGAACTGTTGGCGGTGGTGGAACATCCGGATACTGCGATCCAGCTGCTGGTTCCACTATCACTTCTTCCTGGGTAGCCTCTTGAGTTAGTACCGGCCCTTGTTGCTGACCAACAGGGTCAGGTTGTCCATGTTGCTCTTGTTGCTGTTGACCAGTCCTGGCAGATGCGGACGAAGTGCCCCTAAGAAAAGGTACAAGAGAACAATCAAACAACCGGACATGAAGGATCAATGAAGTCAAAGGATACCGGAATGTCAAGCAAAGGCTGAGAATAACGAATCATGAGATCAAGGGGGAACATGTGTGATTGAGACATCCTATAAATCAAAACACCCCACAAGTCTGAAATCAGACCTGCATGGGCCACCACTAAAACCTTGTCACGCCCCAGAACCAGAATACTGGAGAGCGGGGGAATGACTCAGCCAGCTACGTATTACGGGTAGATGAATACCGTATAATACGATCAATGCTGTCTAACCAGACGAGGGGGTGCACACTACATAAAAGTCTCACTATGGTCATTTCGCATCTATTGTCTCAATTATTCAAAGAAGAAACAGTAACAAAGAACATGTAAGATAAAGTAGTAAGGCGTCCCAAACGCTCAGTCAAAATGTTTTGGAGATCTGGCTTTATAAAACATAGCCAGATGGTATAGCAAGTATATACACAATTGTTATCAGCTGCAGTCTGACTTTAGTTACAATTATGCAAAAGTAAGTACAAGACGAACCGACCAACATGTCGGTGCCAAACGGCTAAGTATAAAGTAAATGACAAAACGAGCGGTGAAGTAAAGAAACCCACTCGAGTCCTCCTGCGATCATTCCCCTAGTATTAACCATCTTGGAGGTAGAAGTAAGTTGGATCCTCGGGGACCGGCTCTAAATCTGGCCATGCAAAACCAGAGAGGTTAGACCTCTAATAGCAAGTACCACAAGGAAGGACGATATGAAGGACTAAACCAGTAAGTAAGAAAATGTAATAATAGATCTCTGCTTCCTACTAGGATTCTCATAACATCATGACACTTTGGACCAACCTCCCAACCAAACAAGGACAGAAGTTGGCCCGTCATGTCCTGACATTCTGATCATCTCAGTTAGGCAACAGAGTAGATACAGTACACAAACAAATCATCTTGAACGGCCAATCAATTCCTACGGCTTGCTATTGTGAGTCTCAAGTTATCCTGAAATGCAAAATAGGGATTCCTCAGTTCTTACTATGCGCAAGCAAGGCTAGTCTATCCAGTCAATCAATTGCGCCAATCATGTAGTTAGACGAGTCCCAGCGGGACGCCCGCCGTTATAGCATGTTCAATAATATAAGCAGATACTGTTTCCTGCCCGTGTGACAGATTTACAGTATCTGTGGGAACCAGCCGGCCCGTCGGGCACTTAATAGTCCCAAGGGGGCTGCCATGTAAGAACTCGGGAATCCATTCTCTCCATGCCATTGTTATTTTATTTGACTTAATGGTCGCTACGTTGAGTGAAGTTCCATGCCGTGGATCATGGTCATTCAATGAGTACTTTCGTACGGGGTACGATATGCGCAACTCTACAACGATACCCGTGCGGCTAGGTTGTATGTCTTACATAGCGTGATGCAACAATCAAATTAACCACGGAGTAATCATGCTTTGACCATAAAGTACACATGCTGTTTTTGTAAGATAAATAAATAAATAAATAAATAAATAAATAATTTGAAGCCTGCATGTGCCTGTATGCCAATATTCGGGATTGGCAAATCGAGTACAATAGTTCATTATATGAACGTGTCTCATTCATTCAATTCAATAAGACGACTAGCCAGTCTCTTAGTTCCAACTAGGAACGCATGATCAATTATTTAGTCCATGTCATAATCATTATCAATGGTGACAAGGCATGAAAGTAATTTGATATTGCATGGGTCGAGTCTACAACTCTCAAGGTCAAGTTCTAGTCATACTGGGTATCCATGGGTCAATCAGGACACAAGACGCATTTCACATAACAATCTATTCTAACATATCATGATTTATCAAGAAATTCACGCAAAAGGCGTAAGGATATAATAGAAGAATTATCATGCCATCATTAAATGAATAATTTTAGGACAAATAAAACACCCAGATCAAGAAGTCACGCCAAGTCTAGCTGGAGTGAGCGTGGAAAATGGGCATGAACAATGAGCGTGAAAAGTGATACACGCACGCACAGCGTGACTAAAAAATACACGCACTCATACAAGATGTGTGCGTGACAAGAAATACACGCAGACTCGTGGATGTGTGCGTGACTAAAAATACACGCAGACTCGTAGAGACGTGTGCGTGACTCAAAATACACGCAGCCACGTAAGAACGTGTGCGTGACTAAAAATACACGCACGCTCATGAGAACGTGAGCGTGACTGAAAATACACGCAGACACGTAGAGACGTGTGCGTGACTCAAAATACACGCAGCCACGTAAGAACGTGTGCGTGACTCAGCCTTCGTCCCTAAGCCAGAAGATGAAGTTCCCAGCCAGAAAACACGCTAAGTTGGGAGGTCAAACCCATGAACAACCGAAATACAACAACTTAGATCTAGGAAAAACCAGCCATAGAAATCCAAAATGCTAAGAACTAAACTCTCTCAGAATCATGAGAGGAAGAGTAATGATCCACAAAAATGGATGAAGGAGAAGCAAGTTTGCACTTGCCTACTGCTGGTGGGTGGAGAGTAATGAGAGGAAGAAGAAGAAGTAATGGTGAGGATGAGTAATGAGGAGAGAGAATGGAGAGGGGAGCTTTAAATAGGAAGGTGGTGGTAGGTGGGAGTTAATGGGCCGGGTTGAGGGGGTTCGGCCAAGGCCAACCCGAAAGCAAGCAGGGGGTTAAAAGCAGGAAATAAAATACAGAAGTAAATTGCAGGAAATAAAATGCAGACAATAAAATGCAGATAATTAATTAACATGAAATTAAAAAGCAGATAATTAACATGAACTTATAGGAATTTAAATACAGAATAATACATGATAAATACTAAATAAATATACATGAATTGTATATGTATATAAAAATACGCATTCTGGGAACGGGGAGTGACAGTCTGGTAGCCCCAAACGATAAGCCACCTGCCCAACCCTAGCCACCACTGGATAAGGACCAAAGTATCGAGCCGCCAACTTCTCATTCGGCCTCCTCGCCATCGAGCGCTGTCGATAGGGACGTAGTTTGAGATAAACCATGTCCCCTACCTGAAAACTGACGTCCCGCCGATGCTTGTCTGCCTGGGCCCGCATCACCTGTTGTGCCCGCAACAGATGCTTTCGCAGCTCCTCCAAGACCCCGTCTCGGGTCAACATATACTCCTCCACCTGTCCCACCGGTGTCTGGGCGTCTCCGAACCGGACCAAGGGGGGAGGGTCTCGGCCATACAGCACCCGGAAAGGTGTTGTTCCCGCCCGTGAATGGTACGAAGTATTGTACCAGTATTCTGCCCACGCCAGCCAACTGTGCCACTGTCGAGGAGAATCAGATGCGAAGCACCGTAAGTAGGTCTCGACGCTGCGGTTGACGACCTCCGTCTGGCCGTCCGTCTGGGGATGATATGCGGTACTCCTCTTCAGGACCGTACCGTGAACCCGAAATAACTCCCGCCAAAAGAGACTCATGAATACCTTGTCCCTGTCAGAGACAATGGATGCGGGTACCCCATGTAGCCTGATCACCTCTCGAAGAAACGCCGTCGCAACAGTAACGGCCGTGTAAGGATGCTTCAGGGGAATGAAGTGAGCATACTTACTCAGCCTGTCTACCACCACCATGATCACCGTGTACCCCTCTGAACGTGGTAGTCCGCCGATGAAGTCCATGGTGATATCCTCCCAAACTCGCTCCGGTAAGGCCAGTGGCTGCAATAATCCGGCTGGAGCCATAGCCATATACTTGTGACGTTGGCAGACGTCACAAGAGGCCACCAATCGTGCGATGGATCGTCGCATCCCGGGCCAAAACACCTCCCTGGCCATCCGCTGATAAGTCTGCTGAACCCCCGAATGGCCTCCCGTCGCGGAATTGTGGAACTCCTGGAATAATACGGGAATAAAGGCCGAAGTCTTCGCAGCACCATCCTCCTCTGGTAGAGCAGACGGCGATCCGCTAGAGTGTAGCCTGCTGGAGCGTCAACGCCGCTCTCTATCTGCTGCCGTATCTGCTGCAGCTCTCTGTCCTGCTCCGCCTCCTGCAACATCGGCTCCCAATCCCGCCATATAGGTCGTGATAGGGCGCCTAGATCGGCCACCTCCTCCCGCCGGGATAAAGCGTCAGCCGCCTTGTTGTCCAGCCCTGGACGGTACTCGATCGTGAATCGATACCCGACCAGCTTGGACAACCAATGCTGATGCTCCTCAGTCACAAGCCGCTGCTCGAGGAGATACTTGAGGCTCCTCTGATCGGTCCGGATCACAAACTCCCTGCCCAACAGGTAAGGCCGCCACTTCAGCACCGTCAGAACAATCGCAATCAGCTCCCTCTCATAGACCGATTTTAGTCGGGCTCTAGCAGAGAGTACCTGACTAAAGTAGGCTATGGGCCGCCCCTCCTGCATGAGTACCGCCCCGAGGCCATATCCCGATGCGTCCGTCTCCACCACAAACGCTCTGTTGAAGTCGGGTAAGGCTAGCACGGGCGCTGTCGTCATAGCGACCTTCAACGCCTCAAAGGCCTTAGTGGCCTCCTCTCCCCAATGGAAACCCTCCTTCTTCAGCTGCTCCGTAAGGGCCCGAGCGATAGTGCCGTACCCCTTGACGAACTTCCTGTAGTAGCCCGTCAACCCCAGGAAGCCGCGTAATGCCCGTAGTGTAGTGGGCACGGGCCAATCTAACATGGCCGCTATCTTCGTCCTGTCCGCTGCTACCCCCTCAGCCGACACCACGTGCCCCAGATACTCCACTTGTGCCAAACCGAAGCTGCACTTCTTTCGGTTGGCGTATAGCTGATGCGTCAGCAGCTCCCGAAACACTATCGCCAAGTGGTCAGTATGCTCCCCCATGCTTCGACTATAGATGAGGATGTCGTCGAAGAATACCAAGATGAACCTGCGAAGGTAGGGTTGGAATACCTTATTCATCAATGCCTGGAAGGTCGAAGGAGCGTTGGTCAGCCCAAACGGCATAACCAGAAACTCATAATGTCCCTCGTGAGTTCGGAACGCCGTCTTCGAAACATCCTCTGGCCGCATCCGGATCTGGTGGTATCCTGCGCGAAGATCGATTTTCGAAAAGACAACCGCCCCATGCAGTTCGTCTAGCAGCTCATCGATCACCGGGATAGGGAACTTGTCCACGACCGTCTCCTTATTCAACGCCCGGTAGTCGACGCAGAATCTCCAGCTCCCGTCCTTCTTCTTCACCAACAGCACTGGTGATGAAAAAGGACTCACACTCGGCTGGATTATCCCCGCCTGCAGCATCTCCCGCACCATCCGCTCTATCTCGTCCTTCTGCAGATGCGGGTATCTGTAGGGACGCACGCTCACCGGTGCCCCCTCCCCCCGTAGTACGATCGAGTGCTCGTGTCCTCTGATCGGAGGTAGCCCTTGCGGGCTCTGGAAGACCTCTGAATACTGCTCCAGCACCGCCTCTACCTCCCTTGGTGTCTCCCCCCGAGTTGCCTCCTCGCCAGAAAACCCTTGGAACTCGACCAGGTACCCCTCTCCTCCTGTCCGCAACGCCCGAGTAATGGCGCTGAAAGCCACCATAGAGAAACAGAGAGTCGGGTCCCCCTTCAGCACCACCGTCTTGTCTTCCTCCCGAAACTCCATCCGTAGAAGCTTCCAGTCCACCTTCATCTCCCCAAGCGTTTTCAGCCACTGGACCCCCAATATGATGTCTACATTGCCCAGCTCCAATGGTAGGAAGTCCTCCGTCAGCTGATATCCCTGCAGTGAGAGCGATACCCCCTTGCAGAGGCCCTTGCTCTCCTCCATCTTCCCGGTGCCCAGCAACACCGTGAACTTCTCCACCGTACTCAACTCTAGACCGAGCCGACCGACCAGTCGTCGCGAGATGAAGTTGTGGGTGGCCCCACTGTCGATCAGCACTGTCACCGTTTGCTCTCCCAGCTCCCCTGCCAACTTCATGGTATGATTCGGGGTGAACCCTACCACGGAGTTGAGGGTCACCTCAGCAACATCCATATGTACGTGCTCCTGCTCCTCCCCAGCCTCCGGAGCGACAGCGGTCTCTACCTCCTCTGCGTCCTCCTCCTTGTCCGGTAAAATCACGATTTGCAGCAACTTGCTCGCGCATCGATGACCGGGGGTGAATCTCTCGTCGCATCGGAAACATAGGCCAGCCGCCCTTCTCGCCTTCATGTCGGCATCGGATAGGCGTCTTCCTGGCACTGCGGCTCCTCCTGTGCCGCCCGTGGGTCTAGGCGGTACTGGTGCTGGTGCTCCTGCCGCTGGTCGGGGAAGTACTGGCCCTGCCTGACTGCGCTGTCCCGTCGTTCCCCAAGCGCCTTTAAGGCGCTTTTCTTCCGCCAATTTCTCCTCTGCCTTGTGGGCCAGGCGGAGGAGCTCTTCTAAGCACCGCGGACTCTGCAGCCTGAGCTCCGCTCGTATGGAGGGCTTCAACCCCTTCATAAACATACCTATCTGTAACTCGTCCGACACCCCTCGAACGCGTCCAGATAGTAGTTCGAACTTTGCGACGAAGTCTCGAACCGTCCCCTCCTGTCGTAGCGACGACCACTGCTCGTAGAAATCACCCGAAGCCGTCTCCTGGAAGCGGTCTAAAATGTATCCCGTCAGCTCCGCCCAGCTGCTGAACGGGGTCCTCGCCGATCTCCACCGATACCACGCCAGGGCCGGGCCCTCGAAATAAATTCCGATGCATCTGAGGACCTCTGCTTCGGTCAGCTCCATGATCTCAAAATAGCGCTCTGCCCGAAAAATCCACTCGTCCGGGTTCTCACCCTCGAACGTGGGTAGCTTCAGTTTCTTCAGCCGGCGATCCGCGCTAAGGTCACCGTGCTGCATATCATCCCTGCCACGTCCTCCTTCCCAGCGGTGTGTATCTTTCCGCTGGTTCTCGTACGGGCCTCTGTCACCCTCCCCATACCGCTCGTCAGCCCAGACATGCTCACCCCACTCCTCCACCGGACCCCTGTAGTCACCGACTGCCCTCGTCCGTGGTGGTCGTCGTGGGGGTAGGTCCCCTCTCTGGAAGTTGGCGGGATCCGCCGTCCCCCCAAAGAAATTGCTGCCTCCGGCGTGCCTCGCTCCTCCTGGCGGTTCCGCTCCTCCCGTCCAAGCCGGAACTCCCGCCCAGCCCCTTCCCGGGCCCGCGAACCTATCTCCGTAGTTCGCGGTCATCGTCCGACCCCCGTGGAGGGCCCCAAGCCCTAGGGCTTCTCCCGGATGTGGAGCCGGTCCGCCGGGACCGTACGGGTCGACGGCGTCCGGCCACGACCGCTCGCCGGCGGCTCCTCTGGCGCCGACCGGCCACGGGTGGCGGTCGGGGGCCGGCCAGCGACCGCCCCCAGCAGCCGCGGCCCCGCCCGGGCTCGCGCGGTCGGCGGCGATGCTCCCGCGGCTTTCGGCCGCTGTCCGGCGAGGGTCGCCGGCCGCCAGGGCCCCGCCCGGCGGTGTGGCGGCGGCGGCGGGTGCGGGCCAGCGCCCGTCGGCCTGTCCTCCGTGATCTTCGGTCGCCTCCCCCTCCGTATGAACAAACCCTAGTTGGTCGCCTAGGGTTTGGGTCGTTACCGCCTCCGCTTCGCCGCCATTGATCTTATTTGAGATGTTTTGCAAAAGCATCATGATAGTCGTCGTCTCCTTCCGCATATCGCGCATCTCCGTGCGGATTTCTAGGTTCGTGGACGCTTGATCCTTCGCGGAGACCTCCATGGATTTCTTCAAGCTCTCGATCTCGGCGGTGAAGTCCTCCCGAAGACCTCGGATCTTCTCGTCGATCGTGGTTCTCGTTCCATCGGCCATGGCTCGTAGAAAGCTCTGATACCAAATGTTATGAATCGACTCAATCGGTTCACCAATTCCAACAATTAATTAAGAGGAATAGAAATAGAATGATCTTTTATATAGGAAAAGAACAAAACTCCCAACTTTGATTGAACGGAACAAAGTAATAAACTCCTTCTTCAATGACACTTGCGAGAGTTTTCTCAATACAAGCATAAAAACTAATGACGGCTAGCCCTAGCTATAAATAGAAAAGAGAAACAAAACCCTAGGAGGGTTATTGTGGTGAAAGACCACAATACCCCTTTATGCCTAAATAACTGAAAGGCCTAAACATTAGGTCTGGACCTAAATAGCTACACGTCTCCTACGACGTGTGTAGGTGATGATGGGTGGGCCCACATCAAACTCTTTGGAAGAATGTAAGCTCAGGAAGAGAAGAGATTGAAAGTGAATTGGTGATTTGAAATGATCGAAATACTTCTCTATTTATAGTTTTTCCAAAGACAGAACTCTAACAGAATTCGGGCAGAATTCGGACAGAACTCTTTGTAACAAACCGCAACTGAAGGATGACCATGTTCAAAATCAAACGTTCACTAACGTTCCAATTGGCCGAACTTGGACCGAGTTCTGTTAGGATTCTGCCAGTTCATTTTTGAGAAAAATCAATTTTGGCTTTTTGAAAAGTCCTTCAGAAGCTTTTTGTAAAAAGGATGTTTTTCAAAAACGTAGGTCATTTGTAAAAGAATATGATGGTTTTGAAAAACGTTTTCGAATAGCCTATTTGCAAGTACGACTCGGTGTACAATGTATTCATAGACTCAATAAAATAAAAAATTACATTGCTTATCAGAAATACATTTGGAGTGGCAAATGGTTTCAGTCTTGAACATAGATGATATCCATCGTTGAGCAGTGTCCAAAACGTCGTAGCTAAACATCTGAATTGACTTGCATTTATATCGAGACAGAGTTTGATCAATTATTAAAATCAGGTGTGACCATGACCAATAGGCCAACACCAAATACCCGAGGCACCATGCCACGAATCGATGCTTCAATGTCCTTCCTTTCATCAGTTTTCCCGATTTTGAACCAAACTGCTCGCCTAGATGCTAGGCGTTGAGTTAATGTCTCTAGACCCAGTTATACTAGTTACATTACAGTTATCTCATGTTCTTTATCTTAGTGGCACAACATATATTCAACCAACATCATCGATTTGAACGTTTGAACATTAAGAATTTGTTGACGGGAATGAGTAGAAAAGAAGGAGGCCGAACCACCCACCTAAAGAAATGCGCCGAGAGTAGGAGATCGCTTCGCAATGGTTAAACGTAAGTTACACGAACTCCTGCAATGGCATGAACATCATAATAGAATTCCTTCTTCAATCCTTCCCCTTCACAATTTCCAAATGCGCATTCCGAAATCGACGCGAAAGCACACTCATCAAACCAAGTAGCAAAACATAAAGAAAACCAACAGCATACTGGTCCCGTTGAAGGGACTCTTATTTAGAGCTCATTAGCCAAGAAACAGTCATCTGCATTTAGGACTTATTCCAACAGAAGCCGATCCATTAGTTGGAACGGTTCTCATATTATTCGTCCAAATCGATTTTATTGATGCCAAGATTTTCAAATACCAAACTCGTTGCTGAGTCAGACTAGCCATCTATGTTTCCGACCGTGTCTGACTTGCCACAAGCCTATTGATGGAACTGGGAATTCCCAGGACCCCTAGTTTGGTGTGCGTACTGATCCATGGAAGTTTAACAGATCTAAGACGTGTTCTAACCCTTCATAGCGGAACTAGGGTTCACGAATTATACCAATGGCGGGAAGAAGAAGACACTTTCCAGCAACCTCAAGCAGTCACGAGCCCAAAATCTTCTGTACGTATTCCTTCCTCGGGTTGGACGTCGTGTGGACGACGATCTCCCAACCTTTTCTTCTTCTTGGCAGTCCTCCCTTTCTCTCCTTACGTGAATCACGAATTTAGAGAGCTTCTTCTTTTTTTGATAAGATCTTGACGGCCAGAGAATATAGGATATATATAAGGCTACGGCAAGGACCATGCGGAGAAATTAGGGTTTGGTCTCCTAACGGATCTGGGTATCCCGTGTTCAGCCCGAACACACAACCCAGGCCCATTAATAATAGCTCAGTCCACTAAAGAGCTATTGTTGCACTACCTTCCTAATCCCAAATTATGATTGTGGGCTCCTTTTATTATATGCTCGTTTGGCTCCCCATGTTAAGATATCGAATATCCGTCGATCAAATTAAATTACTAACAACTATATTGATCGACATCTTTTATCCTTAAGTAGTACCACTCAACTTTATTTGTCATATCGGATATAATCTACCTGCAGGGTTTACATGACAATCCTTATGAGCTCCTTAAGGGGACATCATCACCCCGACGTATCAGGACATGAATTCCTTTTATAATCAACAACTCATCATACATACAATGTTATTACCTAATTCATAGAGGTTGTTGACCCATAATGAATCTCACTCTTTTATGAGTCAAAGTAATGCACACTGCATATACATGCCTGTTATTATATTCGGATTAAGAGCACAAGCATCCATAATAACAGAGGTGTTTGTTCTCTTATGTAGTCAGTACAAAGAGAACAACCTCAAGTGGTCCTGTTCAATACATACGAAGTGTACTAGTGTAAACCTATAGTCAAGATAGACTAATACCATATTACACTACAACCTTCCCAATGGATTGTCGAAGTCCATCTAGGTTGTGAACTATTATTTATATATTCCATAGGGAACTGACAATATGATCTTTTGTGTGACACCACACACCATATTATCTACAATATAGAATATCAGACACTTGCATTAACACTTGCAATAAATACAATATGCAAACATTTGTCCATATGATTCTCATTCAAAATTTAAGAAAATAAAGTTAACACAAAAGTGATGCTTTTAGTATATAACCCTAACACCTATTCATAGTGCTTCGCCCCAATGGAAGCAGGGCACTATAACAGGCGGGCCCATTTGGAGTCTATTTCAAAGGTATCTGAGGCATATCAAGGCTAGCAGTATACCAGAATTATGCCACAAAGAGCATACCACCGGTATACTGACGGTATATCGACGATGTGTTATTGGGTCGAGACTGAGTATATTTTGGGTTTGGGATCAAGGCATTTAATCAAATCCAACGGTCGGGATTGTCTCGAGATTGGGAAGATGTATATAACTAAATATCAGACCTAATTTCTGAAAGAGAGTTATTATTTTCAGGTTGATGGTTGTGTGAGATTTCAAGAGTTAGGGTTTACAACTTTCAAGAAGAGGAAGGCGATTGGGAGTTCGCAGTATATTCGAGGAGAGATTTGTTCTGTTCATCCACGTGTTCTCGTCAATGGTAACTTGTTGTTTTGTCCATTGTAATATGTTTCCATTCGTTGAGTAGTTGTAATTGATATGGTTTGGATCTATAGAGAAGTTGGGGGAATTTATTCCTTTATTGCATTAGAGGAGTTTTTCCGTGTTGGACACCGATTATCCGGTGCTTTTTCTCTCTGGATTTTCTAAGTAAATATTGTTGTGATTGCGGTTGTGTTATTTGTGTTGTGATATTGTGTGTTTGCAGCGATCTACAATTTAGTTCAGTCCTCACAATTTTTTTTTTGTCGGGAACGATAATGTTAGTGTGGTCAATCGGGTCCGTCAGTCACTGCAGTCTCTTCTTATATATTGCACGAGCATCCCATTTCATTCCTTTTGTACTTGGCTAGACAGGAGGGGTCCGTCGATGGCCAACTCGAGACTTCTTCATTCAATCCTCCACTATATCCCCACTCCGTTCCAACAGAATCGTGTCAGATGTGTGCCATGTTAGTCCCGAAACAGATCTAAATGGAGGAACGATCAGAAAATCGAGACTTCTTGCAAATAAATTTGCTCTCGGTTCTGATTAAATAGGATTTCGGAGACTTCTTGCAAACAAGTTGCTTTCCTAATTTCCAAAGGCCACTCAGTTAAAAAGAAGAAGGAAGAAAACAATTATGTTGGGGTGATGAGAATCACCGTTGCTCAAAGCAAGATTCGTCCTACCGCGATCTCCTTCCAAGAACCAGCAAGTTCTGAGGGAACTTCTGGAACGCTCGCCGTCACCTCCTGTACGAACTCGTCGAACTCATCTGGACTCGGAAGGCAGCGGTCACACAACTCTCTTCGTCTCTCAATTTCAGAGTAAACTTTAAAGGAGGCACAAAGAAAATATTTATAGAGTTGAGTGGAAGCCCTAACCCTAATCCTGGCCGCCAACTGACTGCTAAATGATAGAAGCGAATAATAGAAATTTTTGAATGAATTGAATTCAAATCCCACAAAAGATGGACCTGAATAATTGACACAATCTTTTTATAACCGCTCAAATCTTACAATCAGCCAGAATATGCGCCAACAGTGCCCATGCGCCCAACAGCATATCAGCCAATGCGCCTGCACGCGCAGCCGCTCAGCAGCGCAGACGTGCAGACCAGCATGCGGGAAGTAGCACAACAGCCATGCGCGTAGCCCCGCAGCGGCGCATGCGCACATTCACGTAAACATGCATACGCACATAGCCACGCAATCCCTGCACATGCTTCGGCACATGCCCCCGCCCATGCGCCGAACCAATGTCCTGCATTAGACGAGCGCACGAGCACAACAACAACGCACAAAGCACCATGCGCCGATGCTAACTTCCTAAGTGCAAAGTGCGACAAAAAAGCGCCACTTTATGCCTTGATCCCGAGCCTGAGCTCGAGTCTGAGTCCGAGTATGAATAATCTCATGAGCATGACAAAAAGCATAAATGCTTTATTGAGGAGTTAATCCTTTTTTTCCACTAAAAATACCCCACATGGCATCCATGTGTCCCACCACACCCCATGTGCACATCTCAACACAAGCAAAGCTATATATTGAGATACTCAAGTTTTGGTGTGAGCAATGTGGCACCTAGAACCAAAGGCATAACACTAACAATCTCCCACATATCTCAATATCACAGTGACTGTCCATCATGCATTAGGATAGATGTCGCTTCGACTTGAATCTTCCCGCATAGGTCAAACAACAGTATGATACAAGAATGGATTAAGCCTTGAATTCTGCACCATAGCTGCAATTCTTTCCACTCACATAATAACATCAGTTGTGCTTCTAGCTGCACATTAAAGGTCATGTTTCTGCCTGGTACCGGTGTATCTATATTGGTTGTCTACAAGCTTTCCCTCAAGAGACGGCCTATATCTCTTTTCATGCATTCTAGGTGAATTCTTTTAAAGTCTTGAAATGAAGCCTTTCGCTTCCTTGCGGTGCTACTACGCTATGACATGGCACAAAGCCGAGGCTATACCTCAACATGGTGTCATATCACTATAGCATGAGGCCCAACCTCTTTGTAGTGCCAACATACCCAGCATGAAGCATTTCGCTTCCTTGTGGTGTTACGCCGCTGTGACATGGCTCGCGAAGCCGAGGCTTTACCCTTTCTAGGTACCTCTGTGGTGTCACACTACTGCAACATGAGGTCCAGCCTCTTTGTAGTGCTATCTACCACTCTTCATTCTACAACATTAGACCACCTGCCTATGTGCGGTGGTACGCAACTATGACATAGCCCGAAGCCGAGGCTTTACCCTCACGAGATATCTCTTGGTGGTGTCATCCACTATAGCATGAGTACTACGCTCCTTTGTAGTGTTGCGCTATCCGTGCTTCCTGTAAAATACATCAGACATTCCAAATGTCCGAGAACTTATTAAGGCTTCCAAGCCATCCTCTCACAGGACTTTGTTTTATACAAAGAACAAACAATAGACAACAGTGGTTCTAGGTCTGTAACCCCTCAAAGTCTCAAAGGACTACCCACAATTCCTGGTGGTCCTTCCTTGAACCAAAAGCTAGATACCTAGTAGATTTTCTTTTTGAACTAATAGCATAAAACTTTATGATAGAATTACAAAGACACAATATCAGAATGTCTTCAAACACAATTTTTTTGTTGTGTCTTCGACCAGCTGGCGCTTGAGACATTTGGTGAACGGATCCGTCAAATTCTCCTGGCTCCGAACATTAACCACGACAATGACTCCTCTTTTAATGAGATCATTCACCGTCATGTGCCTCAACCGCACAATCCTCTTCTTGTCATTGAAGAGGTCATTTGATGTTACCACTGCAGTTGCCTGATTGTCGCAGTATATCGATAACGTCGGAATCTGCGCACCAACCATTAGAATATCATACATGAGCTCCCGAAGCCATTCTGCTTCATCCGCTGCAGTCGCCAGTGCATAGAACTCAGATTCCATAGAAGAGTGTGAGAGCATAGCTGCTTCTTCGACTTCTACGGTATAGCAGCTCCACCCATAGAGAAGAGATATCCTCATGTGGACCTTTCACTCTCTACTTCTGAGCACCAGCTTGCATCACTGAAGCCTTCCACTATTGTTGGATCTCCGCAATAGTGCAGTGCATACTTCTGAGTCCTCTTGAGGTATCTCATTACCCTCTTCACAACTTTCTAGTACTCCACACCTGGATTGCTCGTGAACCACTCAGCATCCCCACGACAAAAGCTATGTTAAGCCTTGTGGCAGTAGTCGCATACAACAAACTCCCGATAACGCTTGAATACTCCAGTTAGCTAACGCTTTCCCTTGGATTTGGCATCAGCTTCTTGTCACACCTATACGGCGTATCGATCCCTGGAAGATCCTGATACCCATAGTTTGTGAGCATCCTCTCAATTTAATAAGACTGTGACAACGCCACTCTAGTTTACGTCCGAATGATCTTTATCCCTAGGATAACATCAACTTGCCCTAAGTCTTTCATGCTGAACTTAAATGAGAGGAACTTCTTTGTCTCAGTGACACATGCTAAATCTATACCCAATATCAACATGTCGTTTACGTACAGACAAACGACAACTCTCTCGTCAGCGAACTTTGTGTGCACATACTTGTCCGTCTTGCTGACCCTGTAACATTTTGTTCTTATGACTTATCAAACTTCTCATGCCACATCTTGGGAGCTTGCTTCAGACCATATAATGATTTCAACAACTTGCAGACTATGTCTTCAAGATCCTTGACGACAAATCCTTCTGGTTGTTGCATGTAAATTTCTTCGATCAACTCACCATTCAGGAATGTTGTTTTAACATCTATCTGATGAATAGCTAGCTTGTGAATTGCACTCAAAGCAATCAACATCCTGATAGTCGTCATCCGCACTATTGGAGCATGTATCAAAATAATCGATTCCATGTTTCTGATAAAACCCCTTGGCTACCAGCCTTGCCTTGAACTTGTCAACAGTTTTATCGGCCTTCATCTTCTTCTTGGAGATCCATTTATATCCGATTGGTTTTGCTCCTTCATGTAGATCGAACAACACTCGCATGTTGTTGGAGGTTATCGAGTCGTACTCATCATTAATAGCTCCTTCTAGAAGACGGCATCTCTGGTCTTTATCGTTTCATTATAGGTAAGCGGATCTGCTTCCAAATGATAGGTGACAAAATCCTCTCTGAAGTCCTTATGTCTCCTTGCTCGCTTAGATACAAGTTCTGAGAGTTCTGGTTCAACCGTTGTATCTGCAACTTCTTCTTGGACTACATCTTCGTTTGGAGCTTCAGCCTCCTGTGCACCCTACTATTCTCCAGAATATTCGCAAAAACAATGTTATTGTGCCTTACAAATTTATTTTCAAAGAATTCTGCATCGCGAGATTCAATGATATAATTTGATTCAATATCAAGGAACCTTCAAGCATCACTCTTCTTAGCATAAAGCAGGAAGATTGTCTTTGTAGTCCTCGTTCCCAACTTCTGAATTTTCAAATCTGGAAGCTTCACATACGCCAGACCCCCTCACACTCGAATGACATTCGAGTTGGGTCTGACCTTGAACCAGAGTTCATGAGGAGTAACATCGGAAGTTGCATGTGGCACTCTATTCAGAATCAAAGTAGCCGTAAGCACAGCTTCACCCCAGAAGCAAATTGGAAGACCCACGGTTAACAGCATTGAATTCATCATCTCAGTTAACGTTCTGTTCTTCCTTTCGTCAACACCATTTGATTGAGGGGAGTATGGAGCAGTCGTCTCGTTGACAATTTCATGTTCTCTGCAGAACGATACGAATTCATAAGACCTATACTCTCCACCTCGATAACTTCTGAGTCTCTTGAGTTGTTGTCCGGTTTGACGTTCGGCTTCAACCTTGAAGTCCTTAAATTTCTCGAACGCTTCATCTTTAGACTTGAGCAGATAAACGAACGCGTACTTCAAAAAATCATCGATGAAGGTAATGAAATACTTCATTCCGGCCTTTGTGGAGAACTATTTGAAGTAACAGATATCTGAGTGCACCAACTCCAGAAGATCTGTACTTCGGTTTAGCCACTTGAATGGTTTTCTAGTGATCTTCATCTGTGCACAGACCTCACACTTCTCCACCTCCTTACCCCCACATTTAGAGATAAGCTCTATACTATACATCTTGTTTATTATTTTGCAATGAACATGCCCTAGTATATTATGCCACAACTCAAGAGAATAACCAGAAAAAGAGACTGCATTTATTAACTCCATAGGAGTTACAAGTTGAAGTTTGAACATCCCTTCAATACAAAATGCTTTTCCGAAGTATGTTCAATTATTGACATAACCACCTGACCAGCGTTAATGTCCATCCTCAAGCCTGTGTTGCAGAGCAGACTTCCTGGGATCAGGTTCTTGGCTATCACTAGTACATGCTTCACATCCTAAAACATCAGCGACTTCCCCGAAGTCAGTTTCATACAACCGTCCCGATCTCCAGAACTTCAGCTTGTGCCTTGTTCGCCACCATACATTTTCAGAAATAAGTTCGTATGTGGTGAACCACTCCATCTTTGAGCAAACATGGCATGATACCCCAGTGTCTATCCAGCAGTCCGTGTCAACACTAGTCGAGTCAACCTGCGCAATCATAGCAACAAAGTTAGCCTCAACTTGCTCTCCTAATTTTCAAAGGCCACTCGGTGAAGATGAATAAAAAGGAAGAAAACAATTCTGCTGGGGTGATGAGAATCATCGTTGCTCAAAACAAGATTCGTCATACCACGATCTGCTTCCAGGAATCAGCAAGTTCCGAGGGAACTTCTGGAACGTTCGCCGTCACCTCCTGTACGAACTCGTCGAACTCCTCTGGACTCTGAAGGCAGCGGCCACAAAACTCTCTTCGTCTCTCAATTTCGGAGTAAACTTCAAAAGGGGCACGAAAAGACTATTTATAGAGTTTGGTGGAAGCCCTAACCCTAATCATGGCCGCCAACTGATTGCTAAAAGATAGGAGCGAATAATGGAAAGATTTGACTGAATTGAATTCAAATCCCGCAAAAGATTGATCCGAATAATTGACTCAATCTTTCCATAACTGCTCAAATCTTCCAATCAACCAGATTATGCGCCAACAGCGCCCATGCGCCTTACAGCACATCAGCCCATGCGTCTGCGCACGCAGCCGCTTAGCAATGCACACGCGCAGACCCGCACGCGCGCAGCAGCGCAGCCCCGCAGCGGCGCATTCGTGTAAATGCGCATAACCGCGCATGCCCCCGTCTATGTGACTCGTGCAACAACAGCGCACAAAGCGCCATGCGCCCGCGCATTTCCCAGTCCATGCGACTTGCGCACATGCTAAGTGCAAAGTTTGCCAACAAAGCGCCACTTTGTGCCCTTGAGCCCGAGCCCGAGCCCGAATCACGGGACTTTAGCTTCTAAGGGAATAATCCCATGAGCATGAAAAAAAAGTATAAATGTTTCATTGAGGAGTTAATAACTTTTTCCACTAGAAAAACACCCCCACATGGCACCCATGTGCCCCACCACACCCCATGTGCACATCTCAACACAAGCAAAGCTATATATTGAGATACTCACCTTTTGGTGTGAGCAACGTGGGACTATTTTCCTAGAACCAAAGGCATAACACCAACATGCCGCACATGGATGCGGCCAGAGGAGTCACCGTGCAACCTAGCTGGTATTTAAGTTGACTAAAAAAAATCTTACTGAAGACCTCGCTAATCTTAAACTTTGTTGTATGGCCAACATATTAGAGGGTTTATATGTAGTCAAGAAGAGCATAGCTATTACAAGCGTGCCTACATTTGGCGACATTTATCCATCATATTAACCAAACAATGAAAGCTAAATCATATAAGATCAGAGTTCCCGTCGAAGTTTCTTATGATCAATAGATAGATTATAAGCGAGCGAGTGAGTACCTCAATTCCATAAGAGGATTGGTTAAATTCATAGAAAGATCGTACGCGGAGATGGACTGCAGCCAGGAGCTCCTCCTCCGTAAAATACTCCTTCACGGAGAGGGATCTTCGCTGGTGGTCTACGGTTAGGGCTTCCTGCTGCTCGACCAGACGTGACGCGCGGTAGCATCGTGAGCATCGCCATCGTCTCCTTGATCCAGTAGAGAAGCTAGGGATAGAGCTGATGAAATTGGGGAGTGAATTTGAGAGAAACGCCATCGTCAACCGCACAAGACTCGATGCGTTCCTTATTTGCTTCTACTTTGATGTTAAAGTTCAAACAGATAATGTATTGTGGTGGAGGTGGAGTTTTTTTTTTCAGCGGTCAGGAACAACATAAATATCTTCTATACATGTGTGGTGATGAGTTGGATAGCCTCAACATCGGTTTATATGTTCGTTATTGTCAAACTGTTTTCTATTTGCTCCTGCATGACAAAAAAAAAAAACCAACGACCACACAACCCAACACTATTATGTTGTTTGTGGTCAACAAAGGAAGTATATTCTTCTTGGATAGACAAATGGCCTAGGATCAAATTGCAGAAAAGGTATAGATATGTGTATAAAATTTGGGAATAGTGGATCCATGCATGCAACGCAACGTTTATAAAGTTCCGTACGCTATGTCTGGCATCCCAAAAAATAAAATTATATGTGATTTTACCAAATTAACTATAGAGATACATTGTTATCTCATATAACCGATTTGGTTTGGTTTTGTATATAAATCTAGTAACATCAAGTCGGTTATATGAGATAACAATGTATCTGTATAGTTAATTTGGTAAAATGTCACGTAATTTTTTTTATGCCAGATATAACGTAAGGAAAGATAGATTATTCTTAAAAGATAGACATTAAAGGATATTTTTTGATAAGAAATAGAAAAGCAAAACTTTTTAGTTTCAATTTTAATTTTAATTTTAGTGTCTAACTTTTAAGAATAATTTATCTTTTAAAATTATCTATCTTCTAAAAATAATTGATCTTTTAGAAAATAATCTCTCTTTTAAAAATAATATATCTTTAAAAACCAATATATCTTTAAAAATAATTTATCTTTAAAAATAAAGCTAAAAAAATAATCTATCTTTAAGGTGAAATTTAGATTTTTTTTAAAATAATAGAATAGAAGACGTATAATTTTTAGAAGTCTCGTAACTATCTCATAAACACACAAACACACACATACATTATGTATATATATATATATATATATATATATATATATATATATATATATATATATATATATATATGTGTGTGTGTGTGTGTGTGTGTGTGTGTGTAGAAGCCTAAAAAAGTATAATCATCATCATGCGCTACTCACAAAAGGTGCCAAGACTGAAGTTATCAAATGGTGCTGGTCAACAGATGGTGCCAGGAAACAGCTGGCGCTGGCATCAGATGGCGCTAGCTGACATGTGGCAGTCTTCTCGGAGAAACCAAATGACAGTCATCATGACTGACAGCACGTCAGTCGAGAAAAATCTGTTTCGAATCCAGAACGCGCGGTGCTCGAGAAGATTGTGTCAGATTTGTCATAGTGACTGACAGCTGCCTCGCGCTATTCGTAGTTGGCGCGAGGTAATCAATGAATTAAGCAGATGGCACTAAAACAGCAGATGGCGCCTGGCGCCATTCAATAATTGGCGCTAATCAATCAAATTATCATCCAAAGCAGTTAGATGACGTGGCGCGCATGCCACTAATCTCGAAGAACATGCACACGACACTGCCTACGACCACGTGCATCTCTCTAACAGAATGCCACACGTCTCATGCAGTTAAGTTAACCGTTCGCGCGACTGGATGAATGGCGTGCCGAATGCAGTGTGCGCCAATTAGGATAACTACTTAACAGTTATCTCTGAACTCTATAAATAGAGTTCCAAATCACTTCACAAGCATCACTAATGATCATAATCTCCTGGACACTTGCTGCAGTATTCTCCAAAGGCTTTCTTCTTCGACATCGTATCGTCCAACGGATAAAGTGATCGTCTTCTGATCAGATTCCTATAGTTGTACTTTCTCAAAAATCAATTGTACTCTTGTACTTTTTTTTTTTAGTTTGTAAAGAAACTGTTGTTTTTGCAAACAGAATGACGACTCTGCTGGGGACGACTTTTTCCTCCGACGAGAAAGTGACAACTCAATGCGATGTTGCGTCGGTCGGCACGACGCAGGAGACTTTGGTCGTTAAAGTCGACCAAACTGCCTACGAAGCCATGCTTGTCGCAGGGGTGTAGAAGCATGGAATTTTACGATCAGAAATCCTATGCGCCAAACACTACATGCGCCAGGAAGTTCAGACAAAAGTACTTGGACACAGTAAGACAAGAATAGAGACATTAAAAGAAGATTTTTATTTCATATAAAAGTCTATTATATGTCTTCAAAAAGGCTGTACAAAGGAAAACTTCTACAAAAAGAAAAGACCCTAAGTCTACAGCCAGGCGCAACATCATCATGCGCTATCGAACAGGCACATCTCACCATGCACTCTCAGGCGCATCCCACCATGCGCTCCCAGCCGGGCGCATCCCTTCAGCAGCTCAGTTATGTGCATCCTCAGTTATGTGCATCCCTTCAGCAGCTCAGTTATGTGCATCCTCAGTTATGTGCATCCCTTCAGCAGCTCAGTTATGTGCCACTCTTATAGCCAGGCTCACCCCCATCTAAATGCTTCGACTAATAAAGCATTTATTGAGCAGAACGAGGGTGGCAATCAACTCTCTAGCTGGAGGAAGAGCTCCCCAAACCGAGGAAGAGAAGAGCACCGCAAGCCAACCTGTGGCCAGGGGAGGCTTCGAAAGAACCTCCAAAGGCGAAGGAAGATCGTAATCGAAACCGCGGCTAAAGGAGCAGCTTTCAACACAACCAGAATGGACAACACCCATTTTGAAGGAAGAAAGATCCCCCAAAGCCGCAGCACCGCAATTCCGATCTGCGGCTCTTCCCACATAACGGAGACGAGGCTCGTGTATCCCGATCTTTGGGTGCAACAGGCACCTTCTGCCTGCCTCAGAAGCCCTCGACTCCGACTTTTGGATGTAACAGTCACCTTCAAGTACATCAATGAAGACAATGCGTCGCATCTTCACCCTCGAAAACATCTCGTCAACAGAATGTGCTCGAGTAAACAAGTTCATTTCGGGAGGACGTGAGAGAACAAGAAACAAACTCTCTCCATGCCACTATTTATAGGCCGGGCAAATCAAACCCATGCGCCAAGTGGATGGCTATCCGAATCCCGTGCAATAAATTTGCATTAAATGGATGAACCCGACGCTTCGAATTCAGCCAAGTCAAAAACGGCTATTTAAAGTACTCGAAGAACGTAATAGTCACACCAAAAGACGTGTCAAAGCGAAACGGATGCGCTGGCCAGACCGCGCATCACACAGATGCGCCCCTCAGCACCAAGCGCTTCACAAGCATGCGCCCCCATGCGGCCCCATGCGCCTAGTAGAACGCCGATCGATGCGCCCACTCCAACAGTCCATCACCTGTCAAAGAACATTAAATGTTGAAGTCTGACAGAGTTGGCAATACGCCTCTCGAGGACTGAACAGTTGACGGCTTTTTCAGAAAATGAAGCGTCGCCAACGTCAGCATCATCATTACTTTCCTCCGGCGGTTACAAGCCACGTGGCCGCCCAATCACTTGCATGCGCCTCCGCGGCCATGCGCCCAAAGTTCTGCATGCGCCTCAAAAGCCATGCATCTCAGACTTTCTCTCTAATCCCTAAAGACAGAAGTAAAGTCACTACCGAAGCTCTGCATGCGCCTCAAAAGCCATGTGTCCCAGACTTCTCTCTGATCCCAAAAGACAGAAGTAAAGTCACTACTGAAGCTTCGCATGCGCCTCAAAAGCCATGCGCCCTGAATGGTTCGCGACTCCCAAAGGTTACGAGCCAAAGTCTCCTCATGCGCCCAATCCCAGGCGCATCCTACCAGATCATTCCCCACCAAATCTGAGATCTCCGAGCCATGGGCCGATGACACGTGTCCTTTGACTCGATTCACCCAAGATCTCAGCAACAAAAAAATCCCCTTCTCTGCTACGTGCCGGCCCACAACAGCAGTATAAAGAATTCAACCCCTCACTCAGGGCGCATCGTCTATGCGCCTCCATCAGCAATCACCACGTGGCATCTCCGCGTCCAGGCGTATCCTACATATGCGCGCATGAGCAGCCAGCCTACAGACTATATAAATAGAGGGATTATTTCCTTCTTCCATACCTACACACACACAGAGACGAACATTCGTAGACAGACAGAGATCGCACAACCAGAAAGGCAAATACAGACACTCAACGTCTTCCTCCTCTCAGCAAGCTCCAGCACCCAGAGCAATCCAAACCTTCAGATAACCGATAACCGTCGTCAGATCGTCAACGGAGTCAACATATTACCACTCGCTCCATCGGCACAAGGGACCTAGATAAACAAAAGTGTACTCCTAGGACTACGTCTAAGTCCTATATTGTAACACTGTTCTGTTTGTATTAAAATTTGTAATCAAAAGATTTTAATGGCAAACAAGCTGGCGACTCTGCTGGGGACCTCTTTCTCCTCCACCGAGAAAGCTGTGTCGTAATCCGACGATGTGAAGGTGGGCTCCTCCCACAAGATGCTGGTCGTACGCCTCAATCAACAGGCGTATGAGGAGTTCATCTCTGAAGGAAGTGCGAGTCCTTCGAAGCGGCCGCCAAAGCCGAAGAAGACCCGCCGAGTCTGGGTGCACAAGGTCGACGCCTCTGGCACCACCACCGAAGGAGATGCGCCGATCCAGCCTTCCTTTCCTGCTGACGTCCTCAGCAACCAAGATGCGCCCACCGGTGCAGCGCATCTCTAGGGGAAACGTACAGCTGACCACATTCCCCAGCCATCTCCCTCTCAGGCGAGGAAAATACGTCGATGGAGCAGAGGCGCAAGCCAATGCCCCGCACATCATCTCTGATGCACCACAAAAGGTCTCTGTCTTTGACAGACTCACTCGCTGTAGTGGCGAGGAGAATTTAGATTCTGAGTACTACGTGCCCCAGCGGCCTAGTACGAAGAAGTCCAAGGTAGCACGGGCCATGCGTCCCAAACGTGCTATGCCAGCAACAAGCCAGAAGCATGCGCTCACAATCATGCGCGCTGCTGATGGTAAGCTGTATAAGGTTGACTCAGGTACTGCGGCGCCAGAAACGAGCCAACCTTCAAAGTCCTTATCTCACTTGGACGCATCTGTTGCGTTCGCAACCAAGTCGAGTAAGGCAAACCCAGTAGTCTTGAACCCCCACGCCCCCTCGGGTTGTGCGTCTGAGGTTCGTTCAAGTCACTTTAAATGTTGTTCTCCCACTATTGATCGGGGCACCTGTTTGGTGTTAGGTCAGGGGGCACAGCATTCACCTGACCACCCCGACGCTTGGCCTTGCCATGCGCCTGAAGGGGGTACGAAGGTAGCACTCTCCTCCAACGATCTGTGTAACGTGATCACTCACGAGCGCCGATCAGGAGAGTCGACTGTCAAGCACGATGCGCCCCTCACAGGGTACACTTGTGCTGTGGTCACCATCAACTGCTGTTGCAAGTCAGCAGTCCCACCAAGACAGTCGGTGTTCCAGTGGCTGCAGTCATCGACACACCTCCGACGTCGTCTCGGAAAGAAAGTATCAACAATAGAGGAGCCATAACTAAAGGTTGCTTCATGCAATATAATCTCCAACTCCTCGTCAGTCCGAAAGACGACTGGCATTTCATCGTCCAAGAGCCAGCCGAGGAAATCCAAAACAACCGTCTCGTCCTCCGGAGTGTTCGAAGGCACTCGGGAGAGGAAGAAGCTCTTGGAGGAAGCTGGGGGTAGTCAAGCCCTTGTTGATCCTCCTCCCGAAGACGAGGATGCCCTCCAAAGCACAGCTAGGGTCGATCTTCATCCTCAGGGCGAAGTCAGCCTCCCCGACATAGCTGGGGGTCGTCTAGCCCCTGTGGACCTGCACCTCGAAGATGAAGAAGTCCTTCAAGACATGACTGGGGGTAGTCAGGCCCTTCCGGATACTTCTCCCGAAGACGAAGGCGTCCTCCAAAACTTAGCTGGGGGTAGTCTAGCCCCTGCGGATCCGAGTCTCGAAGACGAAGAAGCCCTCAGGAACATAGGTGGAGGTAGCCAAGACGAAGCTCCGGGAACAACAACTCCTCTACATGAGAGTGAGGCCAAAAGCAAAGCCTCAACCGAGCCATCCGATTCTAGCCGTGTCATGATAGTCTACATGACTGGGGGTGACGCCGATTCGGATGCGACACCAGCGGACCTCGTCCAGCGCATGGATACCTTGGAAGGAGGACTCAAAACCCTCTATGCCTCTATGTAAACACTGACTCAAGCAGTGTTTGAGATACGGTCAGCTTTGGCCAGGACACCTTCTACCGGTCCCGACCCAGGGGCCAATGGAGAGTCAAGTGTACCCCCTCAACGGGTATCCTTGGATACGGATCATCGCGAAGCCCCCCGGACGTCGGAGCCCTCAAATGCTCAACTCCAGGTGGTACCACCTTCCCTGACTCCCAGCTCCACGGAAGACGTGGTCGAGATGATCAGGGACCTGCGCGAGCTCTTTGAGTCCAAGACGAGACAAGAGGAGCGCCAAAAGATGGGCATCCCCCAACCTTATCCCCTCGAATGGAACAAAGTGGTTTATCCTCCTAAATATAAACCACAAACATTGACGCCATACGACGGAAAGGACTCTCCGCGTCGCTATCTGACGTACTTCCAGTCCCAAACGGGACATCTTCCGAAGGAGGACGCGCTACTCACCAGCATATTTGTCGGCGCACTGAAAGGAGTGGCGTACGACTGGTACTGCAGCCTCCCCGACAATTCCATATCTTCCTTCGACGATTTGATGCACCTTTTCCTCGACCCTTTCTACGACAGCGGAAAGGACATGATAATGGCGTCCCTCATAGAGATACGCCAGAAGGAGAAGGAAACAGTTCGGGTATTCATCGAACGCTTCCGACATGCCTGCTTCAGACTGCCTCCGGGCATGCCAGAACATGTGCTCCTCTCCTCCTGCAGCATGAACATGCTGCCTGTAGTCAAACTCTGGCTCAACTCTACTCCTCCTCCCGACTGGAGTTCCCTGATCATCGAAGCCGAGGCCGCAGAAAAGAAGGCGGCCAATGCTCATCTTCTGGGAGTCAGTTTCCCTGCCTTTGAAGACAAGGAAAAACGACCTACAGCCAACAACCCCGGACGAAAGACGAAGGGGAAACAAGCATTTACTGTCAATACCTCGAAAGGTGCATCAGCACCTACTCAGAAGCCTCCACTTGTACCAAGGCCAAAGGAGGTGTACTCTTTCAACGATGAAGATACCCTGCAACTCTTTGAGATACTGAAGCAGGGTGACAAGATCAAGTTGTCGGACCCGAAGCATCCGAATTAAGGTTGGAAAAGTGGACAATCCGAGGTACTGTCACTACCATCGGTTTGTCGGACATCCAACCAAGGACTGCTACGTCCTCAAAAATTACATCCAGCGCATGATCAATGCGGATGTTATCTCCGTCGACTACGAAGAGAAGACGGTTTCAGCCAACATGGTGTCGCTCCAGTTCGGCACCTTGCCGCCAACTGCAACACAAGATGGTGTCGTCCCCATCCCTAAGGCGACAATAGAGGTGGTTAACTTACCACCTACTCGTGACAACGTGGGTGGACTCATCCCACTCACCACATCTCGGGGAAAGATCTTATGGGTTCACCCTGATCTCGTCTCCGAGGTTACTCAACAGAGGTACGCTCTGCCTCCAAAACCAAAGGCAAGAAGATCAAGTCTTGCCGCATGGTCTCTTCCTCCATAGAAGAGGCTCTTCCTGTACAAATGCGTTCACAACAGAACGCCCAACCCGACGAAGCTGCCGTCGAGGTGGTGCCTCCTTGCACCATCCCTGCTGCCCAGGAAGAGGGCCCGTCTAAGCCCTCAGCAGCCAATAAGCAGAAGCATGTAGAGGCTCATTTCGACAGACCTCTGTAAAAGGAGAATGCTTCGGGGCTAGCCAAGCCCCACAACTTCGACATACTGGTACAACTGGCCAGTACTCCTGCCCGCCTTTCTCTGTTTGAGCTTCTTCGTCTTTCCAAAGACACTCGCGAAGCTCTCTGTGAAGTCCTGAAGGATGCTGAGTCCTTCATCAGTCAGGTCAAGCAGCCTGAAGATCTCCCAACTACATGTGTGCACTGTCATTGTGCAGATGAGGTTATTCCCAATATAACCTTCACCCAATAAGACATGCTGCTCAAACACAACCGACACAACAGGCCGCTGTATTATATAGGGTATATCGGTTCTGTCAAGGTGAAGCGGATTCAGATCGATCCGGGGTCTTCCTTCAGCATCATTTCGAAGACGCTGCTCTCAACACTGGGGATCCCAATGTACCGACTGGTGCCATCTAACACAACAATCAATGGCTTCAACGCTAGCAAAAGCGAGCCACTGGGCAAGATACGACTAAAGTGCCATATCGGTAACCTCAGAACTGAGGTGACTTGTTACGTCGTGGACGCCGACGTCAACTACAACCTCCTGTTGGGTCGTCCATGGCTGCATGAGTACATGGTGGTGCCATCCACACTCCACCAATGTATGAAGTATGTGTCCACCAACGACGTCATCCGGACGGAGTTCGCGGACATTGACCCTTTCAAAGGGGTTGAAGCCTACTTCACTGATTCCAACTTGTACAAATCACCTGACGAGGAAGAAGCCAATGATGCTGACGACGAGACAGAAATGGCAGCAGAGCCAGATATGGAGCCTGAGATGACTCCCAGCGCTCCTTTGAAGATCCGACTCAAAGGTAAACCGCCTCAGAAGTTGCCTCCCATGAACATCAAGCTACCCGGGAAAGCACCAACAGCTCCTGAAGTTCCCCTGAAGATACGACTCAAGGAAAAGCTGCCTCAAACATCGACTCCCCTCGTGATAAAACTACAGGGGACGGCACCCATCACCGAGGGCGCGGTTGACGCACCTCTGAAGGTGCGTCTTAAGGGCAAGCTGCCGTAATCCAAGCTGCCAGAGAAGGCCCACATAGCCCTCTCAGACCCCGAGATCAAAGCTGTGGTGGACTCTCCCGATCCAATCCCAGTACTCACAGATGAAGAGCTAGGAGAATATATCTATGCTGATGTAGACGCACCCTCTCTGGACAATGTAATCCTGCGGGATAAAATCTCGTATTTCATCAATAATAGAGTATCTTTTAATTATTCTAGTCTTCCACATTGGAATACCATGTATACATTAGATAACGCTCTACGGTCATTACAAACACAAATAACGACTGTCCATCATGTAAATCGAGCAGTCCCGTTCCAAGGGGTCTGTTCTGTAGTCCCACCGCGGAGTTGAGACGAAGAATCCATCATTTTCGGCAAAGTCGAGCGTCATCAAGACCTTCTGCCACTCGAGCCGGAACCAGATACCGACAGAATACAAGTCTATCGGTACACGGACAAGGCAAAGTACCTTATCCAAAAGATGGGTTACGATCTAAAAAGCAACAAAGGCCTGAACTACGGCAAGGGTCGACGTCTTCCTCTCCGGCTTCTAACACCTAAAGGAAAGCCGCAGGACTATTACAATCGGACTCGACGGGGGATAGGCTATGTCACGCCTCCGTCAACTCCAGAGAGTTCGGAGGCAGAAGAAGCAGAACATTCTCATTCGTCTGAAGTATCAACTTGGGATTCCGACACCAGTATCGGCTCAGTCTTCAAGAGAGTGATGTCAGCCAACATGACATCCGCTCAACCTCAAGAAGATGAAGGCGAAGATCAAGCGCCGGAATTCTTCGAAGAAGAACCCTGGGTGCAACACTTAAGAGAACAATGGAAGTCTCGTTTTGAGCTACGCGAACCTCCTACCGAAGACGAAGTCGAACAGATCGACCTTGGGGATGGATCTTCTTCCAAACCCATCTTTATCAGCAAAAGCCTAAAAGGAGGAGACCGGGAATCTTTAATCCAACTGGCTAAAGAATATATTGATGTCGTCGCCTGGAGCTACGAAGACATGCCAGGACTTGATTCTCAGATCACGATGCATAGGCTCAACATCTTGCCCGATGCCAAGCCTATCAAACAACAACAGCGACGCTTTCGTCCGGACATCATGAACGCTATCGATCAGGAGGTGGACAAACTCTTGACCAGCGGCTTCATCCGTGAAGAACAACACCCGAATTGGGTGGCCAACGTTGTCCCTGTCAACAGAAGAATAGGAAGATTCGAGTCTGTATTGACTTCAGGGATCTCAACTCCGCTTGTCCGAAGGACGAATTCTCGCTTTCCATCACCGACGTGATGATCGATAACACATGTGGCTTCGAACGCATATCTTTCATGGACGGGTATTCGGGCTACAACCAGATCAAGATGTTTCCCGATGACGTAAAATATACATCATTCAGGACTCCAAAGGGTGTTTTCTGCTACACAGTGATGCCCTTCGGCTTGAAGAACGCTGATGCTACATACCAACGAGCTATGAGTACCATCTTCCGTCAACATCTTCGCAAGACAGTCGAATGCTATGTTGACGACATCGTAGTTAAAAGCCGTCTCAAAGGAGATCACCTACAAGACCTGAAGACAGTCTTCGATCTTATGTGGGCGCACCAACTCAAGATGAACCCCGCTAAATCCTTCTTAGGGGTTTCCAGCGGAAAGTTCTTGGGCTTCATTATCACAGCGAAAGACATTCATGTCGATCCCAAGAAGACCAAAGCCACCCTCGATATGGGCCCTTCGAAGAACCTCCGAGAACTTCGAGGCCTGCAGGGGCGTCTGGCATACATCCGGAGGTTCATCGCAAACCTTTCCGGAAAATGTCGACCCTTCACTCAGCTTATGAAGAAGGGAGTCTCTTACATCTGGACATAGGAATGCCAAAAAGCTTTCGACGACATCAAAGCTTACCTGACGAGTCCGCCAGTCCTAGTGGCACCCGTTGCCGGCAAACTATTCCTCCTCTACGTCCGTGCCATAGATCATTCCCTCGGCGCTCTGCTGGCTCAGAACAACGATACAGGCTACGAGCAAGCTATCTACTACCTCAGTAGAATACTGATCGGGGCCGAACACCGGTACAACCCCGTTGAAAAGGAGTGTTTGGCGTTGGTATTTGCCATCCAGAAGACTCGCCATTATGTCTCGGGCCAGACGATTCATGTCATCTCCCGAGTCAATCCACTCAGAGTTCTCATGACAAAGCTAGGGTCATTAAACTCCCGGCTAGCTACATGGGCGATCCTGCTATCGCCATACAATATGGTGTTCGTTTCGCAAAAAGCCATCAAGGGTCAAGCTCTGGCCGACTTTTTAGCTGCACACCCCTTCCCGGAGTCCTCCAGACTCTATGAAGACATCCCGGATGAGGTCCAAGAATCTAACGTCACCGAAGAAAGCTCCGTCTGGTGGATGTTTTTCGATGGCGCTTCAAGGACAGGCCCCAAAGGCTAAATTATCGCAGGAGTGGGGGTAGTCTTGGTCTCTTCCGATCAGCTGGTCATCCAGCGCGCCTACTCCCTTTCGAAGCCGTGCTCCAACAATGTTGCCGAGTACAACGCTCTCATCATGGGACTCCAGCTAGCACGACAGCTGGGGGTGGATCATCTGGAAGCCTACGATGACTCAAAACTCGTCGTAAACCAGATCAGAGGGCAATACGTGGTTCACCATGAAGACCTGATCCCTTACCATGAAGTCGCGTTGGACATCATTTCAACCTTCGCCGAGTTCTTCATCGAACATGTTCCTCGTTTACAAAATCTGGAGACTGACGCCCTGGCTGGCCTTGCAGCCTCGTTAGCAGTACCCCTCGGAACTCAATACTACGTCACGGTAGTTGGTCGAGACTTGGCCTGTCCTAAAAACAACTTGTGCTCACAAGTGACCCATGCTATGTCAACAAGTGCTGGTGTTAATGTCCGAGACTGGAGATTCCCGTTCATCGACTTCGCTGTTTACGGAATTCTTCCAGAAGACCCAAAAGAAGCCATCTCAGTCAGGAGGCGCTCCCTTCAATTCTACTACGATACAGTTACCAAAATGCTGTACCTACGCTCCTACGATGGACTTCTCCTGCGATGTCTGTCAACGAAGAGGCAGCCGAAGCTCTTCGAAAAGCTCACGATGGGACCTGTGGAGCCCATCAACCTGGCCCTAAGTTGCAGGATCGACTGCGACGCATGGGCTACTACTGGCCAACCATGGTCGCTGACGCTGTTGACTATGCTAAGAAGTGCCATGCGTGTCAGCTTCACGCAGACTTCATTCATACACTGTCAGAACCACTATATCCTACAGTCGCCTCTTGGCCTTTCGAAGCTTGGGGCATGGACATTGTAGGACCGATCACCCCTCCTTCATCGAGGGGACATCGCTTCATCCTAGCCATCACTGACTACTTCTCCAAATGGGCAGAAGCAGTCCTACTGGCGAAAGTGAAGAGCTCTAGGGTGATCAGCTTCATCAAGCACCATGTCATCTACCGTTTCGGGGTACCCCAGAGGATTATCCACGATAACGGTCCTCAGTTCATCAGCCATATTTTCAGCAGATTCTGTGACAAGAATCGCATTCAAAACGTGGCCTCAACCGCCTACAATCCGACAGCAAACGGATTGGCCGAGGCGTTCAATAAGACCATCGTCAGGCTACTCAAAAAGGTCGTGTCATCCAACAAACGCGACTGGGACAAAAAGCTCAGCAAATGCCTTTGGGCCTACCGCACAACGGTACGGACCCCGACGGGCAACACACCATTCTTCCTGGTCTACAGGAGCGAAGCGGTACTACCTCTCGAGATCCAGATACCCTCACTCCGCGTAGCAATCACAAACCAACTCACAGAAGAGGACAATCAACGTCGTCGTCTGCGGGAACTAGAGGCACTTGACGAAAAGCGTCTCCTAGCTCAACAACGTATTGAACTCTACCAAGCCCGTATATCACAGGCTTTCAATAAGAAGATCAAACAAAGGACTTTCCAAGAAGGCGACCTGGTTCTGGCAGTCAGGAGGCCGATGGTGTTGACTCACAAGACACCAGGAAAGTTTGAGCCCAAGTGGGAAGGACCTTTCATCATAGAGACGGTATACTCAAACGGTGCTTACCGCCTCTCTAAACCCAATAGGGACTTGTTCATGATGCCCATCAACGGCAAGTTCCTAAAGAAGTACTGCTCTTGACATCTTTCAGACATGTACTTCCATAAAATCAGACGCTTCCGAAACCCAGCTGTTCCGTAGCATCCTTCAGTAGAAGGACAACCACTTCCACATCACCTCTGAGTTGTCCCTTACGCCCTATAAAGCGGAATCTTACACTCCGTAAGACTATGCTGCCCATCTTGTTTACCACGTCCACATTACCTCAGAGTAAACATCCCGTACAGACAACCCTTGCGTTGTCGTGCATTGATTGCAGAACTTTCACGTCCACATTACCTCTGAGTAGTTCCGCATATCCCCCAGAGTTATTCCTACCACGTCCATAACACCTCTGAGTAGGAAGATTCCATCATTTGAATCCCATATTTGCCACGTCCACATTACCTCTGAGCAAACATGTTGGTTCTCTCAAACTTATTATCTGTACCTAAAAAACCAAGGTGCACAAAAGATAATAGGTCCACACAAATCATCAAGTTCATGACAGCAAAAATAAACACATCACAAAAATTTTGTATTTCTGTATTCGAAAGAGTAAAAGATTACACCCCCAGCAAGAGTTGCAAAAGCACAAAAAGAAGAGACTACAATCCCTAAACGTCCCCAGGGTTGGCTGAAATCTCTTCAATCCGGTGCCTTAAGTCTATCGCTCGAGTCTCCACAGTCGCCAGGACCCGACGTTCAGCTTCTTGATGCATCGCCTCTATGGCTTCTGGAGAAGTGTCATCCTCATGCTTCTCATCCAGCTGCTGTCGCTGCTAAGCCAGAGTAAGAGCGCGGTGGGTGAAAGCTGCTTCCTCCTTCTTGAATGCTACATGTTCAGCCTGGGCACGCTCAGCATCCAATAGGAGTCGGGCCCGCTGGTCCTCAAGATGGCGAATCTGGGCATCAACCTCTGCGATACTAGCATCCAACGCAGTTCGCAACTCTACCTTCTCCTGCGTAGACTAAGGCAACCGCTCCACTGCAGCTTCAGTCTCAGCCACTTCGCGCTCCCAGACACCCACGGTAGCCTGATAAGAAGACTCAATTTCAGCAATCAGCTTCTCCTTTTTTGCGTCTATCAGGGCGGAAAGATCATTCCGCTGGATACGCTGAAACTCGGAAAGCAGTTGATCCAGCTCAGTCACCGAGGCCTCCAGAATCTCGGCTATATGATTATGGCCCTGGTGGAGATGTATTAGGTTGATGTGTGGAAGCGCCATGGATTTTGTCATCGCGAAACTCCCATTGGTGTTCATCACTGTCGACACACCCTTCTGCAGCACCTTGTACACTACCTCAACGATGAATTTAACATACTCATCCGCATCCGCCAACACTTGTGGTGTCATGGCAGGAGTTAGAGGAGTTACCCTGGATGGCGGACCTGAAGAAGACCCGCCGATCTCATTCTGCGAGGTTTGAACATCGACCTCAGCAGACTCTCCCGCACCAGGAACTTGAATTCCGCTACCAGTGCCAGATGCCAAGATTACAGAAGGAGTTGGGTGAGGCGCCGATATCGTCCACCAAGTTGAAGAAGCAACAGAGGGCTCTTGCATAAGCAAGCCCTTGCCTTTTCCCGGCTCAAAGGGGCTATCAGCATCTGGAGCTACCTCCTCCACCACCGAGGCACGATCTATAACCAGCGCACGAGCCTTCCTCTGGCAAGCTAACCAGATCAGCTCCCGTTTCTTGGCGGAGCGCATCTTCTGGGGTCGGACTTGGCAGACGAGTCTCCCCCTCATCATCGAATCCCTCCACGGGGACCAAATCTGTCGCCACCTCCCGGTCGGCACCCACCTCAGCTTCCATTGCTGAGCCTGGGGCAGGGCTCGGCAACGCTACGGCCGACCTTCCCGCATCATGACAAGGAGGGGAATCAACCCTCTCCTCTATTACAATCACGTATATTGCCCCCGTAACAGACTCACGTATCGCTGGAGGAATGTCTTCCGAAGACGACGAACTCCATCCTACTTCATCATCAGAAAGTCCCGTGTCCACAGGACCCTCAACGTCCAAGGCCCCTACGGCGGCTTGTACCATCCCGGAAGTTACTGCAAACTCAGCATCTCTTCCGACAGAGTTCGGAGATACTAAAATCTCCGTAGGAATAACATCTTCAGGATTCTCCTCCATTGGAGACATTACCATCGGAGGAATTCGCTCATCAGAGGAGCTTGCGACCTCCTTCGATTTACTGACACCCGGTTTCGAAACACGGGTTCTCTTCTTCAACGATCCCTGCAAGAAGAAAAGCACAAGTCACCAAAATGACATGATGAGACAGATTACAGAGGACTCTTTACCTCAGCAGGGACTGATTCTAGTGATGCAGCCTTTGGAGTCGTCACTTTCCTCGACCGTTTTGGTACGGACGAACCAGCCTCTGCGTCAGTCCGTCTCTTCCCAACAGGGGGATCTCGCACTGATGCTACAGCAGCAGCCTGATATCCCGCTAATTCTGGTGGACGATATGATCGAGCGGCCGCCAACATATTTGTCGTAGCCTCAAGCTGAGTTCCAATGATAAAACTGGTCTCCCTATCATAACCAGAAGACACAACATTCATGGTACAATACAGTTTAACGGCTGAATGCAGGATTTGTGGCCGAGGGTTACGAACTGGCGTAGTAAAATGAACACCAGTGCACCCGGTATTGTAATATTGCCAGCCCCGGGCTCCGTCCAGCAAACTCTCGGCAAATCCCAAACTGTTACTGGGGTTCCGTAACATTAACTAGGTGTATCCGAACTGGCGAGCAAACCGGCTTGGCAGATATGGCTCCAGATAACACCTATTCTGGTTGCGGTAGACCAAGTGGGAAGGCCGAATACTTTGCAACCAACGAAAACCCTATTTCGGCAGAGTAATCGCATTCGTGACTCCGGTGAAGGAGTCTACCAAAATACCAGATCAAAAAGCCAAGACCTACTCGGTCAAAGGACTCTTCCTTCCGACCAAGAAACAATCGATCAAATGAATCTTCCTTCCGACCAGGGAACAATCGATCTTTCTTTTGACCAAGAAACAATCGATCAAAGGAATCTTCTTGATTCTTACCAAGATTTCTTCGATCAAAGGAATTTTCCCACTCTTCATCCTGGGGGTAGTTCCCTGCATGACTTTGACGCCGATAATGAGAGCTCTGAACGGACTATCTTTTCCACTAGCTCATCATCGATAGCCAGAGAAGTGACTGCCTATGTCACTAATGAAGAACAAGATGCGTCTAGCTTCAGCAGTCAAGAACAGAGGATTGCTGCATTAGAGACTAACTTAAAACTACGACTGAAATGGTTGCAAGTATGCATGTTGTGATTATAGCACAACATACTGTTCCACCGGTTGCGAATCCAATTCCAACCTAAGAAAATGTAGTAGCATCTATCCATGTTAACACTGGTCTGGGAGTGCAATCTCCCCACAATACTACTATACCCGCTCAGGCTACTCCAAGTCAGTCTGGTGCTGGGGGTGGTGCTTATCATGCAGTTCCACCTCCTAACACATTGAATCAGTCTACTGTTCCCCAAGCATTAGGGGATACAAATGAGGCAGTGAAGCTTCTACGTAGTCAATTTGAAGCATCCAAGCAGAATGATGGTATGCAGAAATTGAAGATCAAACAACCCTACCCTATAGAGTGTAAGGAAGTCTCGTTTCCACCCAAGTATAAGCCACCAACCATCATACTGTTTGACAGCAGTTCATCTCCATGTCAATACCTCAATCACTTCGAGATAATGACTGATCAGCTCCAACCGAATGATGCTCTACTCACTAGAGTATTTTTCGGGTGCTTGGCGGGTGCGACCTATGACTGGTATCGTAGTTTGCCAGGTAGTTGCATAACATCTTTTGCAGGATTCAAGCAAATGTTTCTAGAACGATTCTATGAGGGATAAAATGACATGACTATGTCGGCTCTCATCAAAATCAAACAATGGCCTAATGAAACTGCTGAACGTTTCATTGAGCGCTTCCGTCGTGAGGCACTCAAAATACCTTTGGGTACTCCAGATGCACTGACTATAGATACATACAAATCAAACTTGTTACCTATAGTTAGCATGTGGACTAGACCTACGTAATTTCAAGACTGGGCCTCCTTCATAGTAAGTGTCATGGTAGTCGAGGACAGTGCTGACAAGTTCAAACAACTAGGCATCCAAATGCCTAATCTTGACAAAGATGAACATTCTACAACCAACAGCGGTGGACGTCAGAACAACCGCAAGAATAAAGAAGCTTTAGCCATCAATGTGAAAGGCAAAGAAGCTTTAGCTGTCAATGTAGGTTAGTCAACACCTACTACGACAACACCCCCACAGAAAGCACAGCGTCCAAAAGAGGAATATTTCTTTGACGAGGATGACATCATGAGCATATTTGATTGTCTAATTAAGAGCAACAAACTTCAACTGCCCGAAGCAAAACCACCAGACGAAGTAGGTAAAACAGACAATCATAAATACTGTATGTATCACAGGTTCTTGGGACATTCGACGAGGGCATGTTACATACTCAAAGGGAAGATCCAGGAGCTGATCAACGCTAAGGCAATCACCCTTCAGCAGGATGAAAAGACGGTGACTACTAATGTCGTCTCTCTGCAATTTGGCAACTTTCTCGCTCAACTTGTGTAGGATGGAGTCGTCCCCATTCCAAAAGCCACTCTGGAGATCGTCAACCTTCCACCAGCATGAAGTGACGGTCTCGTGCTCCTATCAACTGACAAAGGGAAAATCATGTGGATTCACCCCGATTTGGTTGCTGACTTTGAATCCAATACACCTGCTTCCTCTACAAAGTCAAGAAATACAACCAAATACAAGTCATGTCATATGACTTCACTTGGTGATTATCTTCTATCTTTGGATGCTACCTTCATTCCAGCAGCAGCTTCGCCTTCTTCTGCTTAAGCAGTGACATCAAAGCCGAAAATCAATTTCCGGCCAGCATTCCATCTATATAGTCAACAGTCCCAAGAACTAATAACAAAGATGGGCTATGATCTACAGAAAGCTCCCGACTTAAATCATGGGAAGGGATCTCCTATACCTTTTTCTGTATGCCTGCAACACAATCAGTCTCGTGTTGGCTTAGGATTCTAGACAAATCCTTCGTTGCTTCAGAAGAAGTCTTTGAGAAACAAGACTCTAATGAAGAATTGTAATATGGTTTCCTTCGTACCAGCTCCAAAAGAGGAAGCCATGACTGGTACCAGATCTGGGAGACTTTACCTTAGAGATTATCCAGAGGGACAAAAGAATACAGTCATTCCACCTCCAGTCCCTGATGCCCCTTCAGCATCTTCTCCGCCTGCTGTCAATGTTCCATCGGTTTTATTGTCTCAAACGAAACCAACTCCTCCCAAACCAACAGCGACCGACAAAGGGAAACAGCCAGTTCGCTTTGATAAAATATTAAAAAAAACTCTACCTCTTGGATTGGAGAAGCCGTATAATTTCGATATATTAGCTCAGCTAGCCAATACTCCGACGAGGTTATCAATCTTTGAGCTACTGCATTTCTCGAGGGAAACTCGAAAAATATTAAGCGAAGCTTTAATGCAAGCCGACGCTTGTCTGGCATACCTCAAGAAGCCAAATGAGGAATCTATGGCATGTTTTCACTATCATGGAGTGATGGAGCTGATTCCTAATATCACCTTCATGCAAGATAATATGCTTCTGGAGGACAATCGACATGATCGACCTCTCTATTTTATAGGGTAGGTCGATACAATGAAAGTCGATTGCATCCTGATTGACCCTGGATATGCACTCAGTATTATGTCGAAGACTCTACTAGATGCACTGAAGATCTCTGTCGATAATCTATCTACCAAAATCACGACTATTCTGGGATTTAATTCTGAGAGAAGTGAACCACTGGAAAAGATTCGCCTGAAAGTTCAAATTGGCAATCTCCGCACGAAAGTCACCTTCTATGTGATTGACAATCATGGTTCCTACAATGCCTTATTAGAAAGATCGTGATTGCATGAACATAACATCGTGCCATCAACCCTCCACTAATGTTTCAAATATGTGGATGACAACGGAGAATTTTGAAAGAAGTAGCTGATCTTAATCCCTTTCGGGGTGTCGAAGCATATTTTACTGACTCTAGGATGTATAAAGAGGAGTTCATGAAAGTCGTACTTGTCATGCCCCGAGTCAACAAATCATTCGTCCCCGGTGTTATTTTGCCGAATCAATCGTCCTCGCTAAGGCATGATGTCGTACGAGTCTGGAATTGCACTCGTACAAGGCAAGAACGTTACGTTAATTTTTATATTGAAACGCCAAGTTGAAACTTCACAAATCATGTCACATTGAGACACAGTATAGGAAGATAGAAATATGCTTTTCATTCATAGCTTATAACGAAGTGTAAGTCGTAATTACATTGGATACCATTGCGGCTATATTGATTGAAAACAAAAGAAAACATACTCGACAAGCTGCCTGAACTAACACTTGTCGTTCCATAAATTCGCCCCTTTATACATAAGCCTTCGATTGAATTGGCTTCAAAATACTTCAGCATAGGAAGAGCTTCAAAATGCCTCTCCGCACTTCAGCTTCAATTTAGAGCTCCCGCCGCATATAGGGAATTTGGGGGGGGGGATTAGCACACTTGCTAAGTGGACGAGATGAACCCACTTGTCTAAACAGACTCTGATTGTTAAGGTAGACATGCTTTAGAGTTGTCTTTCTATTTAGAACTAAAAGAATTCAGTTCATATCGACATCCATCTTTGAAGTAATAAAGCATACAGTAAAACATAGTGATTTATCATATTTCTTACCATGGCCGTGCACGTCTCTACATAAAATACAGATAATATTTAATACCTGCATAAGACAATAGGTGAGCATGCTCTATCTTATATGTGCGGTCATTGATGCTATGCATCACGAGAGACTTTTATATGGCATTACGACGTGCCTGTCAGCTTGGGTTGCAAGCCCTGCTGTAGGCCCGTAATGCCTCGTGCCGAAGCACGAATTTGATTATTCCCCCTAGGTCGATTCGGTTCTGATGCCCGGGATACCGCATCGAGGAAAGTTCAACTTGTGCACAAGCTATCCATGATGATGCCAATGTGTGAACTATTTAATATGTGCGGACAGATTTGTATAGCACGGACAGTATTGAGTGACATTATCATTTCTACCAACTCATGCAACGATTTATTTTCCCCAAAGCCGTACTCCCGATTTAGTGTCCCATAGGCACCAAATTATCCGAGACAACATAACCCACGATCGACGTTTAGTATTATTTTACAGCACGTGAAATAGTCTATCTTTTTACTAGAACCTTAAACTTTCTCGTTTATGTGCGAAACTTATATTTTCAGAGTAGATTACTCTAAATCGATACGTTTTTCCCGAGTTCTTGACCTTAGTGGATTGGCATGCATTTAATTTGGCATCGTCGATTTGAATGAATTCAAGACAAAGGAATTCGTTTGCGGGACAGTAGAAAAGAAGGGGCCGAATCACCCACCAAGTTCTTTGATCGTGCCGACCGTCGAAGCGCTTCGCAACGTTTAAGCTTTAGTTATGCGAGCTCCTGCAATGGCACCAACACTTAGTTAGGATTCCTTCTTTATTCCCTCGCTTCGAAATTCTTAAATTGTATTCAGAAAATGATGTAAAAGCACTTCAACAAAACCCAGCGGTAAAAGTTCTAAGAAAACCATACAGCAGTCCGGTCCCGTCGAAGGGACTCTTATATAGAGCTCATTCGCCGAGATTTGATCGATGCCGCAAGGTGTTATCGTTTACGAAGCTCAACGATCGAGTCAGATGGCCATCTAAGTTCCCGATCGATCTGACTCGGCGCAAGCATATTATGAAGTCCGTCGCCTATCGAAAGCGGGGTGCTACATAATATACCACTAAAAAAAAGTTTCGTCCCGAAACTTAAGAACAAGGGTCTGACCTTAAATTAGACAAACAACGTAGGGTACTTCTCCTTCATCTCCGCCTCTATTTTCCACGTTGACTCTTCAACTGAATGGTTCTGCCAAAGCACGCGGACCAAGGACATCGACCGATTTCGTAATACCTTCTCCTTATGGTCCAAAATTTGAATAGGCTCCTCCGAGTAAGACAAGTCAGTACGTAGCTCCGACTGATCGAAGCTAACCATGTGACTTGGATCGTACACATATTTTCGAAGTTGTGAGATGTGGAAAACATCGTGCACATCAGCCAAGGTAGGAGGTAGTGCGATCCGATAAGCAACCGTTGCAACTCGCTCGATGATCTCGAAGGGGCCTACAAATCTCGGGCTCAACTTGCCTTTAACGCCGAACCGCATCACACCACGCATGGGCGTTACTTTCAGAAACACATGGTCCCCGACCAAGAATTCTAGCGGTCGTCGGCGAAGATCTGCATAGCTCTTTTGTCGACTTTGCGCGATACTGAGTCTATCTCGGATCATGCAGACCTTTTCGACGGCCTGCTACACCAGTTCCGGTCCAAGCACTTATCGCTCTCCGTCTTCGTCCCAACATATTGGTGAACGATACTTCCTCCCGTAGAGCACTTCGTATGGAGCTATCTGAATGCTCGACTGGTAACTGTTGTTATACGCAAACTCCGCAAGCGGCAAATGCGTATCCCAACTAGTCTTTAAATCGATCACACACAGACGCAACATATCCTCTAAGATTTGATTTACCCTCTCTGTCTGACCGTCTGTATGGGGGTGGTACGCAGAACTAAAATATAGTTCAGTCACCATTGCCGCTTGTAGGCTCGTCCAAAAATGCGATAGGAATCGCCCGTCTTTGTCCAAAATTATTGAGGCCGGTACCCCGTACAGTCGAACAATCTTGTCGATATAGATTTGCGCTAACCGATTGACGCTCCATCCTACTTTAATTGCGATGAAGTGAGCCAACTTGGTCAATCTATCAACAATGACCCAAATCACATCATTCTCCTACGACGTCTTCGGAAATCCCACAATAAAATCCATCGAGATGTTGTCCCACTTCCACTCGGGAATGGCGAGGTTCTGCAGCTCTCTGCCTGGCCTTTGGTGTTCCGCCTTCACTTGTTGACATGCCATGCACTACGACACGAAAGTAGCCACGTCTTTCTTCATGTCGTGCCACTAAATGTTTGAGCGCAAGTCCTTGTACATCTTGGTGCTCCTAGGATATAACGAGTACTTCGCATAATGTGCCTCTGTCAGAATTTTTTTCTGAGTTCGGCATTTTCAGGAATGTAGAGCCTTCCTTTTAGTCGCATCGTTCCGCCTTCGTCTTTCGCAAAGTCAGTCACCCTTCCTGTTGAAATCAGCTTGCGTATCTTCTTCAGGAATGAGTCGTCCTTCTGTGCGGTCTTTATCTTGCTAAGCAGGCTCGATCCTAACTTCAACTGAGCTAGGTACAGGTGTCGATACTCAATTCCGAGTTCAATACCCATCGCTTCAAGGTCTTGCCGTATCTCATTATTTATGGCTAGTGATATCATAAACATTCTGCCAAGCGCGTCGGCTACAACGTTTTCCTTACCCGACGTATACTCGATCGTTAACTCGTAATCTTTTATGAGTTCAATCCAACGTCGCTGTCGTAGGTTGAGTTCTCGTTACGTAAACAAGTATTTCAGGCTTTTATGATCTGTGTAGATTCTGTAAGCCACACCATATAGGTAGTGCCGCCAGAGTTTCAATGCAAACACGATCGCCACCAATTCTAAGTCGTGTGTCGGATAGTTCTTCTCGTGCTGCTTCAACTGCCGTGAAGCGTAGGAGATGACTTTATCTTTCTGCATGAGTACGCACTCGAGACCAGTTCCCGATGCGTCGCTGAATATCTGAAAGCCTTCTGTACCATCCGGAAGTGCAAGGATTGGAGCTGAGACGAGCCGTTGCTTCAACGCTTGAAAGCTGGATTCACAATCGTCACTCCATTTAAATACTACTCCCTTCTGGGTGAGGCGAGCCAGAGGCGATGGTAGTTTTGAAAAGCTTCGCACGAATCTTCGGTAGTAGCCCGCTAAGCCCAGAAAACTCCGAATATCGCTAGCCGAGGTAGGTCGTTTCCAATCTACCACCGCTTCAATCTTCTTTGGGTCCACCGCGACACCTTTGGCAGAGATTACATGTCTGAGGAATGTCATACTACTCATCCAGAACTCGCATTTACTCTGCTTGGCATATAATTTATTTTCATGCAGAGTCTGTAATACCGTCTTCAAGTGTTCTGCATGCTCTTCTCGATTCTTTGAGTAGATAAGGATATCATCGATGAACATGACTACAAATTTATCGATTTGAGGTCGGAAGACTCGGTTCATCAGATCCATGAAAGCGGCTAGGGCATTCGTCAAACCGAACGGCGTGACTAGGAATTCGTAATGACCATATCGAATGTGGAAGGCAGACTTCGATACGTCGTCGGACTTGATCTTCAACTGATGATAGCCTGAACGAAGATCAATTTTTAAAAATATCGACGCACCTTGCAATTGGTCAAACAAGTTGTCAATTCGTGGCAAGGGATACTTGTTCCGTACGGTCGCCTTGTTGAGTTCCCGATAGTCGATGCATAGCCGCATCGATCCATCCTTCTTCTTCACGAATAGTACGGGAGCTCCCCACGGAGAGACGTTAGGGCGAACAAATTTATGGTCTAACAACTCTTGTAATTGCACCTTCAGCTCCTTCAGTTCTGCTGGAGCCATTCGGTAAGGTGCCTTTGATATCGGCCGTGTATCCGGAAAGGTATTGATGCTGAATTCTATTTCTCGATCCGGCGGCATCCCGGACATCTTATCAGGGAAAACGTCGAGGAAATCTGCCACAACATCAGTCTATATTATGTTTGTATTATCCTTCTGCGTGTCTCGAATTGATGCCAAGTATCCCGCACAGCCGAAATACAACATACGCCTCGCCGAGATTGTCGATACCATCATTGTTGTCTTCGAGACCATACCACACGAATATGAGAACTCTGTCTCATCGGGAAGATGAAATACCACCCTCTTCTCTGTGCACTCGATCGTTGCATGACAAGCGCCCAACCAATCCATGCCCAGGATTATGTCGTACTCTTTGAGGTCTAGTACGACGGCTTCCAAGGGTAGAATTCTTCTTCCGATACAAATATGGCCATTCCTACAAATAAAGTTTGCAGGCATATCGACTCCCGATGGAGTGCTAACGCTAATGTCTATATCTAGTGATTGCATGGTTATTTTATTTTCTTTCGCAAAATCAGCAGATATAAAACTATGTGTCGCACCCGAATCGAATAGTACTCGAGCAGGTATATTTTTGTAGAGTAATATACGTGTTACAATAGTATCGAACGCGAATGCCTTGTCCCTAGTTAATGCATAAACTTGGCCTTGAGCTCCATGGCGTTGATTTTGTAGGTTCACGGGCACCGCATTTGCGCCTTGTAGTGTAGGCACTTTATATTGGTTCGAAATGTTCCTTGGTGGTTGGTGTTGATTCGAAACATTTCTCGGACATTGCGGCTTTGAATGGCCCTTCTCGCCACACCCGTAACATGTTCTGTAGAAACAATCGCTCAGGCGATGCCCATGCTTGCCGCAGATATTGTAGTGTAATCCTGGATACGGACGCTGATTCTCGAATGTGTTTGGACGCTTTTGGACTCCCAATCCTCCAGCGTCATTAGGACGCTTATTGAAATTGTTGCGGACGACAGGCACGACCCTTTGTGATATACGGCCAAAGATCCGCTCGCTATCAAGTACGGCTTCGTAGGATTCACAATAAGTTCGGTATCGCTGATTCATGACGTCCCTACGAAATTTATCGTTGAGGCCTTGTTAAAAATGCTCGCACCATTCTTCTTTGTTGGGTAGGAAGGCACCGGCAAATTTTGTAAGTTTTGAGAAGCTTGCATCATAATCTTCAACAGTCATATTCCTTTGCCTCAACATCATGAACTCATCCCCCTTATGTTGACGGATGGCGCGAGGAATGCACTGCTCAAGGAAGGCTGCCTTGAACATTTCCCAAGAAATCTTGGTGTTGGGATCGATTTCATAGATTTCCTATTTCTTCGATGCCCACCAGTCGTATGCTCTCAGTTGTAGCGGTAGCGCCGCACAGGCCACCCTCTGGGATCCTTCGATACAGAGAAGATCAAACAAGTCCTCCATTTCTGCGAGCCATCCCACTATCACAACGGGCTCTGCTTGGCCGTTGAACTTCGGCGGGTTCATCTTGCGAAACTCGTTTACTTTGAACATGGAAGAAGAGTTTATCATTTGCGGTTGGACTACTTCCTCGACTTCATCTTGAACATCTTGTCTCTTTTCGGATACCACGACCGATGCCTTGGTATTGCCGTTCATCTTGCTTACGATCTGCGTTAGGTCGTTCATTTGCTTCTGCTGTGCATCAAATTGGGCTTTGATTTGCATCTGAAGCTGTTGCTGCTGCAGTTCCATCAACTGTAGCATTTTCTCTATAGTCGTCTCGCTAGGGCCAGTACTCTTTGTGCTCGACGTACTATCCACGGTTTGGGTTGTTGTGCCGAGATTGTTCTTATTTTTCTTAGTCATTCCTACAAAATAGAGTAAACCCGTAAGTATTTTTTTCAAAAATATCTACGGGCTTACCTGCATGGATCTTTTATTTCATACAGCATGTCGACAAGCATTCAATCGAGCCATCACAACGAACATTCCAACAATGAAACATCTTTCAAAAAATTCGAGAAAACATAACTGTGCTCTGATACCAATTTATCATGCCCCGAATCAACAAGCCGTTCGTCCCCGGTATTATTTTGTCGAATCGATCGTCCTCGCTAAGGCGTGATGCCGTACGAGACTGGAATTGCACTCGTACAAGGCAAGAACGTTACGTTAATTTTTATATTGAAATGCCAAGTTGAAACTTCACAAATCACATCACATTGAGATGTAGTATAGGAAGATAGAAATATGATTTTCATTCATAGCTTGCAATGAAGTGCAAATCATAATTACATTGGACGTCGTTGCGGCTACATTGATTGAAAACAAAAGAAAACATATTCGACAAGCTGCCTGAACTAACACTTGTCGTTCCATACATTTGCCTCTTTATACATAAGCCTTCGATTGAATTGGCTTCAAAATACTTCAGCATCAGAAGAGCTTCAAAATGCCTCTCCATACTTCAGCTTCAGTTTAGAGCTCCCGCCGTACCTGGGGAATTTGGAGGAGGAGATTAGCACACTTGCTAAGTGGACGAGACGAACCCACTCGTCTAAACTGACTCTGATTGTTAAGGTAGGCATGCTTTAGAGTTGTCTTTCTATTTAGAACTAAATGAATTCAGTTCATATCGATAGCCATTTTTGAAGTAATAAAGCATACAGTAAAACTTAGCGATTTATCACATTTCTTATCACAGCCGTGCTCGTTCCTGCATAAAATATAGATAATATTTACTACCTGCATAAGACAATAGGTGAGCAGGCTCTATCTTATATGTGCGGTCATTGATGCGATGCATCACGAGGGACTTTTATATGGTATTATGACGTGCCTGTCAGCTTGGGTTGCAAGTCCTGCTGCAGGTCCCGCAATGCCTCGCGCCGAAGCACGAATTTGATTATTCCCCCTAGGTCGATTCGGTTCCGATGTCCCGGATACCGCATCGAGGAAAGTTCAACTTGTGCACAAGCTGTCCATGACCATGCCAATGCGTGAACTGTTTAATATGTGCGGACAGATTTGTATAGCGCGGACAGTATTGAGTGGCATTATCATTTCTTCCAACTCATGCAACGATTTATTTTCCCTAAAGTCGTACTCCCGATTTAGTATCCCGTAGGCACCAAATTGTACGAGGCATCATAACCCACGATCGACGTTTCGTATTATTTTGCAGCACGTGAAATAGTCTATCTTTTTACTAGAACCTTAAACTTTCTCGTTTATGTGTGAAACTTATATTTTCAGAGTAGATTACTCTAAATCGATACGTTTTTCCTGAGTTCTTGACCTTAGTGGATTGGCATGCATTTAACTTGGCATCGTCGATTTGAATGAATTCGAGGCAAAGGAAATTCGTTTGCGGGACATAGTAGAAAAGAATGGGCCGAATCACCCACCAAGTTCTTTGATCGTGCCGACCGTCGAAGCGCTTCGCAACATTCAAGCTTTAGTTACGCGAGCTCCTACAATGGCAGCAACACTTAGTTAGGATTCCTTTTTTATTCCCTCGCTTCGAAATTCTTAAATTGTATTCAGAAAATGACGCGAAAGCACTTCATCAAAACCCAGCGGCAAAAGCTCCAAAAAGCCATACAGCGGTCCGGTCCCGTCGAAGGGACTCTTATATAGAGCTCACTCGCCGAGATGCAGCCCGCTGCATCTAGGACTTATTCCAACAGAAGTCATTCCATTAGTTGGATCGATTCTCGTAACATCCGTCCAAATCGATTTGATCGATGCCGCAAGGTGTTATCGTTTACCAAGATCAGTAATCGAGTCAGATGGCCATCTATGTTCCCGACCGATCTGACTCGACGCAAGCATATTATGAAGTCCGTCGTCTATCAAAAGCGGGACACTACAGTACTGGCCAGGGACACCAATAAAGATCAGAAGGACAATCCAAATGACGTCCTTGTGATTCCGGTCAAAGGACGTACTTCTCGTCCTTCATCTTCTCAGACGTGACTATCCATCTCTCTTCTTCTGTCAAGCATCCTCTTGCTGAAAAGACAGAGCATAGGGAGCTCACCTCTTCTGAGCCTATTGTTATTGACCTTCGTCGTAGCAAGCCTTCTCCTTCTCCTCCTCTTATCATCAATCTTAGCAAGCCGTCGGTTAAGATCAAGAGCCCTGTTGTAAATAATGATATAATTATCAATAAAGTAGCATCTCCTTTGCAGTATACTGATGTCAATTACTATACTCGATGTTATCTAGATATCCTGGATAATTTCGAACCCCTTACATTAGGAGCAGTCCAACCTCTTCAAGACGAAGTATCATTGGACTAAGTGCAAAATTCTTTCTTTCTGGTTCCCCCCCGGAAGAAAGATGAACATCCTATTTCTTCAGCAAAGGGTTAAATCAAAAGGCTACATCCGATAGCGATGCTGAAAATGACGATAATGGACGACTTCAGCTACGTCATTATAGTCAGCAATCGAAGAACATCATCCAAAAGATGGGCTACAACTTCAAAATCATCCTCAACAGTGGTAGGGGAAGGAGAACTCCTATTCGTATACCTATTCCAAAAGGAAAGTCGCTACAATATTACAACAGAACAAAGCATGGGTTAGGCTACACATCGTCGATAATGACCCAGATGCTTCTGAGTCTAACAAAGAAGAGCGATCTAATTCTTCTGACTCTGCCTCATAGGATTCGGACACCAGTACATGTCACGTCCATCGGGTGACTTTATCTTTCAATATGGTGACCGCTGAGTTCTTAGAAGACGATGATGACTTCGCTGAAGCCCCTGAATCTGATCCCTGGGCACAAAGGATGGATACTCAATGGGAACTTTGTTTCGAACAATGCGAACCACCTACTGATGATCAATTAGTCCAGGTCGATGTCGGAGACGAAGCTTCTCCAAGTCCAATCTTTATCATCAAAAGTCTTTCTGAAGCAGATAAATACGAACTGATTTAGCTTATTAGAGAATACATTGACGTATTCACCTGGAGTTACGAAGATATGCCGTGATTAGATCCTCAGATTGCTAGCCATAAGCTCAACATCTTGCCAAATACAAGGCTAGTCAAACAACAACAATATCAATTTCGACCTGACATGATGGATACTATAGAAGTCGAAGTCAAGAAGCTCATTGCTAGTGGCTTTGTCGGGAAAGAACAACATCCTGACTGGGTGGCTAATGTCCTCCCAGTTATGAAGAAAATAGGAAATTTTTGAGTCTGTATCGACTTTAGAGACTAATGAAACTTGTCCCAAGGATGAGTTTTTTCTTCCGATCACTCATGTCATGATCGACAATACTTACGGGTTCGAGCGGATATCTATTATGGACGGATTCTCCGGATATAATCAAACAGGATGAACCCCGAAGATGAAAAACATACATCTTTCCGCACTCCCCTAGGAGTCTACTGCTACACAGTTATGCCATTCGGTCTCAAGAACGTTGGTGCAACCTGTCAGCGGGCCATGAGTACCATTTTTTGTGAACATTTACGGAAGACTGTCGAATGCTATGTCGATGATATTGCTGTCAAAAGTCGTCTAAAGGAAGATCACATCCAAGGCTTAAGAACTATCTTCGATCTAATGTGCCAGCATGAACTCAAAATGAATCCCACCAAGTCATTCATGGGAGTCTCTAGTGGTAAATTCCTCGAATTCGTTATTACCTCTAAGGGTATACACGTTGACCCTGAGAAAGTCAAAGCCATTCAAGAGATGCGTCCGCCATGCAACCTAAAAGAGCTACGAGGATTCCAGGGACGGCTTGCGTACATCAGGAGATTCATCTCAAATCTCTCTGGACGCTGCAGACCGTTCACTCACTAATGAAGAATGGTGTGTCTTTCATTTGGACCGAAGAATGCCAGCAAGAATTCGAAGACATAAAGTGGTACTTGATGAACCCTCCAGTCCTAGTGCCTCCAGTCACAGGAATACCCTTCTTGATGTATGTCCGAGCAATTGATCATTCCCTAGGTGCCTTACTAGCCCAGAAGAACAAAGAGGGTCATGAGCAAGCCATCTATTATCTCAATCGCACGATGATCGATGCTGAACATCGATACAGCCCAGTGGAAAAAGAATGCTTAGCCCTGATGTTCGTTGTCCAGAAAATGCGATATTATATCACGAGCCAAACTATTCATGTCATCTCTGGAGTTAATCCTCTTCGAGTCTTGATGAAAAAGCCAAGTACACTCAACTCCAGACTCGCTACATGGGCCATATTACTAGCATAATATGATATGGTCTATGTCCTACAAAAGTTTGTTAAGGGTCAAGCCTTAGCTGACTTCCTAGCTGCTCATCCGATACCTGAGACATCCAAACTCTATAACAAAATTCTTGATGAAATTCTGGAATCCAACATGATTTCAGAAGGAATCCTCGCTTGGCAGCTATTCTTTGATGGTGCTTCCAGAATCGGACCTAAAGGTACTATTATCGCTGGAGTTGGAATCATTCTAGTATCTCCCGAAGGACTAGCAATTCAGAGAGCATATTCTTTGGACGAACCGTGTTCTAATAACGTTGCTGAATACAATGCTCTACTCATTGGTCTCAAATTAGCTAAACAGTTGGATATCGAATACCTTGAAGTATACGGAGACTCTAAACTGATTGTCAATCAGGTTAGAGGCACGTATGAGTTTGGCATCAAGATCTCGTTCCAGACCATAAAGAAGCAATCAAATTGGCTACATAATTCAAAGGCTTCTTTATTGAACATGTATGTCGAGCATGCAATACAGAAGCTGACGTGCTTGCTAATCTAGCAGCAGTATTAGCGATCCCTGTAAAAAGACAACAGATGATCGTCATCACTAACAGAGAACTATTCTGTATCGAGAATAATTTGCATCTGGAATCTAGCAATTCAGTCGAAGTTTGTACTATAAGTGAAGACTGGAGATCTCCTTTCATCGACTTCGCAGTACATGACATCTTACCGAAAGATCCTAAAGAAGCAACGATAATCCGCCGACGATCACTCTGATTCTTCTATAATCACACTTCTAAAACACTCTATCGGCGATCATATGACGATATGCTTTTACGCTATCTTGTGGGAGATGAAGCAAAGCAGATACTATGGGAAGCTCATGATGGTGTCTGTGGTGCACATCAGCCTGGTCCTAAGCTATAAGATCGAATACGATGCATGGGATATTATTAGCCAACAATGGTGTCAGATGCCATCAAATATTCAAGAAAATGTTGAGCATGTCAAATCCAAGCGGATTTCATTCATCAACCTTCATAATTTCTACATCAAACTGTAGCATCATAGCCCTTCGAAGTTTGGGGCATAGATGTCATTGGTCCTATTAATCTGCCTTTATCTCGAGGACATCGGTTCATCCTAGCTATAACCGATTACTTCTCAAAGTGGGCCGAAGCTATACCTCTAGCTGAAGTCAAGATAAGCAGTGTTATCAACTTCATTAAACATCATGTGATCTATAGATTCGACATTCCTCAGCGAATCATCCATGATAATGGACCTCAATTCATCAGTCAGAAATTCACTCAATTCTGTGATGATAACCTAATCAACAATGTTGCCTCTACAGCCTTCAATCCCGCAGCTAACGGTTTGGCTGAAGCATTCAACAAAACGATCATCAAGCTTCTCAAGAAGCTTCTTTCCACCAACAAACGGAATTGGAGCAAACAACTTGGAGAATGTCTATGGGCCTACCGTACTACCATACGTACCCCGACCGACTGTACACCTTTCTCTTTGGTGTATGGATGTGAGGTCGTCCTACTGTTGGAGATTCAGATCCCATCACTGAGAATAGCCATTGCCAACAAACTCACAACAGAAAATAATGATCGTCTTCGACTTCATGAGCTTGAAGCACTTGACGGGAAGCAGCTACTAGCTCAACAACATATCGAACTATATCAAGCCCGTATCTCAAAAGCCTTCAATTGTAAAGTCAAAGTACGAGCATTTCAAAAAAGCGAGCTAGTCCTTACTGTCAGACGTCCTATGACTATGACACATATGAGTAAAGGGATGGATGGCCGAATCGCTATGATGCCTATAAACGGCAAATTCCTGAAGAAGTACCATGTTTGAAAGTGTGTACTGTATTTTCTAACAAATATTATACTTACTTCAAATATTTGAATCCCCAGCAGAGTCTATCCAGATCTTATCATCATTGACAACGTCTACTACATCATTGCAAACTTTATCTTTTGAAACCCAGTTGTTTTAAAAGATATCCTATTCTTGAGTCCCAGTTGGCCCAAGGATAATCAATAAATATACGAATTCACGTCCACTTTACCTCTGAATTCTGCTATCTTTGTTAACGACTCTTCACATCCATATTACCTCTGATGATGTCATCTTCGAAATGACAATGTTGCAAGTTATATTCAGTCATGTCCATATTACCTCTAAATAAATATAATATTGTTATTTTCAAGAGATATGTCATATCCAGTACCTCTGAACGTATTTCTTATTTCTATCTATTACTTGTGTCTCAAACAGATACGCAATCAGTAATAGAGCCACAAAAAATTATCAGTTTTTATTCAATGACGAGTAAAAACATCAAAATTATTACATTCAGCAAAGCAAGACAAAAAGTTATCACAATCAGATAGCTTCATCTGGGAGGCTGAGTGCTAAGATCAGTTATCAGCTTCTTCAGAGAATCAGCTCTCTCCGCTCTGGAATCAATCACCCTTTGCCTGGCCAAAGCTCTCCCGGACTCTGGGTCAAAAGGTTGTAGGGAGTTAACTCGACGTTCAATTTTTGCACCCTGAATTTGGACGAATTCATCTCACTGTCTTCTTAAATCATCTAGACGGCTCGTGGCAACTTGATGCATTTTAAGTACTTCTTCTTCATGCCTCCTGGATGCCTTAAGTGTCTTGCGAAGATTGGCCATCTCAGCTTTTAAATATTGAAGACGAGTTTGGCATTCAGTCGCTTCCTTCTCTTTCTCTGCGGCTTCAGTCTTGTAACGCTCAACAGAAGAATTAGTCTCGACAATGCTAAACTCCAACCCTGCAGATCGCATTGAGAAAGCAACCACAGAATCTTCTAAGGCTGCTTGTTGTGATGTAAACTTGCGAGCCATCGCCTCACACTCGGCATCTACAAGTCTCTAAATATTACCACTTATCAGATCTTGATAGGATCTGATTAGCTCCTCGAGCGCATCCAAGATGTGTTCCAAGAAGCTAATCCTGTCCAGATCGACAATATTATGGATGGCTTCAATAACAATAGAGACAGTTCTCCTTACTGACTCATAAGGGTGGCCTTTCTCTAAGACCATCTGAACAAGAGTTCTCAAATAAGTAAAGAAAGTACTGGTATAGGTCTTGACGACGATATTTGTCATCGCCGATACACCAGGAGTCACCACTTCAGCCCGAATTCCTCCTTCTACAGAAGATAGAGGAATCACAGATTGCACACCAGGAGATCTTGGTGTATTTATCCTCGAAGAGCTTCCTTCCACAACCTGAGTCCCTATATCCAGAGGAGCCATGGTTGAGCTGAAGCTGAAAGCCACGGAAGTCAACGAAGCCACAACAATCGTCTCTACGGGACCCTTTGTAATAAAAAAGATGCAATTATTATCATATCAGACAATCTCAAAGGAGTAATGGTAAATGAAGTCAAAAATTTACTTGAGCCCAACGACATATATGGAGTCTCATGAGGGTTCTGTATCCCGCTCTGTAAGGAGCCTTGTCATGGTGTTCTCAGAGATGACCGCATGGCTACTCCCAGCTTCAGAACCAATTGACAAGAATCCAGCTTGGTCACTTGGGGCTGCCACCTCTACCCCTTCAGTTTTAAAAACACATTCAACAGGGGTTTGAATCCCCTCGGCATCAGTATTAGGGTTCTCGTCACCCTCAACATTTTTAGACCTTTATCCAGGTCTTTCTTACCTTCCTTAGGGTTCTCATCGCCCTCGATATCAACATCATAATTCTCACCACCTCCTGGTTCATCGAGATTCTGATTGTTGTCTTATGGGCTTTGATGACACTCCTTTTCAGTAGAGTATTCTTTACCCTCAACAACAGTTTGGCTATATTTAATCATCAAGTTTTTATACTCGTGGACCACTGTTCGATCCTTATAAGCAGCATCCCCAAGATCTTCTTCCATCAGTTCGTCACTGAAGTTACAGTCGTCTAGTGCCTCTATCCTCTCCTTGTCTCCTTGAGAGGGTACATGAGTTCGGGTCATAGGAGGAGCTAAAACATTCAGAATGTCTTCAGGAGGCATGATCTCCTGAGCAACCTTGGTAGGGGACGACAATATTATTCCTGCAGCGGCAAGTGCAGTCACTGGAATGTTGATCTTTACAAACACTGATTCTGAAGTAGAGACCAAAGGAGTGTCTACTGCAACAGTTGGAGCCCGAATACTTGTTGTTGGAGCCCCTGCAAATAGCAAACTTACATATCAACACAAATGCCCAATGAATTAATATCTGGAAGGGCAAAAACATTACCTTTCGGGGACAGTGGGTCTTGTAACAGCAATGCCGATTCTGGTTGACCAGGAGACTGCCCCAACATTGAGGGAGTAAATGCAGCTGCAGTTTTTTGCTGCACAACTTCGGTTACTAGTAGTTTTCTCCTCGTTTTGAGTTGGAGTGGTATTGGAGGAGATCCCTCGGATCCAGAAGGCTTATCTCGCATATCCGGCCTCCTACTAGTCTTTTCAGTAGGAATTCTGCTTTCTTTTGAGATTGGAGAAGGGGTTGTTCCCGTTCCCCCAGAAGAAAACCATGCTTCAACCTGTCATGTCTGGATCTCGTCCTTGCTGTGGGCTATTCAGTAATAACAACTGCTTCTTTCTTTTTCTTCCCCCGAGCCTTAGGGGGAGAAGGAGGGTTAGCTGGGGCATATGGGGTAGATGACTTCTTAACTTTTCGTCTTTTGTTAGCCCCTTTTGCAGGAGATTTATCTTTTCGCTTCTTGAGAGGAATTTCTAGCGGATCATTCACCTCATCAAGGAGGCCGACGAGGGTAGCTTCAAGAGGCTCATCAGCATGAGCGTTCTCTTCAGCCTTTCTAAATTCTAGAGTGGTTTTGGCCACCAATTGCGATCGTTTGGCACTTATAAAACTGTTGGACAAGGTGAAGCCCTCGAAGAAAGTATTGGCAAAGTATAAAAGTTCGCGTATGTGTATAACATACGCGGACCTACTTCAAGAGTAGCGGAGGGCACTGAGAAAGTGGCTTTAGTGCCCCGAGCACTATAATACCTCCACCCTTTAGCACCATCAATCATATATCCAGAGGCTTGTAGGCAGGTGGTTGCTTTGCCGACGTGCATTTGATCATAGCCGAACTGCGGGCAAATCAGCTAGGCAGATACGGATCTAGACAACACTCACCACCGAATCGATACACCAGATTGGAAGTCCTGATCATCTTCAACCATCTAAAAGTATCTGGTGCCGGACGAGCAGCCATAGGCTCCAAGTCCATGAGCAGTAGAGGAAGATTTGCACATTCAAGAGGAGGAGGAACGCAGTACAACCTCCACTTGAAACCCATATTTAATGTCTTTTGGCAATCAATAAGGGAGTTTATTTTCCATCGACATGTGGCGTAACGTCGAATAAAGTCTCCTCATACGATGCCCAGAGCCGGATCCATCAGAATGGGGTTGTGTAACAATAACCAGTCGAACAAATAATTTATAAGTGTACGATATCTCAGTATGGGGAAAATCATCTAGGGTACTAGGATTCGTCATCATAGTATTTGTGAAAGAACGAAGATCTGCATTCAATCGACAAGTCATTGCGAAAAAGATGTCCATCTTATGGCCGAACATTAAACGCACAACAGCGAACAATATATCGCGATAGATCCTATCAACAATACTGGCTCCGGGGACCACGAATCGTCGTAGCTACAAGGATAGAAAGCCAGCCAGAGTCGCTTCTCGAGACATTGGCCTACCCCTTTGCCTTATATAAGTCCCGATAGGAGTATCAACCTTAAATTCATGCCAATCCTCCTTCAGCTCATTGTCAACATCCCTTGACTTCTCTATCAACTTTTGAGTGGTGCTGCGGTCAAGCGGTTCAAAAAAGTGAGGATCACAATCTAGGTATTCCTGCACCTTGTCCTCCTGGATGTGGCCCAAAAATAGATATGGCAACCATTTGGACCAATAATACGTCCCCTTCGCATGACTCTTGTACAGAAGAGTGCATATCATAAAATGGCATAATAGCTCGTCGAAGACTGCTACCATTTCTGGGCTTTGCTCATCTAAAGCGTCCAATTCTTCATTTGTTGGCAATACTCTTCATATGGATTTTCATCCATTGGCAGATGAGAGATGTATTGCATCTCGTGAAGAGCGAAACCTATTTCTCCATGAGGGGTCACGAAAGTATATGTTCTATTGTTGTATCTCTCTGCCAAGGCCACAAACAAATTGGGATTGGGGCAAATACCACTGGAAGTAGTCCAAATTGCTTCATAAAGCTCTAAATCCAGCAGCCCATCTTTAAAGTCGTTTAGAGCCTAGATAGAAAGACAGTTCCAATATTTGTTCTCTGGACTCATCAAACCCGTCAACCGCATATTCTTATCCGGATACCTTCCTTCAGCCTTAGCAAATAGGTTTGCGAAGAAAGGAACTCTAACTGGGATCATCTGAGATGAATCCTTAGGCGGCACGCAGCTTGGTTTCAAGCCACTCAAGTGAGTGTTACTCCTTTCTGATGAGCTGTAAAATATGTTATTATTCTGGGGACCTAATCTGTGGCATATCCTCCCGACTCTGGCCTGCTGGAAAGGAGTCAGATCCCATACCATATTTTGAGGATAACTGGCATGAGCGTAACGGGATAGGGACAAATGTATCGTCATATCAGTGAGATATATTAGTCTGTTTCTACTCTGATAGACTCGCATTTCCCGTTTTGATTTAGGCTGGCTGTCTTTCTTGATAGTCTCACCAAATACAAAAGGCTGGCTTCTTATGGGGAACCTGATCCAAACTTAAAAGGGGTTCACCGTTCATCTAGCATAATAAAGACCTGTCATCTTGAGACCTTAACACAGCTCTTCTGGTCTCGGGAAGATCATATTGTGGGAACTTCACATGAGACAAGTTTTCCTGGTACTCATACACCCGGAAGGCAGAGGCCAGTTCTTCAGCATAGGGGGTCCTCCCTCAGATCAACTGCAAAAGAAAAACTCATAGTTTAAATCTTAAAAAGATCGTTTAAAAGACACTCTGTGCCAATCATGTATGGCGCAGGATGTGAAAAGCAGTCCACAGTTGGCGCATGCAATTTGGCAGTTAAACAGATATCGCATCAATCAATTAGCGCGTGGTCTGCGCATATTGACAACTGGCTCATCTTGTTGAGATCATATGACAAATGGCGCAGGGCGTCATTAATTATGAATTTTTAAGCCAAATACTGTGAAAGAGTTGGCGCAATATGCAGACGGCGCAAAGCATCGACCAACACTGTAAAAGAGGCGGTCGATATTGGCCTGGATCGTGCTACATGCGAATGGCGCGAGCGTTCTACGGTCTTCTTCTTCGTTCAGTTTCTCACCTTCAAGAGCTGGGTTCGCCTCCTCGGCTCTCGCCGACGACATGATGTGTTGTGGCAGCATCAGTGGAGGCACACGCGAAGTGGCTTCAACCACTTTCTTTCCCTTCTCGATGGCGGTTCTCTTTGGGGCCATTGGAAGCTTCGAAAGTTTGGAAGAGGAAGAAGACAAGAGCTCAGGAAGAAAAAGATTTCAAGAGAAAAGTATTTTCTTTCTCTTCTCAAAACTATTTATAGCCAAGGCTATTCGTAACAGTCACGTGATCTACGCCCAAAAATTAGAGACGGTTATAATTCTGCCTTGCGCCAATTACATACAAACGCTTTTTATTCAAAGTATTCCAAATTTTAAAACTTTTCAAATCTGAAAACTTTGAAGGGGGTATTGTAGAAGCATAAAAAGGTATAATCATCATCATGCGCTACTCACAAAAGGCGCCAAGACTAAAGTTATTAAATAGCGCTGGTCAATAGATGCCGCTAGGAAACATATGGTGTTAACATCAGATGGCGCTAGCTGACACGTGGCAGTCTTCTCGGAGAAACCAAACGACGGTCATCATGACTAACAGCACGTCAGTCGAGAAAAATCTGTTTTAAATCCTGAACGCACGGCAATCGAGGAGATTGTATCAGATTTGTCATAATGACTGACAGCTGCCCCGTGCTATTCATAGTTGGCGTAAGGTAATCAATAAATTAATCAGATGGCACTAAAACAGCAGATGGCACCTGGCGCCATTCAATAGTTGGTGCTAATCAATCAAATTATCATCTAAAGAAGTTAGATGATGTAGCACGTATGCCACTAATCTCGAAAAATGTGCACATGACACTGTCCACGACCATGCGTATCTTTCTCACAGAATGCCATGCGTCCTATGCAGTTAGGTTAATCGGTCGCGCGACTGGGTAAATTGCGCGTCGAATGCAATGTGCGCCAATCAGGATAACTACTTAACAGTTATCTCTGAATTCTATAAATAGAGTTCCAAATCACTTCATAAGCATCACTAATGATCATAGTCTCCTGAGCACTTGCTGCAGTATTCTCCAAAGGCTTTCTTCTTCGACATCGCATTGTCCAAGGGATAAAGTGATCGTTTTCTGGTCATATTCCTATAGTTGTACTTCCCCATAAATTAATTGTACTATTATAATTTCTTTTTTCTTAGTTTGTAAAGAAACTGTTGTTTTTGTAAACTATATATATATATAATATGCCAAGGATATCTAGCTCAAGTGGTTAGAATGAGGCATATTGTCCCAGTGGTTGCAGGTTCGAGCAACGAGGAAAGCATATTTAATTCCCTATGGAGGAATTAATGTGAGGACAACCATAGTGCAGCAGGTTGCGGGTGCGGTACGATATAAATACGATGCAGGTACGGGCCTTCGAGACGAATACTTCCCTATCATCGTCATGCTCCGGAGCCTAATCGCCTCATCCCGAGAAGTAGTAGTCGCAAGTGCTCCTTCAGAACCGTCATCATCTCCTCCTAGGACTGAAGGCCTACAAACTCTGCCCGAAGGCCCGCATCTGTACCACGCTTATATCATACCCGCATCGTACAACACCCCCAACTAGCTGCACTGTGGTATCCCTCACGTTAATTCCTCCATAGGAAATTAAATGTGCTTCCTCCGTTGCTTTCAAGCCCAATCGCTTCATTGTAACTACCACTTTTCTAAAATGAGAATAATTTTGAACTTTTGTAAAATTGATCATGTTAGTTTTTAAATAATGGATTTAAATCATGTTAATGATAATTGGTAAATTTTTGATTATTTTAATATTATTTAATTTGGAGTATTGTGATTTTGGTCTTTTGCTAGTGAAACCTTAAAACTACTTAGCCTAGAGACTAACCATGACCATGGAGACCTAGCTAATGTAATTAGATTAGTTCACTACCACTTTTTAGACTAAGAGTATTTTGGTAATTTGTGAATTATTATTATTTTTGAATTTTATTTAATTAATAATGTGCTAAGTGTTATATTAGGTCTAACCGTAAAATTACCCTAATCTAGATGTTGATCATGACCTTAGAAGCTTGGTTAGTAGAATTAAACAAGTTAGCTAAGTTCTAGAATATCAAGATATTATGTTGAACCTAAGATATTTGTAGAAACCTAATCTAGTTTGGGCCTTTACCTAAAAGGCTTGAAATTACAACTTGAGAAGGCCTAAAAACCAATTGGACCTAACCCTAACCCTAGCCCCACTACATGTCCGGCCAAGAGAGGTCCCTCCCCACCTATATAAGTGAACATTAGTCCCCTCTTGCTTCTTTTATTGCAAACCCTAACCCTAATTTGTGTTCTTCCACAAATTTTGCCCCCTTTCATCAAATCACCTCCAAATTCATCCAAATCAATTCAATTGCACTCCCCTTGTGTAGAGGAGGTCTTTATTGGCTAGCTAGCAAGGATTGGGAGCAATTTGGCCATTGAATTTGGAGTGGGATCTTTTCAAAGGGGATTTTCATTGAGATTCCAACTCTCAATAGGTAATGATCTCTAAAACTACTTGTTTCCTGATTTCTCACCATAGATGCATTCATTTAGGGTCCCCTAACATTAGGCTAAGTTTGGTTCGAAATCGAATACATTTGAGGTGCGTATCAGAGGAGTATCGAATACGTACCTCAAGTGTTCGATGAAATGCCTCTTAGAACTTTTTGTTCTCGAATTTCTAAACTGATTATAGATTTGGGTAGCCCTTTATGTGTAGATTAATTACCTTGATGGCTGAGTTGATTTTTGGGTCGTATCCTGTGTGAAAATGGAAACAGGGTTGACTGCTGGATACTGTCCAGGCATAGTAGCACTGTCCTGATACTGTCGTGTCCATTCTCTTTGGACACGACACGAATTAGTATGCCACCGGTTGGTAAAGGTAGGGGCAGTCATTGATACATGGCCTATGAAATTTGGGTTGATTTTGTGGTGTATTCGAAAAGTTATTCGACCCATAGAGGTCTGTCGAGTGCTACACACACATAGTTATTTCATTTCTGATACACCATGTTTGACACTTGCTCGACACGCTTGAACACGTATCCTGGACACTAGGACATGCTGGAAACGTGGTTAACACGTGATACTACTTCATAACACGATTGCTTTGACACTTTCTTCACTCATGTGCTCGATACATGCCACACACGCACGCACATAACCCCTTCTCTGATATTGTTCTGATACCTCTTTGACACAGGTTAGACACACTAGTTTTGACACTATAATTGACACTCTAATGCATGATAGACACTCACCAGTTGACACATGTATACACACACAGTTTGATACTCGAGCTAACACTCTGAGATGTCTGATACATTATTTAACACATGTTGACACTTTCCTACTGACCTGATCACACTCACTCTTGTATGACACACATAAACACATTGCAATGCATGTCTGTACTAGAATCTTACATTCACTTTGACACCAGTAGACACATGCTCTGGTTCATTATTGACACACCACTGCTGCATCTACCTGTACACTTTCATTCACTACCTCGACACATAGGTTGCATACATTATCTCTGATACCTGACTTGGTATCAGAGCATCACTTGATGCTTCACATTAGGAACAGTCCACAATGCAAATCCTCACATCTTCGATTGGCATGTCCACCTCTCTTCATATTCTATCTATCCTCTTAGTGTTAGCTTCCTGTACAGAGGTATCAAACCACTCTTCATGTTTTATCTGTCCAAACCCTCAGGTATCCATCACTCATGTGTAATTGCCCTGCATATCCTTTAGCCCATGCTTGATAGCACTGCATACACTTGCAGGCACTCCTGTAGTTAACCAATGCATCATTAGCCACATAGCATTGCATACCCTTATTGTCAAACACTGCACATATGTCCTACATCATGAAGGGTATCAAGCCTTCTCTAATTTGATCAATCATATGTTGTATGCTCATATTTAGTTCCTGCATTTCCTTTTTGCTAACTGCTCTTAGTTGACTGTTCAAACTTGAACATCAAGTTATATTTAGACCTCATATCTTGATAGTGTCCTGCATCTAAGTTTGGTTTAGATCACAACAGATTATATATGCCTCATTGTTCAGATATTGCCCTGCCTCATTACATATTGGTACATTCATATCCTGTACTGAGATATGTATATAGGATATACCATATTTTGTCTATGTATATGGGGTTATGTGTGATACCTTACATTATGCATGTTGGTTTATGAGTTGAGGGCTAAGTATAAGTGGTATAGTATCATATATTTGATGTGTGTTATATACTTTAGTTTAGTGATATGATATATATCTCTCTTAGATGTATGTGGTTATGAATATGTGTTAAGATATATGGTTAAGGGTAATGCCTAATTCTTATGGGGTATGAGAAGACTAGTATATGTATATAGTTATGTATATATGTTGTATGTATATACTATGGTTATGAGTCTATAAGTATGTATGAGTTATGAGTATGTATGGGGTTATATATATGGGGTTATATAGTTAGGATATGTGTCTATATATATATATATATATATATATATATATATATATATATATATATATATATATAAAATATATATATATATATATATACTTTTTTTTTTGCATTGTGAGTGTACACATATGTGAGGTTGAAGGAAGAATTATAGTGTGTGTTATGAGAGATGTGAGAAGGATCCTAGTGAGTATAGAAGGGAATTAGAGGGGGAATGTATTGCATATAGGAGGTACATATATTTATACATGATAAATATATATATATGTGGTCTTATAGTGTGGATTATTGAGAGGTTAAGTTATATATTATATATTATATATATATATATATATATATATATATATATATATATATATATATATATATATATATATATATATATATATATTTTTTTTTTTTTTATGTATGTATGGGTTTAAGTATATGGTATTTAGATATGAGTACTATATATATGTTAGAGTATATATAGATGTGGGTCTTGCTAGTTTATATATATGAGATGAGTGAGGATATATATGTGGTATTGTATATATATGATATCTATATATTGTGTCTTGGTATCCTAGTCTATGGTTGAGATACCCTATAGATTGACCTAGAATAGACCCAATAGGCCTATTGAGCTAGTTGACTAGAATTCGATAAACCCTAGACAGTTGACCAAGTTAGCTTAGATGTTGATCTAGTTTGACTAGAAGGTTGACCAGAGTTGACCAAGAGTTGACTTTGCTTAGAATGACCTAGAATCATATAGATTGCATTGTTAATTTCAATTATTATATAATTTGAACTATTTATAACCTGTATTGCTCTAAATAGGACTCTGTGACTCCAGTTTGGACACCTATACATATCAGTTGCTCATGGTATCAGACGAGTACATTCTCTGATCGTTTCATTCATGATAGTATCTATATTGCCTGCTTTAGACTACTTTACTTGATGCTGTCACGTTGTAACACGGATTGGTACTATATGGATCTTTTCATGAGATGTCATCCCCTCATTGGGTGCATCGGGTACTTCATGTCATGTGCTATTCACGTACATCATGTACTCCTTGTACTCATGTTATTTATGTACTCTCATGTGCACTCATGTACGCTCATGTACTCTCATGTGCTCTCATGTACGTCCATGTTCTCACATGTGCTTCATGTATAACCAACAAATCATGTACGTAATGTAACTTGACCAAATCCTTGTGTATTGATTAGGGTAGGAGTGAGTAGGAGTGGTTATGTGATCAATTCCCAAGTAGTTTCGTCATGTACAACTCCGTTAACTTAGGCATGCGCAACCCAAACCGATTACATAACCATCTTGTGCTCTAAATCACTTATATTTACTTACAATTCTTATTTTCTATAAAACCTTCATGTACTCAGATTTTTCTATTTTTACTGTTCATGTACATCTCTCTCTACGGAGTTTCATGTATTTCGTGTTCTTCATGTACATCTCTTTACAGTGTTTCATGTATTTTATGCTACTGGTCGTTCTATTTTCCTATTATGTTTTGGATCTGTTTCAGAGATATGTGCTCATTCCCGTCCTGACAGGATAACGTTGAAAATTTTACAGATAACTTGGAGGGTAACAGCTAGCCAAGAGGACACCAGTAGTGCTTGGAGTAGACTGCTAGAATTATTGGGTTGTGTCTTTTAGTTCTGGTTTGAATTTGAGTTATACTCTGTTTGGTGTTGATAACACTTAAACTATTTGAATCTGGTTGTATTAAACATTGTATTCCTTCAACCTATTTCATTTTTGGTTTTATCTCATTCTGTGTTTTCATATCTATCTTATCGTGCTGATATTTGTCTTTAGATTTATGATTGAGTTGTATCTTCTGAGATTGTCCTCTGTTCGAAGAGTATAACTTACTAGTCAGAATTATTATATTGTGTTAGATGTTGTTGAGACCTAGGACAACGTTCTACCGCTGACACTGCGGCATAGGCTGGACGTACCCACGTACTCGTGCCCCTAAACCTGGTGCGGGTCGTGACACTCATCCCGAGATTAGTAGCCGCAAGTGTTCCTTCAAAATTGTCATCTGTAACACATACTACCTCTTTCAAATATATATGCTAACCCTAGGAGGAGATGACGACGGTTCTGAAGGAGCACTTGTAACTACTACTTCTCAGGAAAAGGCGATTGGGCTCGGAAGCACGACGATGGTTGGGCAGTGTTGAGGCAAACCAAATCTCGGGCCAAGGCCAAGGATGATTGTGTACAAGCCCCCATACTAGGAGGGTTCCCCTGTAGAAGAAGAATTGTGCTTGGTTTATATCTGCATGGGATGCTAGTGGGCACGACCCTTAAGCACGATGGACGGGTGCAAGAGTCGAAGGCAGTTGGTTTTGGCCCCAATATGTAGGATTCGTCGAGTTCTAATCAACAAGAGGGAAGTATTCGGCCAGACAATATTGCACGTGGTGTTATAAATAGAGGAGTTTACTCCTCTTCGGAATCCACCTATTGGGCAGCCCTATATTCATCTTTCTCGTCTAATTCCTCTTCCTTTGACAACAACAGGATGCTTCGTCCGTCTGCTTTCCTATAAGTGATTGATGATGTTTGCATCGCATTTATCTTTGAGGCAAATGTTGTTGATACATTGCAGAATGGAAGTATACCTTGGTGAGGTATGTGCTTAGAAAAAGACTTTCGTACCTCACTGCGTCCTCGTTAGTGAGGCAGGTCTAGAAGCTTGTAAACCCACTCCCCTAATTTTTTAATATTTATCTATTTCTCATTTCTAAATATATTTTCCTAATGGGAAGTTTCAATTCCTAATATACCCATAAATTGAAACTTAACTTTAGAAATTAACTAAATAACTAATTATTAAAGTTAATTAAAAATGGTGGACCAACACCTACTTAAATGAATTAAATTAAAACTTTGGGCTTTAAAATGAAAATTCCTTTGGGTTTTAAAAGGAGTTCAGCTCATTTGGCTTTAAAATGAGTTAAACTCCTTTAGGCCAAGTAATGGATGGGCTTCTCCCCTTCATTTCAAACTCGGCCCAGAATAATTATTCCTTATTCTTCTTCCTCTCCCTCTCCCAGCTGGGTCTTTACCCTTCAAAGGCAGCAACAATAGCTTCCTAAGCCCCGCCCCCAAACTACTTCCCGAGAACCTCTATATATAAGGTCCCCCTTCTTGTTATTCACCTTCATGTTCCTCTTCTTCATCTACCCATCCCTTCTTCATAGAGAGCAAAGCCATTGCTATTTTCTTCTTCTATATCTCACAACTCTCCTTACTTACAACACCTCTCCTCCTTGTTCTTCAACACCACCTTCACATCACTCTTTCCTCTATCGTTTCATTTCAAGGATGCATGCTAATCAATGTCTTATGCATGGACGATAAGTATTATATCTTGTATCTTATGCATGTATGCTGGATCAAAAGTTGGTAAAGTATTACATATTCTATATGTTTTACTATTGTTTTGAGCTGAATGAATATGATCTCCAAATGTTGATAGTCCTTAATAATAAATCTCATGATTTAAAATGCTTGCCATTAATTCCAAATGTTGGTTTAGCTGAGTAGGCCAACGGGGCTCACCAGTACATTTTTGATTCTGCTGACCCCTCCTCCACAGGTACTGGGGAAGGCGCGGGTGCACGTGGGAATTAAGGCTTTTTGTGTTGCTGCTATTTTTAAGTTACTTTCAAATAAAGACTCACAAAGTATTATGGAGTTTCAAGAGTTGTTGAATAGATTTTTCAATGTAATAAAGGGGCATCATGTATGGAACGAGAAGTGATTTCATGACAGCCTATTAGTTTTTCTTTTCATGAATCAATGTATTTCCATCAGCCAGTTGGTCGCGGGACAACACATAGTTATGAAAGCAATAATCATAAACGACCCTTGGTTATTGGAAGAAATGATGCACCTAAGCATCATTATACAAGTAACAATAGAGGGCTTCAGCAGTTGTCGCATTGCAATAAATATAACCGGTGGGGGCACAAAATAGAATACTGTTGTACGGGGTGTTACAGATTTGGTGGCATGGGCCACAGGGCATCTGAATGCAGAGGCAGGGAAGGGAATCAGAATCCTTTTCGTAACCAACAATACAATTACAATCGTGGACAACGTAACAATCAAAATCGTAGCCAAGCGCCACTAGCCTTACCAGCTCCAACTGGGAATGCACCAAATCAACAACAAGGTGCGTAAAAATGGGTTTATGCTTTGACTCAAGCAAAAGCTATTGCCTCAAAGAACATCATAACATGTATGCTATTATATACTAGTATACCTGCTCGGGTGTTATTCGATTCTGGTGCTATCACTATTTCATATCGTTTGATTTTGCTACGAAAAACAAATTATGCATGACTCTATTAAAGATGGCTCTTTGTGTTAGCACTCCTTTGGGAGTAGATATGCCTGCAAGTTTAATTTGCAAGGATGGCTACATTAGTGTTGGAGGCGAGACTCTATCGTTGGATGCTATAGTACTCGACATCAAAGAGTACGACATTATCTTGGAAATGAATTGGCTCAGTGCTTGGCATGCAACGATCGATTGTGTGGAGAAGAGAGTTGTGTTTCGTCCACCCGGAGAAACAGAGTTCTCTTACTTGTGCGGCTCGATGTCCAAGGCAGCAGTGATGATATCGGTAGTTACGACAAGGCATATGTTATATTCGGGTAGTGAAGGGTACCTCGCCTCTATTCAGGACACTCGAATGAAGGGTGCCGACTCGGGTCAAACCAAAGTCATGGCATAATTCCCTGATGTGTTTCCAGACGAGATACCTAAAAAGCTGCCGGACAGGGAGATTGAGTTCACGATTGATACTTTTTCGGATACTCGTTCGATATCGAGGGCGCTATATAGGATGGCTCCAGCAGAATTAAAGGAATTAAAAGTACAGTTACAAGATTTACTGGACCGGGATACATTTGCCCAAGTGTATCACCATGGGGAGCTCTGATATTGTTTGTAAAGAAGAAGGATGGGACGATGCGGCTGTGCATCGATTACCGAGAGCTGAATAAGGCAACTATTTAGAATAAGTATTCTCTACCATGGATAGACGATCTGTTTGATCAGCTACAAGGAGCGACTATATTTTCAAAGATTGATCTTCGTTCAGGATACCATCAGTTGGAGATCAGGCCCGAAGATGTCCCAAAGTCATCATTCCGTACAAGATACAGACATTATGAGATTTTGGTCATGCCATTTGGTCTGACTAATGCTCCGACAACTTTCATGGTTCTAATGAATAGTCTTCTGACCCTTCCTGGATAAGTTTGTCATCATATTCATTAACGATATCTTGATTTACTCGAAGGACAGGGAGACTCATGTTGAGCATTTGAGAACCGTACTTCAGACGTTTTGAGAGCATCAACTATTTGCAAAGTTTAGTAAATGTGAGTTTTGGATGAAAAATGTGTCGTTCCTAGGACATGTTGTCTTGGATGAAGGCGCTGCTGTGGACCCAAAGAAAATTGAAGCAGTGGTAGACTAGAAACAACATATGTCAGCTAGTGAAATATGGAGTTTTCTTGGTTTAGCCGGGTACTACCATAGGTTCGTAAAGGACTTTTTGAGGTTGTGTCACCTCTGACTCGCCTCACTCAGAAGGGTGTCATATTTAAATGGACTTACGACTATGAGATTAGTTTTCAAGAACTGAAGCAACGGCTCGTCACGACTCTAATTTTTGCTCTCTCAGAAGGTTTCGAAGGATTCCAGATTTATAGTGAAGCGTCAGGACTTGGATTGGGATGTGTTCTTATGCCACACGGGAAGACCATATCGTATGTATCAAGACAACTTAAGCAGCATGAGAAGAATTACCCGACTCATGACTTAGAATTAGCAGCGATTGTGTTCGCGTTAAAATTATGGTGACACTATCTCTATGGTGTGTCCTGCGAGATCTTCACAGATCATAAAAGCCTCAAGTACATATTTACGCAAAAGGAAATGAATTTGAGGCAGCGACGTTGGTTGGAATTGATCAAGGATTATGACTTGACGATTTTCTACACGCCGGGTAAGGAAAATTTGGTAGCTGATGCCTTGAGTCAAAAATTTGTTGGAACATTGTTAGTGGCTAAAGAAGTGCTGCATGATTTAGAAGAGATGGCATCGAATTCAGAGTCTGTACTCAAAATGTATAGTTGGCTAAGTTACAGCTCTAGCCGAGCCTCCAGGGAAGTATTAAGACTGCTCAAAAGGATGATCCTTATGCAAAAAATATGCGAGTTGATTCTAGCAGAAAAGATGACCGATTTTGCGGTAGAAGATGGCACAGTTCGTGTCAAGGGAAGATTATGTGTTCCTAAGGACGAGGAACCCAGAAAAGAAATAATGACCGAGGCTCACTTTGCAAAATATTTCTTGCATTCGAGAAGTACCGAAATGTACAAAGATCTGCGTACCATTTTTGGTGGTATGGCATGAAGAAGGATGTGGCTCTATTTGTGACATAATGCTTAGCTTGTCAACCTATAAAGGGGGAACACCAGCGGCCAGGTGGAGAACTACAAAACCTTGTTATATCACAGTGGAAGTGGGATCACATCTATATGGATTTTATAGTCGGCTTACCAAAGACTCAAAAAGGAGATGACGTGATTTGGGTAGTCGTGGATAGATTAACCAAGTTGGCTCATTTCATTACAATAAAAGTAACATAGAGCGTTGATCGGTTGGCTCAGATTTACGTTAATGAAATCATCCGATTGTACGGGGTGCCAGTTCCTATAGTATCGGATAGAGATGGATGGTTCTTATCATATTTTTGGATTAGTCTTCAGTCAACAATGGGCACAAAATTGAATTTCAGTTCAACATATCACCCGCAGACTGATGAGCAGACAAAGAGGTAAATCAGATCCTTGAGGACATGTTGAGACTATGCGTGCTTTATTTGAAGATAATTTGGGACGTACATCTCGTATTGGCAGAGTTTTCATATAACAATAGTTACCAGGCAAGTATTCAGATGGCCCCGTTTGAGGCCTTATATGGACAAAAATGTCGATCACCTATATGTTAGGATGAAGTTGGTGAATAACAAGTACTCGGACCGGAACTTGTAGAACAGTCCATCGAGAAGGTCCGCTTGATTCGAGAGAGGAGTAGAGTTGCTCAAAGCCGACAGAAGAGTTATGCGGATGTGCATCGGCGACCCTAGGAATTTACTGTAGGCGATTATGTGTTCTTGAAGGTCATACCCATGCAAAGTGTGATGCGGTTTAAAATAAAAGAAAAGCTGAGCCCAAGATTCGTTGGACCCTTCGAGATCCTTGAAAAGGTGGCCTCAATGGCTTATCGACTTGCACTACCTCCGGCTCTAGCTGAAGTACGCGATGCCTTCCATGTATTTCAACTACGAAAGTACGTGCATGATCCAAGCCACGTAGTGAACTTCGATCAGTTGCAACTGAGCGCTGACCTATCCTACACTGAAGAGCCTGTTAAGATTATGGACAGAAAGGAATAGTTTTGAACCGAAAGGTGTCTTTGGTTAACGTGTTGTGGCAAAATCATGTTGTCAAGGATTCGACGTGGGAAATCGAAGAGGAAATGAGGGTGAAATACCCTTCGTTGTTTGATAACCTTGAGGTAGGACTTTCCTTTTATGTTTCGAGATAAAACTTTTTCTTAGTGGTATATTATGTAGTGCCCCGCTCCTAGCGGTCCACTATGTAAGGCTTGTGGCTTGATTGACTCGATCGGAACCAAGTATTGGGAAAACTTACTGTCAACATCGAATCGATCACGGACAAATGCATAATAACCTTTCCAACTAATGGATCGGTTTGTCTTGAAACGAGTCCAAGAGTTTTCTCTGGATGTTTTGCTGCTTTAGTTGCTAGGTTTTGATGAATACTTTTTTGAATGGTGATGATTTGATTCTTGCCCCTTTTTATCGATTTTTCTTGCATTCGTTCTTGAGAATTCTGAGAGAAAGGAACATAGTATTAACCAAACTTTTTGGTGCCATCCGTTGATCGATAACATGATGCTTAATGCCACAAGTCAATACCACTAAGAAACTAGTGAAATAAAAATTGAATGAATTGGTTATGCCGTTAGCACCAATGAATGAATGAAATACCATATGACCCTATGAGAACTGTAATGATGCGATGAATGTAACATTATAACGAAATAATGCAATATGAATTGATGAGACAATGCTGGAAATGAAATAGTCACTATGTGATGATGCGAATGGATATGATGCTTATTTACATTCAAATAAATTTTACTATACACACTGTGCTTATCGAGTCGGACACGCATTCGCATGGTCATGGAAAACTTGTGCACAAGGGGTGATTTGTTTCCTCGAACGATACTTGGGACGCCGGGATCGATTCGGCCTAGGAGGAAATATAAACGTACTTTAAGGGTACATGGTATAGGGACATTCATTTGGGCTCGCAACCTGGTGAATGGTGCATCGCATACCATTCGAAGTCCTATATGGAAAAGTCTAAAATGGTAAAATAACACCAGTGGTCATGTTGTAAGGATGCATGCTAATCAATGTCTTGTGCACGGGCAGTAAGTATTATATCATGTATCTATGCAAGTATGTTGGATCGACAGTGGGTAAGTATTACATATTCTATTTGTTTCAGTGTTGTTTTGAGTTGAGTGAATATGATCTCTAAATGTTGCTAGTCCCTAATAATAAATCTCATGATTTAAAATGCTTGTCATTAATTCCAAATGTCTGTTTAGTTGAGTGGGTCAAAAGGGCTCACTAGTACATTTTCTAATGTGCCGACCCCTCCTCCACAGGTACTGGGGAAGGCGCGGGTGCACGTGGGAATTAAGGCTTTTCGAGTTGCTGCTATTTTCAAGTTACTTTCAAAAAAAGAAGCACAAAGTATTGCGGAATTTAAAGTGTTGCTGCATAGATTTTCAATATAATAAAGGAGCATAATGTATGAAATGAGAAATTTTTTCATGACAGCCTATCAGTTGTTTTCTTTTCATGAATCAATGTAAGCCGGAACGACATTTCAAAAGGTATTGAGAAAACTTTTATCTTGCTGCAATTATCAATAAAATCATATATTTCTTCCTGTATTGCGTACTCAATGTTTCTGCAATATGATTATGTTTTTAAATATTTCAAAATAACACAAATGTGCACTTTTTTGACTTGTACAAGTGCAACACCAGACTTGTACGACATCACGTCCAGCGAAGACGATCGATTCAGTATAGTCAAAGCGATGACGAACTATTTATGGAATTGGGACGTGATAGTCCAAGTGACCTATATATGAATCTTCAATGTGAAAGTGTGATTTGGAATCATTAACATGCTTAACTAGTCTTAAACTAGGTTTCTAGGTCAATTCTAGGTCAAATGGGTAAAACTAGTTCAATACCTATTTAGTTGGTCTATGTAGTCATATCAAGTTGATTCTAGGTTTTCTAGGTCTTGTGAATCCTAACATGAAGGCTCAAACCCTATGGCTTACCCTAACCTTAAGGTTTACCCTTTCTACTTAAACCATGTGTATACTAAACTCATGACACACACACACACACACACACACACACACACACACATATATATATATATATATATATATATATATATATATATATATATATATATATATATATGTACAATATTACTCTGTCTATCTATACCACTATCCTAACCATTTACTCATTTCCTACACATTTCACATGTGCCTATTACCCTTATCCATATACTCTGTGTCAATATCCCCTTCTAGTATCATCATGCCACCTTACCTTATATCTATACTCTAACATCCTTACACCCATATACTCGTACATCAGTATATACACATATCCCTATCATAACCATAACCTTAATTTACCCATGCCATGATACACCTTAACTTAGCATACCCTATACACAATACCCATGTCCCTTATGCCCAATACCCATTACCTAATAATAAATATCTACACTCATATCTTACCCTTAAACACATGCACATATCCTATAAAAACACATACATGTACCCCTACTAATATCATTCCTACATAACCATGCCTTGCCAATATCATTCCTACATAACCATGCCCTACCACAACCTTCCATCCTATACCACATGCTTTCCCCCCATCCTATCACCTAGGCACACCCTCACACACACACACACACACACACACACACACACACACACACACACACACACACACATCTGCATGTCTGCCATGCTCTATAGTGCTTCAAGCTCTACTGTAGTTCCTGCATGGGCTCTTGGAGGAAGCTACTAGCAGTTCTCCCTATTGATTGATACACACACCTATGAACATATTGGTATGGGCACACTTAAGTGCATCCTCTAACCTACTGCTAACCTGCTATTTTCCTAACTGCTATACACTCCTATGTACCTAACACAGACACACACACACACACACACACACACACACACACACACACACACACACACACACACACACACACACACACACTTCTCTAGTTCATCAAGGCACACACACACACACACATATATATATATATATACATATACATTAGTGGACTCGTATTCACATGACACACACACACACACAAGTGCACAGAAGAATTTGCTACTGTCTACTGTAGGTCCTAGGTGCGACTGTAGGTGCTACTACTGCTGTAGAGTTTCCTGCTGCTGCTTTGTGCAATGTAGTTGCTGCTATCTCCTCATAATATTGCTGCTCTGTTCTTGACCAAGGCAACCAGCTACTGCTCTTGGCAAAGTAGGAAGTTACCGTTTGCTTCTTGCTGCCAAGCAGCTAGTGCTGCTGTGGTTCTATTCTACCTGTTGTTGTGCTGCCTACAAGCAATGCAGATGCCTAATGCTACTGCTACTGTTCCTCACTGTTGTTGGCAAATGTTGCATGCTGCTTCTATTGCCCTCTATTAAGTGTCCAACAACTAGTGCTGCTATTTGCCAAGACTTCTCCCTACTGTCTAAGCTAACAGACCCCCATCTTCTACTACTGTTGTCACAATCTATCACCACATACACCACACACACACACACACACACACACACACACACACACATGTGTGTGTGCATATATATAGATTAGGTAGTATATATATAACTACCTAAATCTATATATACACACACACATATATAAAAAAATATATATGCACATCTATGTATGTCACGACCCGCACCCAGTTTTCGGACGCGAGCTCGTGAGCAAGCCAGCTACGTATCGAGCGGACTCCAGCCCGACTCGAGTACGTATAAGCTGTCAAGGTCATGGGTATCATGTCAAATCTAAACTGTATCTCAATCCACAAGAATCATATAAAATAAGAATGAACAAGTATGGGTCATGGTCTGCAGCCCATTAGCATATTGTTCGATTAGACTCTACGAATGATATGAGTCTATAAATAAATAGAGTATATCATGGTACTGAATATAAAGCACGAAAGGATAATAAAGAAATACCACAAGCAAGTACCTGTATCAAATATCGCAATCCTCTATCATCCTGCTCTGCTAACTAACTTCATGCAATCGCTAAACCTGAAGAGATCATCAGGTCCTCAGAGGACTAGCAAGATACATAAAAACGAGCCTTTCTAACAGTTTATTATGCATGGAGAAAAGTACAGAATAAACAAGTAAAACGGTGCAATGAATAAAGTACGAATCTATACACTGTCTACACGAAAATAAACTGCTGAACAAGGACTAGAGAACTCATGTCAAGATGTCAACGGATAACCGAAACGAATACTCAAACCCTCGTCCCTAATGTGGACTCGCAGGTTTGAACTACTAACCCTCGTCCCTAGTGTGGACTCGCATGCTAGCCTCTACTACTAACCATCGTCCCTAGTGTGGACTCGCAGGCTAGCATCACCCTCGTCCCTAGTGTGGACTCGCAGGCGTAACCCTATACCACTAACCTTCGTCCCTAGTGTGGACTCGCAGGCTAGCATCTACTACTAACCCTCGTCCCTAGTGTGGACTCGCAGGCTAGCATCACCCTCGTCCCTAGTGTGGACTCGCAGGTATGGACCAATAACTACTAACCCTCATCCCTATCGTGGACTCGCAGGTAAGCTTCAAGGTTCAAGACACGGAGGCACGACTCAATCAAGGCACGATCAATAAGAAACAAGGCTAACTGTGAACACTGTCTAAAGCAATAATAAAAATATACCAGCTTGATAGAAAAGATACATGGCAACAATATGAGATAACTGGATAAAATAATAGACAGTGCATGTAAATAAAGCTGTGTAGAAAGGCAAGGTATACTTGCCTGGGGGTTGCACGCAAATCCAATATCAATATAGTCCACTGCTACATCATAAAGTCCAAACATCACAACTGTCTCTGAAAGCTGAAACAGACAATGCCAACAGTCTCAGAATAGTCAAATTAGCTAGGATTGCCTATCCTTAAGTCCAATTCTGGACACAGGGGCAAAACGGTAATTTCGAGCAAAAACGATGTCCGCCGTTGGACCTGCTTTGCACCGAAAAGCGTGCCAGAGTCAATGGTCTCTAAAGTCGTCTAACTATATGTCTACGGATCCAGTTTTTCGATACGAACCCAACGTATGTCCAAAGTTGGATTCCGGCAGGCCGTGCACCAAAATCACCCGTTGAGTCGGACCGCGGGGCCCGCAAAACGACGTTCGATTCAACTGTCTCAGAATTGGGCCAAACTTGGCATACAGGACCAGAAAAATGATACGGTCCTGTTGGCACAAGTTTTGTCCCGATCTGACAAGCGTGCACAAAGTAATTGGAGAATTTGCAAAGTGCACGATACGGTGAATTTCGACGGATACGCATCAAATTCGTCGCGCACACGCGACCGATTTGAATTCCGTCAAAGCCCACATGACCACGAAGCCGTTACGCAGCTTTTGATGCTTTCGGTTCGCGACTACGTCGCCCGGAATGGCGGAACGCACGTCGTATCGAAGGTTTTTCTAGATTTTTAAAACTGTTTTCCTAGGTTTTTTCTGATTTTTGGGTTCGAATAACTTTGCAAATACCTGATGAAATCAGGAACTACAAAAAGGGGTTTAATCTCGTATATGTTGTCCATAATCTTCTTCAAACAGAATTCTGGAATATTAGCTATTATGTTCAGAAACTTCCTTCCAACTTGGGTGTTTGGGCTGATACGTGCCCTGTTTTTGGGCAGGTTTTTGTCGATGTTTCGTTTCGATTTTTTGATCAACCTAATGGGTGATAACAAAATCTCCTTGAAGGGGGTTATAGTCCTATAGATCGTCTACGTGTAGGAGCTTGAAATTCAAAAAACCATCGAACGAGGGGGTAGAAAACTTACGTCGAAGTTGGTGTCTCCAATGCGTACTGCTGCTGTTCGCGCCCCTGTTTCGCGCACGCGCACGCGCGCGCGGCCCTCTGTTCGCCGTCCGACGGTGGCGCGCGCCGCCTGGAGGTCGGGGCTGGTCGCCTGTGTTGGAGGAGGGTGGCGCGTTATTAGGGTTTGGGTTTAGTTTTTTTCTTACTCCTCTCGCTCGATCTCCTGTTCTCATTTATACGAACTGTATGGCCTGTGCTCGGGATTGCTCTCAGCTAGGGGTTGATTCGGTTTAAGCTGCTACTATGTAGGTATTAATCCATGGGCCTGTGGGCCGGCTTGGGGTTTAGGAGTAGCTGGGCTCGGTTTGTAGGGCCATGGCCGGCTGCTACTGTGCAATTTTACAGTATAAATAATTAACACCAAAACATGCTCTGTATAAATAATTTGAAAGTTGCAGCATTCTGTTGCTGTGTGGGTCTCACTGGGCAGGCCGGGCTGGGCCTGGCGTATTCTTTCGTTCTCTTTAGTCTGTTCCAGTTCAAGGCTAGTCGAATTCCAAATGAGTTTGGATCAAGGGTCCATTTCCTAGAATTGGAACTGTAAAGAAACTCTAGTGCATTCATATGCTAGAGATGGCTTTTGTTGATTACCACCAACTGGCCAGTCATTTTCCAAGGCTCACTCTTTATAATTGCATATTGGACCTAAATGAAAAGAAGTGCATAAATAGTAGTATTTCATTTACCTAAGCTATGGTGTCCAATAGCAGTATTGTGGAGAAGATTGGAAGGTGTGAACATAATATCATGTCATACTAGTTTCGTCACTAATTGCCAATCTTATTCAACCTAAACAGAACAAGGTGTATTAAGTCCTAGGATAGGGACTTGGATGAATCTTCACCTACTATCAAGTGAGTACAATTTACTTAAAGCTAACTACAATAATGGTGATTATGTAGCTCCATGAAATAGGTTTAGAGTTAAATCTACAACTTCAGTACTTATTGGATAGTAAGTATAAAGTTGGCTCATGATATAGTGAGGAAACTAGCAACAATGAATGACATTCATGAGGTTGACATCAGCTATATTGATATTTGAATTACCCTAGGAATTTAATATCAATAACACTTATCTATAATAATATTTAGGAAAACATTTGCTAGTACATTTAAGATAAAATACGAAAATATATATATACATATACAATAAATATACACCTACATGGACGTCTTTGGATGCACTACATCACTGCATGGGCTTAGACTTGGTTCGAGTCCAGTCCAGACTGATTTTTGTACAACCGGGTCTCCTAGTGTTTAATAACATAAATAAATAATCAATCTAATTATTTCTAGGAGTTAAGTCGCAACTTTGCTTGGTTTTCCTAATTAGGACACACTTACGGCTGGGCCTTCCTTGGCATGGCTAATACACTAGTCAAGGCACGCCACTGCACTATTCGTACTATGATTTCTAGTTGCCTTGTACTCCAATTCCTAATCATGGCTAAAAATTATTTACCGTAATAATTAACTAAATAATTATTTATACTATTCTAAAATCACTATTTAAATTAAATAAATAAAATATAAAAAAAATATTTCAAAATTTTGGGAAGGGGAGCTACAAATCTACCCACCTTAAAAATAATTTCGTCCTCGAAATTCTAATTTCTAATTATTCCTAAAATTCAAAAGGAAGTCTACTATTTTCTAAATCTCCTTAAATTTAATCTCTCAAAATAATTTATAAACTCCTCCTAATCGTTTTGTAACTACGAAGCCTCGAGGACTTCTACCCACCTTTGGTCATACTACTCCTCAAAATACGGTCACTAAAGTCTTCTAACTAGTTGCTAACATGTCTACCAACATATATCTAGGGCGTATGGCATCTATAATCCCTCATATTTATAAACAACCAATAATCATTAGTCAAGCCATATATACTATAATTTAAGGATTTTTGATAGATCCTAGACAGCACGACCGTTCGTCCCCTCGAAATAAAGGTGGACGAGAATCAATGGTACGAAAAGCAAAGAAGTATAGTCGAGAGCAAGTATGGAGTTTTCAAGAACGTAGAGAATTTCTAGAAGAATTTTCAAGGCAGTGTGGATTGAGATTTCTAAGGTTTAGTCAGTTGCGCATGCTCGTACCAGTACAGTTACGTAACCAATACGATATGCTCAGACCTGCATGGGCCACCAAAAAAACTTATCACGACCCGCACCCGGTTTTCGGACGCGAGCTCGTAAGCAAGCCAGCTACGTATCGAGCGGACTCCAGCCCGACTCGAGTACGTATAAGCTGTCAAGGTCATGGGTATCATGTCAAATCTAAACTGTATCTTAATCCACAGGAATCATATAAAATAAGAATGAACAAGTATGGGTCATGGTCTGCAGCCCATTAGCATATTATTCGATTAGACTCTAAGAATGATATGAGTCTATAAATAAACAGAGTATATCATGGTACTGAATATAAAGCACGAAAGGATAATAAAGAAATACCACAAGCAAGTACCTGTATCAAACATCGCAATCCTCTATCATCCTGCTCTGCTAACTAACTCCATGCAATCGCTAAACCTGAAGAGATCATCAGGTCCTCAGAGGACTAGCAAGATACATAAAAATGAGCCTTTCTAACAGTTTATTATGCATGGAGAAAAGTACAGAATAAACAAGTAAAACGGTGCAATAAATAAAGCACGAATCTATACACTGTCTACACGAAAATAAACTGCTGAACAAGTACTAGAGAACTCATGTCAAGATGTCAACGGATAACCGAAACGAATACTCAAACCCTCGTCCCTAATGTGGACTCGCAGGTTTGAACTACTAACTCTCGTCCCTAGTGTGGACTCGCAGGCTAGCCTCTACTACTAACCCTCGTCCCTAGTGTGGACTCGCATGCTAGAATCACCCTCGTTCCTAGTGTGGACTCGCAGGCGTAACCCTATACCACTAACCTTCGTCCCTAGTGTGGACTCGCAGGCTAGCATTTACTACTAACCCTCGTCCCAAGTGTGGACTCGCAGGCTAGCATCACCCTCGTCCCTAGTGTGGGCTCGCAGGTGTGGACCAATAACTACTAACCCTCGTCCCTATCGTGGACTCGCAGGTTAGCTTCAAGGTTCAAGACACGGAGGCACGACTCAATCAAGGCACGATCAATAAGAAGCAAGGCTAACTGTGAACACTGTCTAAAGCAAGGATAAAAATATACCAGCTTGATAGAAAAGATACATGACAACAATATGAGATAACTGGATAAAATAATAGACAGTGCATGTACATAAAGCTGTGTAGAAAGGCAAGGTATACTTGCCTGGGGGTTGCACGCAAATCCAATATCAATATAGTCTACTGCTACATCATAAAGTCCAAACATCACAACTATCTCCGAAAGCTGAAATAGACAATGCCAACAGTCTCAGAATAGTCAAATTAGCTAGGATTACCTGTCCTTAAGTCCAATTCTGGACACAGGGGCAAAATAGTAATTTTGGGCAAAAACGATGTCCGCCGTTGGACCTGCTTTTCACCGAAAAGCGTGCCAGAGTCAATGGTCTCTAAAGTCGTCAAACTATATATCTACGGATCCAGTTTTTTGATACGAACCCAACCGTATGTCCAAAGTTGGATTCCGGCAGGCCGTACACCAAAATCACCCGTTGAGTCGGACCGCGGGGCCCGCAAAACGACGTTCGATTCAACTATCTCAGAATTGGACCAAACTTGGCATACAGGACCAAAAAAATGATACGGTCCTGTTGGTGCAAGTTTTGTCTCGATCTGACTAGCGTGCACAAAGTAATTGGAGAATTTGCAAAGTGCACGATACGGTGAATTTCGACGGATACGTATCAAATTTGTCGCGCACACGCGACCGATTTGAATTCCGTCAAAGCCCACACGACCACGAAGCCGTTACGCAGCTTTCGATGCTTTCGGTTCGCCACCACGTCGCCCGAAATGGCGGGACGCACGTCGTATCGAAGGTTTTTCTAGATTTTCAAAACTGTTTTCCTAGGTTTTTTCTGATTTTTGGGTTCGAATAACTCAGCAAATACCTGATGAAATTAGAAACTACAAAAAGGGGTTTAATCTCGTATATGTTGTCCATAATCTTCTTCAAACAGAATTCTGGAATATTAGCTATTGTGTTCAGAAACTTCCTTCCAACTTGGGTGTTTGGGCTGATACGTGCCCTATTTTTGGGCAGGTTTTTGTCGATGTTTCGTTTCGATTTTTTGATCAACCTAATGGGTGATAACAAAATCTCCTTAAAGGGGGTTATAGTCCGATAGATCGTCTACGTGTAGGAGCTTGAAATTCGAAAAACCATCGAACGAGGGGGTAGAAAACTTACGTCAAAGTTGGTGTCTCCAATGCGTATTGCTGCTGTTCGCGCCCCTGTTTTGCGCACGCGCGCGCGCGGCCCTCTGGTCGCTGTCCGGCGGTAGAACGTGCCGCCTGGAGGTCGGAGCTGGTCGCCTGTGTTGGAGGAGGGTGGCGCGTTATTAGGGTTTGGGTTTAGTTTTTTTCTTACTCCTCTCGCTCGATCTCCTGTTCTCATTTATACGAACTGTATGGCCTGTGCTCGGGATTGCTCTCAGCTGGGGGTTAATTCGGTTTAAGCTGCTGCTGTGTAGGTATTCCATGGCCTGTGGGCCGGCTTGGGGTTTAGGAGTAGCTGGGCTCGGTTTGTAGGGCCGTGGCCGGCTGCTACTGTGCAATTTTACAGTATAAATAATTAACACCGAAACATGCTTTGTATAAATAATTTGCAAGTTGCAGCATTCTGTTGCTGTGTGGGTCTCACTGGGCAGGTCGGGCTGGGCCTGGCGTATTCTTTCGTTCTCTTTAGTCTGTTCCAGTTCAAGGCTAGTCGAATTCCAAATGAGTTTGGATCAAGGATCCATTTCCTAGAATTGGAACTGTAAAGAAACTCTAGTGCATTCACATGCTAGAGATGGCTTTTGTTGATTACCACCAACTGGCCAGTCATTTTCCAAGGCTCACTCTTTATAATTGCATATTGGACCTAAATGAAAAGAAGTGCATAAATAGTAGTATTTCATTTACCTAAGCTATGGTGTCCAATAGCAGTATTGTGGAGAAGATTGGAAGGTGTGAACATAATATCATGTCACACTAGTTTCGTCACTAATTGCCAACCTTATTCAACCTAAAAGAACAAGGTGTATTAAGTCGTAGGATAGGGACTTGGATGAATCTTTACCTACTATCAAGTGAGTACAATTTACTTAAAGCTAACTACAATAATGGTGATTATGTAGCTCCATGAAAAAGGTTTAGAGTTAAATCTACAACTTCAGTACTTATTGGATAGTAAGTATAAAGTTGGCTCATGATATAGTGAGGAAACTAGCAACAATGAATGACATTCATGAGGTAGACATCAGCTATATTGATATTTGAATTACCCTAGGAATTTAATATCAATAACACTTATCTATAATAATATTTAGGAAAACATTTGCTAGTACATTTAAGATAAAATACGAAAATATATATATACATATACAATAAATATACACCTACATGGACGTTTTTGGATGTACTACATCACTGCATGGGCTTGGACTTGGTTCGAGTCCAGTCCAGACTGATTTTTGTACAACCGGGTCTCCTAGTATTTAATAACATAAATAAATAATCAATCTAATTATTTCTAGGAGTTAAGTCGCAACATTGCTTGGTTTTCCTAATTAGGACACACTTACGGCTGGGCTTTCCTTGGCATGGCTAATTCACTAGTCAAGGCACGCCACTGCACTATTCGTACTATGATTTCTAGTTGCCTTGTACTCCAATTCCTAATCATGGCTAAAAATTATTTACCGTAATAATTAACTAAATAATTATTTATACTATTCTAAAATCACTATTTAAATTAAATAAATAAAATAAAAAAAATATTTCAAAATTTCGGGAAGGGGAGCTACAAATCTACCCACCTTAAAAATAATTTCGTCCTTGAAATTCTAATTTCTAATTATTCCTAAAATTCAAAAGGAAGTCTACTATTTTCTAAATCTCCTTAAATTTAATCTCTCAAAATAATTTATAAACTCCTCCTAATCGTTTTGTAACTACGAAGCCTCGAGGACTTCTACCCACCTTTGGTCACACTACTCCTCAAAATACGGTCACTAAAGTCTTCTAACTAGTTGCTAACAAGTCTACCAACATATATCTAGGGCGTATGGCATCTATAATCCCTCATATCTATAAACAACCAATAATCATTAGTCAAGCCATATATACTATAATTTAAGGATTTCTGATAGATCCTAGACAGCACGACCGTTCGTCCCCTCGAAATAAAGGTGGACGAGAATCAATGGTACGGAAAGCAAAGGAGTATAGTCGAGAGCAAGTATGGAGTTTTCAAGAGCGTAGAGAATTTCTAGGAGAATTTTCAAGGCAGTGTGGATTGAGATTTCTAAGGTTTAGTCAGTTGCGCAGGCTCGTACCAGTACAGTTACGTAACCGATACGATATGCTCAGACCTGCATGGGCCACCAAAAAAACTTGTCACGACCCGTACCCGGTTTTCGGACGCGAGATCGTGAGCAAGCCAGCCACGTATCGAGCGGACTCCAGCCCGACTCGAGTACGTATAAGCTGTCAAGGTCATGGGTATCATGTCAAATCTAAACTGTATCTCAATCCACAGGAATCATATAAAATAAGAATGAACAAGTATGGGTCATGGTCTGCAGCCCATTAGCATATTGTTCGATTAGACTCTAAGAATGATATGAGTCTATAAATAAACAGAGTATATCATGGTACTGAATATAAAGCACGAAAGGATAATAAAGAAATACCACAAGCAAGTACCTGTATCAAACATCGCAATCCTCTATCATCCTGCTCTGCTAACTAACTCCATGCAATCGCTAAACCTGAAGAGATCATTAGGTCCTCAGAGGACTAGTAAGATACATAAAAACGAGCCTTTCTAACAGTTTATTATGCATGAAGAAAAGTACAGAACAAACAAGTAAAATGGTGCAATGAATAAAGCACGAATCTATACACTGTCTACACGAAAATAAACTGCTGAACAAGGACTAGAGAACTCATGTCAAGATGTCAACGGATAACCGAAACGAATACTCAAACCCTCGTCCCTAATGTGGACTCGCAGGTTTGAACTACTAACCCTCGTCCCTAGTGTGGACTCGCAGGCTAGCCTCTACTACTAACCCTCGTCCCTAGTGTGGACTCGCAGGCTAGCATCACCCTCGTCCCTAGTGTGGACTCGCAGGCGTAACCCTATTCCACTAACCTTCGTCCCTAGTGTGGACTCGCAGGCTAGTATCTACTACTAACCCTCGTCCCTAGTGTGGACTCGCAGGCTAGCATCACCCTCATCCCTAGTGTGGACTCGCAGGTGTGGACCAATAACTACTAACCCTCGTCCCTATCGTGGACTCGCAGGTTAGCTTCAAGGTTCAAGACACGGAGGCACGACTCAATCAAGGCACGATCAATAAGAAACAAGGCTAACTGTGAACACTGTCTAAAGAAATGATAAAAATATACCAGCTTGATAGAAAAGATACATGGCAACAATATGAGATAACTGGATAAAATAATAGACAGTGCATGTAAATAAAGCTGTGTAGAAAGGCAAGGTATACTTGCCTTGGGGTTGCACGCAAATCCAATATCAATATAGTCCACTGCTACATCATAAAGTCCAAACATTACAACTGTCTCCAAAAGCTGAAACAGACAATGCCAACAGTCTCAGAATAGTCAAATTAGCTAGGATTGCTTGTCCTTAAGTCTAATTCTGGACACAGAGGCAAAACGATAATTTCGGGCAAAAACGATGTCCGCCGTTGGACCTACTTTGCACCGAAAAGCGTGCTAGAGTCAATGGTCTCTAAAGTTATCAAACTATATGTCTACGGATCCAGTTTTTCGATACGAATCCAACCGTATGTCCAAAGTTGGATTCCGGCAGGTCGTGTACCAAAATCACGCGTTGAGTCGGACCGCGGGGCCCGCAAAACGACGTTCGATTCAACTGTCTCAGAATTGGACCAAACTTGGCATACATGACCAAAAAATGATACGATCCTGTTGGCACAAGTTTCGTCTCGATCTGACGAGCGTGCACAAAGTAATTAAAGAATTTGCAAAGTGCACGATACGGTGAATTTTGACGGATACGCATCAAATTCGTCGCGCACACGCCACCGATTTGAATTTCGTCAAAGCCCACACGACCACGAAGCCGTTATGCAGCTTTCGATGCTTTTGGTTTGCGACCACGTCGCCCGGAATGGCAGGACGCACGTCGTATCGAAGGTTTTTCTAGATTTTCAAAACTGTTTTCCTAGGTTTTTTCTGATTTTTGGGTTCGAATAACTCTGCAAATACCTGATGAAATCAGAAAATACAAAAAGGGGTTTAATCTCGTATATGTTGTCCATAATCTTCTTCAAACAGAATTCTGGAATATTAGCTATTGTGTTCAGAAACTTCCTTCCAACTTGGGTGTTTGGGCTGATACGTGCCCTGTTTTTGGGCAGGTTTTTGTCGATGTTTCGTTTCGATTTTTTGATCAACCTAATGGGTGATAACAAAATCTCCTTGAAGGGGGTTATAGTCCTATAGACCGTCTACGTGTAGGAGCTTGAAATTCGAAAAACCATCGAACGAGGGGGTAGAAAACTTACGTCGAAGTTGGTGTCTCTAATGCGTACTGCTGCTGTTCGCGCCCCTGTTTCACGCACGCGCGCGCGCGCGCGGCCCTCTGGTCACCGTCTGGCGGTGGCGTGCCCCGCCTGGAGGTCGAGGCTGGTCGCCTGTGTTGGAGGAGGGTGGCACATTATTAGGGTTTAGGTTTAGTTTTTTTCTTACTCCTCTCACTCGATCTCCTGTTCTCATTTATACGAACTGTATGGCCTGTGCTCGGGATTGCTCTCAGCTGGGGGTTGATTCGGTTTAAGCTGCTACTGTGTAGGTATTAATCCATGGGCCTGTGGGCCGGCTTGGGGTTTAGGAGTAGCTGGGCTCGATTTGTAGGGCCATGGCCGGCTGCTACTGTGCAATTTTATAGTGTAAATAATTAACACCGAAACATGCTTTGTATAAATAATTTGCAAGTTGTAGCATTCTATTGCTGTGTAGGTCTCACTGGGCAGGCCGGGCTGGGCCTGGCGTATTCTTTCGTTCTCTTTAGTCTGTTCCAGTTCAAGGCTAGTCGAATTCCAAATGAGTTTGGATCAAGGGTCCATTTCCTAGAATTGGAACTGTAAAGAAACTCTAGTGCATTCACATGCTAGAGATGGCTTTTATTGATTACCACCAACTAGCCAGTCATTTTCCAAGGCTCACTCTTTATAATTGCATATTGGACCTAAATGAAAAGAAGTGCATAAATAGTAGTATTTCATTTACCTAAGCTATGGTGTCCAATAGCAGTATTGTGGAGAAGATTGGAAGGTGTGAACATAATATCATGTCACACTAGTTTCGTCACTAATTTCCAACCTTATTCAACCTAAAAGAACAAGGTGTATTAAGTCCTAGGATAGGGACTTGGATGAATCTTCACCTACTATCAAGTGAGTACAATTTACTTAAAGCTAACTACAATAATGGTGATTATGTAGCTCCATCAAAAAGGTTTAGAGTTAAATCTACAACTTCAGTACTTATTGGATAGTAAGTATAAAGTTGGCTCATGATATAGTGAGGAAACTAGCAACAATGAATGACATTCATGAGGTAGACATCAGCTATATTGATAATTGAATTACCCTAGGAATTTAATATCAATAACACTTATCTATAATAATATTTAGGAAAACATTTGCTAGTACATTTAAGATAAAATACGAAAATATATATATACATATACAATAAATATACACCTACATGGACGTCTTTGGATGCACTACATCACTGCATGGGCTTGGACTTGGTTCGAGTCCAGTCCAGACTGATTTTTGTACAACCGGGTCTCCTAGTATTTAATAACATAAATAAATAATCAATCTAATTATTTCTAGGAGTTAAGTCGCAACTTTGCTTGGTTTTCCTAATTAGGACACACTTACGGCTGGGCCTTCCTTGGCATGGCTAATACACTAGTCAAGGCACGCCACTGCACTATTCGTACTATGATTTCTGGTTGCCTTGTACTCCAATTCCTAATCATGGCTAAAAATTATTTACCGTAATAATTAACTAAATAATTATTTATACTATTCTAAAATCACTATTTAAATTAAATAAATAAAATAAAAAAATATATTTCAAAATTTCGGGAAGGGGAGCTACAATGTATATCCAAATGCACAGACACACATTCATATCTACATGTATACCTACACGCACTCAATTAGTACCCTAAGTCTCTCCATCACTCATGATACACACCCATAGGCTATGGCACAAAAATAGACACACATATCCTACACTATATGATACATGAGATACATAGGCACTTATGAAACGTAGGACACTCACCTATATGCATAATATCAAACACTTGGTGTGCACCACACTAGTATTGCACCAATTCTACGATACTCTTGTAATACGTCCAAGATACCTATACCAAACCTTGTCCGACTCTACCCAAAACGTACGAGCATGACCCAAATAATAATTTGAGCCTAATTAGAGTAAAGTATAGCTAATACAATGTGCCATGTAGAATGTGGTATGTGTCACAAGTGACAGAGGAGAAAACCTCTAAAATAAATCCGTATCATGGCGTGTCATAATACGGCCTACTTGTATCCAATTCTGGATACATGTCTAGTCACACTCAACAAAATAAATCTACTTAGATCTAATAAACCATATGTCAAACACTTGGTGCACCATTCTCGGATTTTTTTTCCAAAATGGTACAAAAACTCAATGTAACTTCTACTTAAATGGTCATTAGAGACTAGTTTTTCTTCCTATAGGTATCCCTAGTCCATGGGTGGATTCCTAATGATCAAAATGCACAATTAGAGCATACAAATAAGGAGAAATTAGATGTATACCTATTGGAAGATGGATTCCTAATGTAAAGCCAAGTGGACACAATTCAGATACGGTTTGGACACAGGCTCCTAGCAAAAGCTTCCTCTCCTAGTGCTCTTTGTCTCCAAAGCTCCTAGACTCCTTGGATGTAGAGTAGGAAAGGATTTGGAATAGTTTGATGAGAATTTATGGAGGAATGGAATGATTTGGGGAAGAACACCAAAATTTGGGAAAGAGTGCACAAATAAAGAGTGAAAGAGAGAGAGACCCTCCCTATAATTAGGGCCAGCCATGACATTCTCCCCCTTCATGCTAAAGTAAAATGTCCAATATACCCCTCTAAGTTGTCATGATGGCTAGATTAATTAATAGAAGCTCCTAATTCTAATTTGGTAATTAATCTAATCTATATTCATTACATTGAATGACTTAATAGAGCCTAATTGGGTCTAGTCTAGAATGTTGGTCCAAGTGTCATGTAAATTCTTAATTGGGTTTACTAATCAAGAGTCCAATAAATAGGCTAGCCCACTAACCAAACTAATACACTGGATGCACTAATTGGGTCATGTCAAGTCTAATTGGGTAATTGGGTTTACTAGCATTAGATCTAATCAATAGGCTAGTCCACTAATCAATAATAAATATATGTATATTTACACATATTAATACACAATATATAAAAAATAACAAAAATACCCCTTACTGGAAAAGTGGTAGTTACAATCCTCCCCTCCTTAAGTCCTCAAAATTTAAGGATGGTCGTACCCCTCTAGGTCAAGCCCCCAATCCAAACTAAATCATACAGGCACACAAATTAAAGAAATCACTAACTATTGTCATATGCATGGTTATGGTCTCTGTCTGTCATGATATTGCAGTCTCTATCAGGACTACTACTAATTACACTATAGCACAACATTACTAATGCAACAATAAGATACTACATCATCACATATATTAATGGATGGAAGAAAGGAAAAGAAGATCAAAACATACTAACCAAACTCCTGTAGCATCGGTCCCTTGACCGTTATCGCAAAAGCCCTACCCTGCTGGGTATCTCCCTACGCTGGTGCAGGGCAATTTGTGGTGCCACAGGTGGCCTCGCTAGACCTCCTACTTGTCTTATTGTTTGGAATATCTGCACTCCTACTCTCCATGATATTTCTTTACATTCTACCACTCTCTAACAACAGCATGCTCCACCTACACGTTATATGAACCACTCTACTATGGCACTCTTACCAGTACTTCTCTTGGATATACACTCTCCTCCTCATAGCACAACCAAGTATCGAGCATAAAAGAATATCAAACTACGATGATATCCATTACTAGTTTTAGGGTACTCAAACTATGCATGAGTCACAACTATATGAATCTATGACCTCTAATCATGATATGATACTAACTCCTAGAATTACAATTGGTATTCTACTCTTTTACATGTATTTTCTATTACAATTGCCATTCACAGATAAGGATTACAAATCTAGTTATCAGCTCCGTCTAATTAATAATAGGACACATCATATATAAGGGCTATAATATAATTATGTCTCATCAACTCATCTCAAGAAAGCATACTAGAATCTGGGTTAAACTACTCACCTCCAACCGGGTCTAGTAGCTGGAACTCCATTTCTGAGCCGGGGCTCTAGCTAGATGAGGCACAGTCTTGTATTTGGTGTGCATCTAATCCATAAAATAGGAACAACCCCTTCCTTTTCCAACAGTCAGTCCATACATGCCCAACTTCTTACAGAATGAACATGTAGGCACCCGCTCAACTGGCCCCTGTTGAGCATGAATCCAAACTGGAATATATGGCATATGCTGAAGATTTGGGCGCTTCTGAGGCCCAGGGTAGATGCTGCTTATCTCCCTTTTGAGACTGGGCTTACCTCCTCGAGAATGTACTAGGTCCCATAACTACTGGATCCTTTGATTCTGCTCCCTCAGGATCTCAGTGTGAACTCTCTGAATCTCTATTATGTACCGGAGGAGCCAAAATATCTGAGTCCCATCGACATGCAAGCCTCCTGAGAATATGGTATATGGTATCACTCCAGGAGGCAAGGAGGAGGCGGAGGAAGACTCTCAGTCTTAGACGAACCTGCAGCTATCTCTTGAACAGCATGGGGTGGAGTAGGACTCTCTGGTAAAGCTGCTACCACCTCCTCAATAATAGGAGGTGCAACTACCTCCTGGTCAGTGGGAGGGGTTACTACCTCCTGAATAATAGAAGGTGGAAGTATGACCTCAATCATCTCCGAAACTGCAGTTGCTCTCAGACGACGTGCTATAGTCATGGGTGCCATACTCGAAAGATAGATGGAAACAAGAAATCATCAAGAAATACAAGACAAATTATCATTCAATACAATCATGAAAGATAGCAATTATCATAATAAAGTATAAGCACTAACTTTAATGGCTTACTACTTTTGTAGTGCCCCGACTCGCAAGATGCCTTAAGATGAATGGTTGGTTCGATGAGCCTTGTTGGACTTAAGAATATGCGAAGGATCGCTTGGAAGGCTATGCAATCATGGCAGGAATCGTCTTATAAATATGAGTAGTTTTGAACCCTTCAAAGATCATTTAGCTTCACGCTTAATAAAAAGGATATGTACGCTATGTTGATCATTGAGTTGTTGAATAACACCTTGCATGAAAGTTGAAAAGATAATGAAAGATAATTAATCACAAGACCCGAAACTGTTGCGAATCATTTTGTGAATTGTGTGCTTCGAATCATTTCAATGAATTGTATGCATGCGTGCTTTGTAATAAAATACATGACATGTGAAAGAAAAGTCCCAAATACTTGGGCAGTGAGTATGTCGAGCCTCAGCTCGATGAACGTATGCTAAACAGATGCTAAGTCCCAAGAATTGGACAGTAAGTACATTGAGTATCGGTTGGAAAGATGTATGGTATCAAAGATGTGGGAAAGGGATTGGGTAACAACATTCTATTATCCCATCGCCGATGTAGAATGTTGATTACGCCAAGACCCTGGAATGAGAAAGATGGCAATATGAATGAGAATTATGGCTGAAGTACTTAGTTTTCCTTATCATGTATTATATGTTTTCTTCATAGATAAGTTACATATATGTGCATGGTCATGGACAACTTGTGCACAAGGTAGTTCCCAGAACGGTACTCCGTGGCCACGGATCCGTTTCATCCTAGGGGGAACAAGGATGGTGTCAACGTACTGATATCGAGATTTCGGGACTTGCAGTGGGGGCTTGCTACCGCCCACTAAAAGGACGCCAAAATACCCATATGCTGATGTAGTAGCACAGTGTTTTCGAAAACCTCTCATGGATTCACACTCTATTCGGAGTTAGCCGTTCGCCAGGAATACGAGTCCAAGATGGCGTATCGCCAGTGACCTTCATATAGATAGGTCCAGTGCTAATGATGTCTTATGCAGGAAGAGTAAGTTATTACTCAAATACAGGAAAGGATGTCAGCTGTTGGTAAGAATCACCTGAACGGTGATAATTATATTAAATCATGATATTGTTCCTAACAATGTCTTGTGCAGGCTGAGTAAGTATTATAAATGTACATGGATGGCTACACGACTGTGGGTAAGAATCACCAAAGGGTGATAACTGTATGCTTTAAATTGTATTGGCTATGAGATTTGTATGCTTTACTTCTTGTCAGCTATAAACATGAAATTGACCGTAAGGTAATGAGAAAGACCACTTTTAATAATGTTCTATAACATCATTACTTAGTGTTGTCTTTATAGGTGAGTTGGGCCAGCATCGCTCGCCAGTACATAGATGATGTACTGACCCACGTTTGTGGGCATTTTATAGGTGCTCGTGCATGGGGGAAATTGTTTGATCAGTGCTTGGCATCGATGAATCGGATGGGTGTGCAGAAGCTCTTCTTGCAAGACGGTATCTTCTGCTATACGGGACATAATGTATGGAATAGTGTAACTCAGTTGTACCGGTGAGATTGTACCCAAATTGACAAGTATATTGTAAAAAAGTCGGCATATTCAGTTGTAGCCTAAAGGACAAGTGTATATATATTCAGTTGGCTATTCAAGAGTCTTGTAATCAGTTGTAAACTCTGTATTTTTCTACAAGACTTGCAATCCATTACAATTATCAATAAAGAGATACATTTCTTTATATCTTGTGTGACTTCAATTTATCTGCTTGGTTTTGCTGCGCTGTCGTTGTTTTCTGAGAAATACCAAGACTGTAATGGTTTTGCCTTGTACAAGTACAATCTAGACTTGTACGTCATCATGCCCAGTGGCTAGTTTTCGATCCTCCGGGATCGGGGCGTGATATTAATGATATATTATAATCTCAGGATATGAGCACACTTACTTATTGACACACACTACTCCGGGTAATACGCTAACACCTACCGTAAAATATGGTTGCTAGGATACTATGCTATGGATTGTTTGTAGGCTTATACACTGATACCTAATACTCATATGCCCAACCAGGAACCACTCTCAGACTCACAAACTGTGAAACCCAGAATTTTATAATTATTTAATTATTGGTTTGTAGTATAATTTTGTTTTTATAGTTATTATTATATTTATTATTATTATTATTATCATTATTATTATTAATATATATTATTATTTAGTCGGATTTAGGAAAAATATTATTTTTGAAATTATCGTTGATTTTTTTATTGTGGCCTGCCCGACCCCGAGTCCGGACTCCGAACCCAAGTTCGAACCCGGTACGAGTTTCCGAAACCCAATCCCGATCCGAACCCATTCTTTTTCTTCTTTTAAAATCCTAATATTTATTATATTAGTAAATAAAAAATAAAAATAATAAAAAAATAAAAGCCAACTGGCTTGGTCCCCCACGACCAAGCCAGCATCCCTAACTTCACTCCCCCACTTCAACTCTCCTCCGCAACTTTTCCTACAATAAAGCACCCATTCCCTCCTCTCCTTACAACTCCACTCATCCATGTTCATAAAACCAACTCACCAGCAACTCAACACCACTCCCATTCCATTCTCAACTCCCCTCACTTATTTCCTCACCTCTCCTCCCTCCAAAGCACCCGAGCCCCCTCCCCGGCTTCCCTCGACCCGGCGATCTCCCCCGCAGCGCCCCGACCTCCTCCTAACCGACCCCCGCTCGGCGCCTCCCGTGAGCTCCCGCTCGACCCCAGCGCCCGCGGCTCCGTCCACCCCGCGCGGCCCGTGCCCTTCCGCCGGCACCAAAACCCGCCGACCTCCAGCCGACCCAGATCTCTGTGCCCTAGCCGTTCCCCTCTGTCCCGGTTCCCGCAAGCTTCCCGTGAGCTTCCCGCTGATCCGAACAGCGCTGTCCAGCGCTGTTCGCGGGTTTCCCGACCTACTGTCCGTACATTTTCGTGCTCGGATCCCGCTGTCCAGCGCAGCCGTACCCCGGCGAGGCGCTGTCCCGAGTCGGTCCACTGTCCGTGGATTCCTTTTCTTCTTTATAAACATCTGAGAGCTCTAGCCGAGCAACCCAAGATATAATTCCTTTGTCCCGTTCCATTTTTCGGTAGTCGATGATGAAATTGGTCCCCGATTCCCTCCCGGGAATTCGGTTTTAGGTCGACGTAGTGACTTCGGATTTTCCGAAGACGTTTCTGTGATGTTCTGTGGTTATTTTGGATTTTTTTCCGAAATATGTTTTCTGGATTTTTATTAAATAGATTTTTGGGCGACGACCATACCAGTCCGTGGGCCCTAGCGAAATGCAAACGAAACCGGTTTTACCTGGACGTTGAGGCATTAGCTAACTGTGACGATTGGACCAAGTTTGAGACTCCTAATATTTAATTAAATTTATTTTTTAGTTTTGTTTTCGATATTTAAAATACGGAACATTAGTCAGAGCTAACTAATTTTCTCTTATTTTATTTATGTAAAGTTTGTAAGGGCATAAGCCCAGATTTCTATTCTGTTAGTTGTGCCTTGTATTGTGTAGATTAGGATTTTTCCTTTATTTTCTGGATGGTTTGATCATTTTCATAATTAGGCACTTCGTGACAATATGGCTATTAAGTATTTTGTATAAATTAATAAGGATTTTTCATGATATAATAACTTGAATAAAATATTGATAATTAACTAAACCCACGTTTTATTATTGAAAGAAAATATAGTTTTATACGTATAATATTAAAAATATAAAGTTTTGCGAATTAATCGGTAACGACAATTTTTTCAAGTAAAACCAGAAACTGGCTATCCAACTAAATGAGAACCAACGTAGCACGCGTCGTAAACCGTTAACAGTAGATTAAATAAAAGAACTTAAAACTTGACTAGGACCTGCTACTAGAAATTGCAACTAGCACACCTAGCTTGGTTTCACATTGGTTCTAAGTCAAGTTCTCCAACTGTAGGATCTCGGAGACGAACCTAGCATCTTCCCGGAACCAACATCGTATTCCAGTCATAAACAAAAAGGCAAGTACATTTTGTGTTAGTTATAATTATTTAATAATTATTTTATTGCAAGTTTAAACCACGATGCAATACGGAACTCTCTCTGAGAGCATTGACTGATTGACTGCTGGGTACTGGGGGAGTAGTGTAATGAGTATGACCACATCCAAAGTAGCATTATAACTGTATTAGCTTACCCCTCATACACACGGGGATAAGCCATATCATTCACTGTACAACCTAATCCGGTCATATTCATTGCCTATTCACATCACAATATTTTAACTGCTGGAGAACTGTTTATTTCAAATTGTTTAAAAGTACATAACTCTATTGTTATTTTAATTGTTGGATTATCATGAATTGTACTTTGCTCCATCCTGACTGGAGATAACATTTTTAGGGGATTTTGAGGATGCTAAGCTGTTATACAACAACTATTATGACCCGGTTCTGTACCCTGTGGTGTTGCCAGAGTCCCCATTGGAGGACGCAGGACCTGAGGCCGACGAGCCAAACACTTAGCTAGATATTTTCCTGTTTCCAGTTTTGATGTTTTAGAATTTTGTTAATTTGAATTCAGCATTCATTTCAGTTCTCTTGCTTTCCAGTTGTATTTATTCAAATGTTAATAAAGTTTTAAATTCCTGAATATTCAGTTGTGACAAATGTTTAGATGTTGTTGTGATTACCTGCTAATGGAACAGCTTACTGCCGCCGTCTCACAACGATACAGGCTGGGCATGATCCGGTTCGACCCAATTATTTGGGATCGGGTCGTGACATGTTTTTAGTGGTGGCCGATGCAGGTCGCGAAACAATAACTTAGGAAAACATACCTAAAAATAATTAGAATACTATAACATCAATTTGTCATAACATAGGACCGAAATATATATTATAAGTAAATATTTTTGTTTGCTATAGACTGGTAGGCTACCTTGCTTATGTTTGCAACCAAAACCTTCCAGAGTACGGGCCAAGGAAAGACCACTCGTTCCGGCCCTGCTGGCGAAGAGGTCCATCATCGGTCATACTTGGACCCATACCCATCTTTGAGACTATAACTGCCCTGTTACTATCTCAGGCCACAAATTCTTAACACCCTTGCTTGTGATGCCCTTACCCAACTATGATGTAGTCCTAGGGATGGACTGGTTTAGTAAGCAGCATGTGCTGATAGATTGTCATAGAGGATGTATAATCTTCAGCCCACCAGGAGAATCAGAGTTTGAAATCTCTCGAGCTCTAGAAGACATAAAGAGTGTTACCTACTCCTTTATCACCGAAGAACCCGGGCCTCCTTACCCTATTTTAGCGAAATTTATGGACGTCTTTCCAGATAGTCTTCCAGGATTGCCGCCAGATCGATGTGTGGAATTCACCATCGACCTAGTACCCGGCTCTTCTCCTATTTTTCGGGGATGCTACAGAGTCAACCCCAAGGAGGCAAAGGAGATGAAGGACCACATTGATGAACTGAAGGCACAAGAATTTATCAGAGACGGAGCTTCACCCTGGGGAGCACCAGTTTTGTTCGTGCCCAAGAAGGATAGAACCGTACGAATGTGTAACGATTACCGGGCACTGAACAACATTACCATCAAAACAAGTACCCTCTGCCCCGGATCGACGACCTGTTTGATCAACTAAGTGGAGCCAAGGTATTTTCGGAGATAGATCTCAGATCAGGCTACCACCAAATCAAGGTCAGGAAGGAGGATATCCTAAAAACGACATTCAACACCAAGTATGGGAATTTGAATTCTTCGTCATGCCGTTTGGACTGATGAATGCTCCTGCAGTATTCATGAACCTCATGAACAAGGTCTTCCATGAATACCTGGATCAGTTTGTTGTTGTCTTCATCGATGACATACTGATCTACTCGAAGATTGAAGAAGAGCATGAAGAGCACCTGAGGAAAGTTCTGAGCACCTTGAGGAAGAAGAAGATCTATGGTAAGCTATCTAAATGCGAATTCTTTTTAGACAAAGTGGAATTTCTGGGCCACGTTGTCACAGAAAAAGGAATTTTGGTGGATCTAAAAAAAATAGCTGCTATTGGGGAGTGGACTGCACCAAGTTCGGTTGCAAAAATCAGAAGCTTTTTGGGTTTAGCTGGCTACTATCGGAAGTTTGTGAAGGATTTCTCCAGGATTGTCGAGCCGATGACGAAGCTCACAAGGAAGAACGAAGAATTCATTTGGTCTGAAGCTTGCTAGTCAGCTTGTAACACCACCCATATTCTGAATACGTATTTTGTCAAGCTTGCATGCATTTCAGACCTGTATTTATTTTCTCGGATTATTGGCATGTACTTGTAATTGGCTTGACTTGCAGATTTTGGTTCTCGTAATTGGGTTTTACCTGGCTTGGTTTATTTTGTGGAGGAGTATTGGTTTAGTTTGGTTTGGTTTAGTTTGGTTTATTATGCATGGAACACCTTAGCCTATGTTCAACCTGTCACCCACCACAACCACCCTCATTAAATTCCACCAATATTCTCTTTCCTCCATAACTCTTTCAATTATTTCTCCATCTTCTTCTTCCTCCTTCCTCCACCAACCAATAGGCAAGTGCACCTTGCCAACAAATAAGCACCCAATTTTATTTGTCCATTTGATAGATTAGGACATGTAGATCAATATTAGAACTTGGAATTTTGTGATTTGGAGTCTCCATTGTTCTAGATCTAAGTTTTGATTATTTTTGGAAATCCTTAGTTTTGATCTATTAAACTTTGATTTTTGCTTGTTTTGATGCTTGCATGTGGAAGAGAATTCAATTTTACTCAAGTTAGAACTTTAAAAATCTAGATTTGGCTTTGATTTGACAAAGATATGAAGATTTAAAGTTTTGGTGTTCTTGAGGAGTTCATCTCAGCCTCGGTGAAGGCTCTCGGCCAGTGCTCTTTAGCACTTGACCGTTTATGCACCCCGGCCTGTGCTCTTTAGCGTATGGCCGATTGTGCATAGGCTCAGCCAGTGCTTTGCGCTGCGCTGGATTGTGCTGGCGCAAGCTAGCCATGCGTAAGCCAGCCATGCGTAAAGTAACCCCTGCGCACTTGACCATTGCGCAAACCACTCCTGCGTAATTCACTCCTGCACAAACTACCCCTGCGCAGTCTGCTCATGCGCAATCCAACCCTGCGCGCTTGGACCCTGCGCAGTTCAACCCTGCGCAGTTCAACCCTGCGCCAACCACCCTGCGCAGTTGGCACCCTGCACAATCCAACCCCCCTGACCCCTTGCGCAATCTATTGGCTCTTGGAGATTTGGTTTTAATTCTTTAAGCTTGGCTCTTCTATAGCCCTATATATTGATATTTTATTAGATATTTTATGCCTATTTTATATCCTTACGCCTTTTGTCATGAACTTGATTTTACTTAATATGTTTAGAATGACTATTGTACATGTCATGGTCTGACAAGGAACTAGCATAACACGACAGTGACCCGTAGTGGTGCATTCCTGACATGACCCACCTGACATGATAGTGGCCCGTCTTGGCGCACTCCTGACAAGTACCCTGACATGATTTACCTTGATAACTTGATAGTGGCCTGTGGCGGCGCACTCCTGACTTGACTTGTAACTTGTAACTTGACTTGACTTGATGCTGTTGCGACAGCTAACTTGACTCGTACAATCAACTTGACACCGTGGGTGTTCCTGCTTGCTTGCTTGTACAATCCACTTATCTTGTCTTGCATCATGTCTAGGACGTGACTCCCTGGTTCCCACGGTCAGGAATTAATACTGAATATGGATTAGGCTAATGACTAGATCAAACTATAGTTCATGGAGAATTTCCAGTCACAGGCAATCTCGTTATCTGGGCGCTCTTAATTGGACTTGTAGCTTGCCGACGAGTAGAGCACATTTCCAGCGCACTGTCATGTGTTGTACCCTCTAAGTCACCTAAGGGTATATCGTCTCCGGGGTGATGTACCCAACCATACTCTCAACCCGCGAAAGGATAACTGGATGGTCTGCAGGGCTTGGGACTGGGAAATTTCTCACTTGCATCTTGTTAGTAATTAAGGCTTGTGATAACCCTAGTTAGTTAAGTAGTAAGCCGTAGTACTTGCTTGGCCGCTTGTGAATAGATGGAGTCCAGCCTTGTCTAAGTCTTGTCTAGTCACTGTACCTGGCTACTCTTGTACATGCTTGTTTTACTTATCTCTAACAATAAATGGGTAGAGACAGTGTGCTGTTCAGGCGAATGGTTACAACCTCGGTCCTTGTCTGGTTTAAGGGTTGTAACCTGGCTCCCGGAATGGTCCCACGTCACTAGTCGTTTATTGTCCTGTTGCACTCTTTATTTACTTGTACCTTCTTCTATTTCTTTTCTTATGTTCTGGTATGCTGGCTTTTGTTCTTATTTCGTGGCCTCCTTTGTGGCACTTGCTCTTTCTGGGGTTTGACCCAGCTGGTTTTGTGTGGCCAGATTTTGGAGTAGCACCCGAGGATCTACCGAACCTCCAGCCCGATGGTGGCGACTAGAAGGAATTCGGGCTACAAGTGGGTTTTCTATTTTGTTTCGCTCACTCTATTGTAAAATTATTCTTTTGAGGCGTTTAGCCGACGAGCACCTGTTAGCTCGATGCACTTTTACTTACTGTCTGCCTACGGGTTGTAAATATGATTAACAAATCCTAGGGTTGATCATGTATGACTTAACTCTTGCTAGTCCTAGCATTTTGTACGACTAGCTTCATGATCAGCTGATATGTAATATTTGGGACGCCTTTTATTGTATATTTGATGGTCAAACATCTTGTGATTATATTATTTGCTTGAGATTGAGACAGTAGGCTTGGCCTTAAGAGACTGTTGGCTTGTAGTAAACCCTTATATCTAGACAGCCGTGACCGTATAGCGAGATGGGCTTCATTTTAATATACGTAGCTGGCTATGTTCGCCCCCGCTCTCCAGTATTCTGGTTCTGGGGCGTGACATGGTTTAAGTGGTGGCCCATGCAGGTCTTGTCAATCAAGAAATGTGAGGGTTTACCGAATAGATGTCTCAATCATTATTCATCCTTGATCTCCGTTCATATCCTCTGAATCCCTGAAATTCTTGCCCTGATTACATGCTTGTATCATTGATCTGTCCTAGTCCTTCCTTATTGTTTCTCTGTGTCGTCTTCTTCAGCGACACTGTACCTGACCCCGCCGATCAGCAAGGTGGAGCACCTCCCGTGGACCAGCAGCAACCTGGAGATCAAGCCCAGCATTCTGGAGTTGCCTCCCGAGTTATACCTCTTGGAGGAGAGCCCCCAGTTCAGCCCGTTCAGCCTGCCGAGCCGGATGATGGAACCTTGGTAGGTCTCATCAGGGCCTTAATAACTTCTCAGGATCGTAGAGGAGACGCCTTGCACCAGACTGTGGCAGATGCTTTGACCAAAGACGGTCATCCAGGGAACAGCGCGGCCAACAGCTTCAAGCGCCTGAACCCTCCATTCTTCGACGGCAGCGAGGATACGATTGCCGCGGACGCTTGGCTTCAGGATACCGAGGTAGTTCTGGAGGCAGCTAGAACACCTGAGAATGAGAAGGTGGCGGTGGTACGCCTGCAGTTACTGGACTTAGCTCACAGTTGGTGGGCAGCGCAAGCCATGGGATTAGTGGCACCCATTGCTTGGGCAGTATTTAGAGAGAGATTCCAGACGAAGTATTTCGATGCTGTGGCTCGGTACGACCTGCAGTCCAAATTTACCAACTTGAAGCAAGAAGCCAGAACAGTCGACAGTTATGCATCTGAGTTTTCTAGACTCAGTAGGTTTGCCCCCACCTTGGTGGCGACCAAGTTTGATAGGGCCCAGCGGTTCCAGCAGGGACTGCATTTGGAGATCTTGTTAGCAGTCGAGCAGTTCGAGCACCAGACGTTCGATGCAGTATTGAGGGCAGCTAGGAGGCATGAGTACACCTCCCAGAGGATCGTATATAGGACCGGAGGCAGGAAGCGGTCCCACAGTCAGATGCACCAATCATCAGCTTCAGCCCTGGCAGCTAGAAGTTTGACCATTGGAACTCTGAGGCGGGCGGCCTCAGTAACGTCGGTTCAGCATTCGACCCCGACGTACCCGCAGCAGCAGAAGCAGAAGCAGACTTCCGCAATGGGATGTTCACATCGCGGGAAGCCAGGCCATGTAGTGGCAGATTGTCGTAGGGCGCAAGGATTGTGCCTAGCTTGTAGAGCGACAGATCACAAGATAGGAGCCTGCCCGAATAGGGGTAGTTCTTCCTCTTCTAACCTAACCAGTCCATCGGTTAGGGGACCAACACCCATGCAGCAGCAGCAGTACCCAAGGCCATTGTTACCTCAGGCCCAGGCATTCCAACACCAGTGTGCCCAGGCTCCAGTACAGAGCAGGCAGAGAGGTTTCCAGCAGAGGGGACCCGCAGCTAGAGGTCAGGCCATGATGATGGCTATGGAAGAAAAAGTTACACCAGGTGAGGTAGTGGCAGGTACTATTCTCGTCAACTCCTTTCCAGCTTCAGTATTATTTGATTCTGGTGCATCGCATTCATTCATGTCTGCATGATTCGCGACACGGATAGGATTGGAGCCCGAGTCATTATCAGTGAGGCTTAATATACTTACTGGTAATGGTCTTGTGGGAGTAGACCGAGTGTTTTCCTCGTGTCGGATCGTAGTTAGCGGTAGAGAGTTTCCCGCTAGATTCATAGAATTCCCTATGGCAGACTATGATGTAGTCTTAGGCATGGATTGGTTGAGGAACCAGTATGCTAGGATAGACTGCCATGTTGGCAGAGTTGTTTTCAGCATTCCAGGCGAGCCAGAGTTCTCATTTTCCAGAGGAGCAGTGGAGCTATCTTTCCCAGTATTGCGGATGGCAGTAGCAGCAATGAAGTTACCCAGGATAGTTGAAGAGTTTCCAGATGTCTTCCCAGAGGAGCTTCCAGGGATGCCGCCAGAGCGGGAGGTCGAGTTCACTATAGACTTGATCCCCGGGACAGCACCAGTATCAGAGCGAGTCTACAGGATGGCGCCTTCAGAGTTGAAGATTTTGTACAAGATGATTGAAGAACTCAGGACCAAGGGATTCATTCGTGCAAGTGGATCGCCTTGGGGAGCCCCGATGCTTCTTATGAAAAAGAAGGATGGTACGTCCAGGTTATGTGTAGATTATCGTACCTTGAACTCAGTGACAATCAAGAACAGATACCCTCTCCCGAGGATAGATGACTTGTTTGATCAACTTAAAGGGGCTTCAGTATTCTCGAAGACAGACTTACGGTCAGGATACCACCAGATCAGAGTCAGAGAGCAGGACATCCCGAAGACAGCGTTTAGATCGAGGTATGGACATTGGGAGTTCCTTGTTATGCCCTTTGGAGCAACCAATGCGCCAGCAGTATTCATGGATCTCATGAATCGTATTTTTATGCCTTGTCTGGATCAGTTCGTGATCGTGTTCCTAGATGATATCTTGGTCTACAGTAAGAGCAAAGTTGAGCATGAGCAGCATCTCAGAATCGTCCTTCAGACGCTTAGGAGCACCAGTTGTATGCCAAGTTCAGTAAATGTGAGTTCTGGCTCGATCGCATTTCGTACTTGGGTCACATCATTACTCGAGGAGGAGTGGAAGTGGATCCCCAGAAGATTGTGGCTATCGAGTCATGGCCAGTGCCCAGCTCCGTAGCAGAAGTTCGTAGCTTCCTTGGATTAGTCGGCTACTACCGGCGATTTGTTTCAGATTTTGCAAGGATTTCAGCGCCGATGACTCAGTTGACTCGTAAGGATGTGCCATTTGTTTGGACAGCAGAGTGTCAGGAATCATTTGAGAAGTTGAAGCGAGGTTTGATAACGGCTCCCATTCTCACACTTTCAGATGGGACCGGAGGATTCACAGTTTATTGCGATGCTTCAGGTAGAGGATTGGGGTGTGTCTTGATGCAGCATAGGAAGGTAATATCTTATGCATCGCGTCAACTTCGTGATCATGAGAAGAATTACCCGACCCACGACTTGGAGCTAGCAGCAGTAGTGTTTGCACTTAAGTTGTGGAGGCACTACTTGTACGGAGATAGAGTGGAGATATTTACTGATCACAAGAGCCTGAAGTATGTTTTCACCCAGAAGGACCTTAAGATGCGGCAGAGAAGATGGCTCGAGCTACTGGTGGACTACGATGTGGACTTGCAGTATCACCCAGGGAAAGCCAACGTTGTAGCGGATGCGTTGAGCCGGAGAGCCGGAGTTTATTTCTTGACGGCGCAACCAGAGTTATTGGCAGATTTTCAGAAGATGGGAATTGAAGTGGTTCTTCCTACCAACGTGGCATTGATGGCCAGTCTATAGGTTCAGTCCAGCATAGTTGAAAGGATCCGAGTGGCGCAGTCTACAAATTCCAAGCTTCAGCGGCTCAGAGCAGAGTGTGAGGCAGGAAGAAGGCCAGAGTTGTGTATTCATGAAGATGGTACACTTCGACACGGCTCTCGTCTTTGTGTACCCAGTGGAGATATCAGACAGGAAGTCATGGCAGAAGCTCACAGTTCACAGTATTCTATTCATTCCGGTGGCACGAAGATGTACCGTGATATCCGTCAGCATTTCTGGTGGAATGGCATGAAGAGGGAGATAGCCCGGTTTGTCTCTCGGTATTTGGTTTGCCAGCAGGTTAAAGCTGAACATCAGAGGTCCGTTGGACTTCTTCAGCCCTTGCCGATTCCAGAATGGAAGTGGGAGTATGTGACCATGGATTTTGTGACTGGATTGCCTAGATCCCCAGCTGGTCGAGATGCTATTTGGGTTATAGTTGACAGGCTCATGAAGGTGGCTCATTTTCTTTCATTTAGAGTTGGGCAGTCAACGGCTCAGTTGGCAGAGATGTACCTTAGGCAGATTGTCAGGCTTCACGGTGTGCCCGTCAGTATCACCTCGGACCGAGATTCAAGGTTTACATCGTACTTTTGGCGTAGCTTACAAGAGAGTTTGGGAACTCGTCTCCAGTTCAGTTCGGCATATCATCCGCAGACAGATGGCCAGTCAGAGCGCACTATCCAGACTCTTGAAGACATGTTGAGGTCTTGCACCCTCGACTTCGGTGGTTCATGGGAAGATCACCTGCATCTTGTAGAATTCTCGTACAACAATAGTTTCCAGGCTAGTATCCAGATGGCTCCGTTCGAGGCTCTGTACGGAAGGAAGTGCAGATCCCTGCTAGCATGGGATGATGTTAGAGAGAGGCAGATGCTCGGTCCAGAAATGATTGCCCAGACAGTTGAAGTGGTCAGAAGGATCAGAGATCGTCTTCGAGTTGCCCAAGATCGCCAGCGGCATTGGGCCGATGCTCATCGACGTCCCTTGGAGTTTGCTATCGGAGACCATGTATTCCTTAGGATCTCGCCTAACCGCAGCATCACTCGCTTTGGCGTATGGAGAAAGCTTAGTCCTAGGTATATAGGGCCGTTTGATATCCTAGAGCGAGTAGGAGATGTATCCTATCGTCTTGCTCTTCCGTCGTCGCTAAGTAAGGTGCATGATGTATTCCATGTGTCCCAATTACGACGGTATATCCCAGACCCGAGCCATATCCTAGACCATTCAGAATTGGTTGTTGGTACCAACCTTTCGTATGAGGAGAGGCCCGTGTCTATACTGGACCGGAGAAAGAAGATACTCAAGAACAAGACTATTAACCTAGTCCGTGTTGCTTGGGGTCATCACTCTCTCGGTGAGTCAACGTGGGAGCGTGAGGATGACATCCGATCGCGATATCCCTACCTGTTTGACTCGTAAGGTATAATGTCTTCCTTATGCCTTATGTTTTCCATCCCTTGCTTGCATGTATGATTGCCTGATTGCTTGCCTAGTTATAGCTTGCCTGTGATTAATGTAGCTTGTCCTTGTCTCTCTAGCCTCTTAATTAAATTCCGAGGACGGAATTCTTTTAAGGTGGGTAGAGTTGTAACACCCATATTCTGAATACGTATTTTGTCAAGCTTGTATGTATTTCAGACCTGTATTTATTTTCTCGGATTATTGGCATATACTTGTAATTGGCTTGACTTGCAGATTTTGGTTCTCGTAATTGGGTTTTACCTGGCTTGGTTTATTTTGTGGAGGAGTATTGGTTTAGTTTGGTTTATTATGCATGGAACACCTTAGCCTATGTTCAACCTCTCACACACCACAACCACCCTCATTAAATTCCACCAATATTCTCTCTCCTCCATAACTCTTTCAATTATTTCTCCATCTTCTTCTTTCTCCTTCCTCCACCAACCAATAGGCAAGTGCACCTTGCCAACAAATAAGCACCCAATTTTATTTGTCCATTTGATAGATTAGGACATGTAGATCAACATTAAAACTTGGAATTTTATGATTTGGAGTCTCCATTGTTCTAGATCTAAGTCTTGATTATTTTCAAAAATCCTTGGTTTTGATCTATTAAACTTTGATTTTTGCTTGTTTTGATGCTTCCATGTGGAAGAGAATTCAATTTTACTCAAGTTAGAACTTTAAAAATCTAGATTTGGCTTTGATTTGACAAAGATATGAAGATTTGAAGTTTTGGTGTTCTTGAGGAGTTCATCTCAGCCTCGGTGAAGGCTCTCGGCCAGTGCCCTTTAGCACTTGACCGTTTGCGCACCCCGGCCTGTGCTCTTTAGCGCATGGCCGATTACGCATAGGCTCAGCCAGTGCTTTGTGCTGCGCTGGATTGCGCTGGCGCAAGCTAGCCATGTGCAAGCCAGCTATGCAGAAAGTAACCCCTGCGCACTTGACCATTGCGCAAACCACTCCTGCGCAATTCACCCCTGCGCAAACCACCCCTGTGCAGTCTGCTCATGTGTAATCCAACCCTGCACGCTTGGACCCTGCGCAGTTCAACCCTGCGCCAACCACCCTGCGCAGTTGGCACCCTGCGCAATCCAACCCCCTGACCCCTTGCGCAATCTATTGGCTCTTGGAGATTTGGTTTTAATTCTTTAAGCTTGGCTCTTCTATAGCCCTATATATTGATATTTTATTAGATATTTTACGCCCATTTTATATCCTTACGCCTTTTGTCATGAACTTGATTTTACTTAATATGTTTGGAATGACTATTGTACATGTCATGGTCTGACAAGGAACTAGCATAACACGACAGTGACCCGTAGTGGTGCACTCCTGACATGACCTACCTGACATGATAGTGGCCCGTCTTGGCGCACTCCTGACAAGTACCCTGATATGATTTATCTTTATAACTTGATAGTGGCCTGTGGCGGCGCACTCCTGACTTGACTTGTAACTTGTAACTTGACTTGACTTGATGCTGTTGCGACAGCTAACTTGACTCGTATAATCAACTTGACACCGTGGGTGTTCCTGTTTGCTTGCTTGTATAATCCACTTGTCTTGTCTTGCATCATGTCTAAGACGTGACTCCCTGGTTCCCACGGTCAGGGATTCATACTGAATATGGATCAGGCTAATGACTAGATCAAACTATAGTTCATGGAGAATTTCCAGTCACAGACAAACTCGTTATCTGGGCGCTCTTAATTGGACTTGTAGCTTGCCGACGAGTAGAGCACATTTCCAGCGCACTGTCATGTGTTGTACCCTCTAAGTCACCTAAGGGTATATCGTCTCCGGGGCGATGTACCCAACCATACTCTCAACCCGCGGAAGGATAACTGGATGGTCTGCAGGGCTTGGGACTGGAAAATTTCTCACTTGCATCTTGTTAGTAATTAAGGCTTGTGATAACCCTAGTTAGTTAAGTAGTAAGCCGTAGTACTTGCTTGGCCGCTTGTGAATGGATGGAGTCCAGCCTTGTCTAAGTCTTGTCTAGTCCCTGTACCTGGCTACTCTTGTACATGCTTGTTTTACTTATCTCTAACAATAAATGGGTAGAGACAGTGTGCTGTTCAGGCGAATGGTTACAACCTCGGTCCTTGTCTGGTTTAAGGGTTGTAACCTGGCTCCCGGAATGGTCCCACGTCACTAGTCGTTTATTGTCCTGTTGCACTCTTTATTTACTTGTACCTTCTTCTATTTCTTTTCTTATGTTCTGGTATGCTGGCTTTTGTTCTTATTTCGTGGCCTCCTTTGTGGCACTTGCTCTTTCTGGGGTTTGACCCAGCTGGGTTTGTGTGGCCAAATTTCGGAGCAGCACCCGAGGCTCTACCGAACCTCCAGCCCGATGGTGGCGACTAGAAGGAACCCGGGCTACGAGTGGGTTTTCTATTTTGTTTTGCTCACTCTATTGTAAAATTATTCTTTTGAGGCGTTTAGCCGACGAGCACCTGTTAGCTCGATGCACTTTTACTTACTGTCTGCCTACGGGTTGTAAACATGATTAACAAATCCTAGGGTTGATCATGTATGACTTAACTCTTGCTAGTCCTAGCATTTTGTACGACTAGCTTCATGATCAGCTGATATGTAATATTTGGGACGCCTTTTATTGTATATTTGATGGTCAAACATCTTGTGATTATATTATTTGCTTGAGATTGAGACAGTAGGCTTGGCCTTAAGAGACTGTTGGCTTGTAGTAAACCCTCATATCTAGACAGCCGTGACCGTATAGCGAGATGGGCTTCATTTCAATATACGTAGCTGGCTATGTTCGCCCCCACTCTCCAGTATTCTGGTTCTGGGGCGTGACACAGCTTTTGAGGAACTGAAGAAGAGGCTTACAACGGCACCGATACTTGCTCTACCCGCAGGTACCGACGGTTTCTCAATTTATAGTGATGCTTCCGGTAAGGGATTGGGCTGCGTTCTTCAACAACATGGGAAAGTAATTGCTTACGCATCTAGGCAATTACGGACTCATGAGAAGAACTATCCCACACATGATTTGGAGCTTACAGCGATGATATTTGCATTGAAGCTATGGAAGCACTACCTTTATGGAGAGATTAGAAATATTTACAGACCACAAAAGTCTTAAATATGTTTTCACTCAGAAAGAGCTGAACATGCGACAGAGACGATGGTTGGAGCTGAGGAAGGATTTCGACATCAACCTGCAGTATCATCCGGGTAAGGCTAACGTTGTTGCAGATGCACTTAGTCGATACCCGATGGCAATATTCTTGACCAAGGAGCGTCATTTGCTGGAGGACATAGAAAAGCTCGGACTGGAGATTGTACTGTCCGAAGAGAAAATGAAGAAACTGGAAAGAGAAGCCATTGTACCAGGAGCTGATTCAACAATGATGCAGTTGCAAGTGCGTTCAAGTCTAATAGACAGAGTTAAGGAGGCACAATTCCAAGATGAGATGCTTTGCAAACTCAGAGATCAAGTGCTGGCAGGAACACTTGAAGGATTATCAATCGCTAGTGACGGAGCACTGAAGAATAGTACGAGGCTTTGCGTACCAACTAGCGAACTGAGGAACGAGCTGATGCAAGAAGCACACCAGTTGCAGTATTCCATACATCATGGAGCTAACAAAATATATCGGGATATACGTACTATAGTGTGGTGGTACGGAATGAAGAAGGATGTATCCAGGTATGTGGCTAGATGTTTAATTTGTCAACAAGTAAAAGCTAGCTGACAGAGACCAGCAGGACTATTGTAGACGCTTGACATCCCGGAGTGGAAATGGGAGCACATAACGATGGACTTCGTGTCAGGACTGCCTCGATCCCAAGGAGGGAAGGATGCCATTTGGGTTATCGTGGACCGACTGACGAAGTCAACCCACTTTATTCCTTTCAAGGTGGGTCTATCCACTGAGAAGTTGGCGGTACTGTACATGCGGCACATCTACCGGATTCATAGAATTTCGGTAAGTATTGTGTCTGACAGAGATACTAGATTTACCTCTCACTTTTGGAAGAGTTTGCATGACAGTTTGGAAATACAACTGAAGTTCAGCACCGCCTACCATCCCCAGACTGACGGACAATCGGAGAGAACAACCCAGACGCTAGAAGACATGCTGAGATCTTGCGTCTTGGAATTTGGAGGGTCTTGGGAAGACCATTTGTACCTGGTAGAGTTCTTCTACAACAACAGCTACCAAGCTAGCATCGGTATGACACCGTTCGAGGCACTCTATGGACGTCGTTGCCGCACTTCACTTGCTTGGGACGACGTAGGAGAAAGAGTATTGCTGGGACCGGAGATGGTGACCGATGCAGCAGAGAAGGTAAAAATGATCAGAGACAAGCTCAGGATTGCTCAGGACAGACAGAAGCATTGGGCCGATAGCAGCCGACGACCTTTGGAATTTGAAGAAGGTGACAGTGTGTTCGTGAAGATCTCTCCTACCAGAGGAACCATCCATTTCGGCAGAGCAGGAAAGTTAAGCCCCAGGTATATTGGTCCTTTTGAAGTACTCAACAGGATTGGAGAAGTGGCTTATCAGGTGGCTCTACCCCCAAGTCTCGAAGGCGTCCACAACGTCTTCCATGTTTCACAGCTGAGACGCTACATCCCGGACCCGAGCCACATCTTGGACCATTCAGAGCTAGAGATTGGACCCAGCCTCACAGTGCCAGAGAAGCCAGTGGCAATTTTAGATAGAGGTGAGAAGAAAACCAGGAACCCTGTGCCGCCTCATAAACTTTTATTTCTTGCAAACTTTATCTTTCGTTCTAATATTTTGACTGATGCTGCTAAGTTAGCCTAGTTTTGCGAGCTTATTTCTTTATCGAGCTTGATCATGACAGTATTTTATTGGGTGCACTCACTAATATATTGTCTAATCAGAACCGGTGCATAATGGTCTGATCAACCACGTGTACCTTGGTTCGTATATATATATTCTTGTTCTGCGTGGATGGTGAAATAGTTAAAACTTGTTCCTAAATGTCTCATCCACGACTGCCTTGGCAATTCTTATTGTTGGACATGAGTTACGGGCGTAGTACCCGTACCTGTTTGATTTGAGTTTACTCCTAACCTTGCCTTTAATTTCGAGGACAAAATTTTCTAAGGAGGGAAGATTGTGAAACCCAGAGTTTTATAATTATTTAATTATTGGTTTGTAGTGTAATTTTGTTTTTATAGTTATTATTATATTTATTATTATTATTATCATTATTATTATTATATATTCTTATTTAGTCAGATTTAGGAAAAACATTATTTTTGAAATTATCGTTGATTTTTTTATTGTAGCCTGCCCGACCCCGAGTCCAGACTCCGAACCCAAGTTCGAACCCGGTACGAGTTCCCGAAACCCAATTCCGATCCGAACCCATTCTTTTTTTTCTTTTAAAATCCTAATATTTATTATATTAGTAAATAAAAAATAAAAAAATAAAAAAAATAAAAGCCAACTGGCTTGGTCCCCCACGACCAAGCCAGCGCCCCTAACTTCACTCCCCCACTTCAACTCTCCTCCGCAACTTTTCCTACAATAAAGCACCCATTCCCTCCTCTCCTTACAACTCCACTCATCCACGTTCATAAAACCAACTCACCAGCAACTCAACACCACTCCCATTCCATTCTCAACTCCCCTCACTCATTTCCTCACCTCTCCACCCTCCAAAGCACCCGAGCCCCCTCCCCAACTTCCCCCGACCCGGCGATCTCCCCCGCAGTGCCCCGACCTCCTCCTAGCCAACCCCCGTTCGGCGCCTCCCGTGAGCTCCCGCTCGACCCCAGCGCCCGCGGCTCAGCCCAACCTGTGCGGCCCGCGCCCTTCCACCGGCACCCAAACCCGCCGGCCTCCGGCCGACCCAGATCTCTATGCCCTAGCCGTTCTCCTGTATCCCGGTTCCCGCAAGCTTCCCGCTGATCCAAACAGCGCTGTCCAGCGCTGTCCGCGGGTTTCCCGACCTGCTGTCCGTACATTTTCGTGCTCGGATCCCGCTGTCCAGCGCATCCGTACCCCGGCGAGGCGTTGTCCCGAGTCGGTCCACTATCCGCGGATTCCTTTTCTTCTTTATAAATATCTGAGAGCTCTAGCCGACCAACCCAAGGTATAATTCCTTTGTCCCGTTCCATTTTTCGGTAGTCGATGATGAAATTGGTCCCCGATTCCCTCCCTGGAATTCGGTTTTAGGTCGACGTAGTGACTTCAGATTTTTCGGAGACGTTTCTGTGATGTTCTGTGGTTATTTCGGATTTTTTTTCCGAAATGTGTTTTCTGGATTTTTGGGTGTTGTGGTTCCCGATTTCATTTCGAGAATTTCCGATTATATTTCGGGTTCCGATTAAGCTTCAAAAATTATTCTGTGAATTTAATTTTGTGTAAAAATGGTTTTGGAAGTTAATTCTTGGGGTTTTCCCTGGTTTGGGATAATTGTTGGAATTGTTGGCGCATTTTTCCAGTTTTGAGTTATCCCGAATATAGAGGGAATGCTGCCCAAATTTTTAAAAATTTTTATAAATGAGTTTTAAATTGGTTTTCGGAAATATTTATTAAATAGATTTTTGGGCGACGACCATACCAGTCCGTGGGCCCTAGCGAAATGCAAACGAAACCGGTTTTACCCGGACGTTGAGGCATTAGCTAACTGTGACGATTGGACCAAGTTTGAGACTCCTAATATTTAATTAAATTTATTTTTTAGTTTTTTTTCGATATTTAAAATACGGGACATTAGTCAGAGCTAAATAATTTTCTCTTATTTTATTTATGTAAAGTTTGTAAGGGCATAAGCCCAGATTTCTATTCTGTTAGTTGTGCCCTGTATTGTGTAGATTAGGATTTTTCCTTTATTTTCTGGATGGTTTGATCATTTTCATAATTAGGCGCTTCGTGACAATATGGCTATTAAGTATTTTGTATAAATTAATAAGGATTTTTCACGATATAATAACTTGAATAAAATATTGATAATTAACTAAACCCACGTTTTATTATTGAAAGAAAATATAGTTTTATACGTATAATATTAAAAATACAAAGTTTTGCGAATTAATCGGTAACGATAATTTTTCCAAGTAAAACCAGAAACTGGCTATCCAACTAAATGAGAACCAACGTAGCACGCGTCGTAAACCGTTAGCAGTAGATTAAATAAAAGAACTTAAAACTTGACTAGGACCTGCTACTAGAAATTGCAACTAGCACACCTAGCTTGGTTTCACAATGGTTCTAAGTCAAGTTCTCCAACTGTAGGATCTCGGAGACGAACCTAGCATCTTTCCGGAACCAACATCGTATTCCAGTCATAAACAAAAAGGCAAGTACATTTTGTGTTAGTTTACAATTATTTAATAATCATTTTATTGCAAGTTTAAACCATGATGCAATACGGAACTCTCTCTGAGAGCATTGACTGATTGACTGCTGGGTACTGGGGGAGTAGTGTAATGAGTATGATCACATCCAAAGTAGCATTATAACTGTATTAGCTTACCCCTCATACACACGGGGATAAGCTATATCATTCACTATACAACCTAATCCGGTCATATTCATTGCCTATTCACATCACAATATTTTAACTGCTGGAGAACTGTTTATTTCAAATTATTTAAAAGTGCATAACTCTATTATTATTTTAATTGTTGGATTATCATGAATTGTACTTTACTCCCTCCTGACTGCAGATAACATTTTTAGGGGATTTTGAGGATGCTAAGCTGTTATACAACAGCTATTATGACCCGGTTCTGTATCCTGTGGTGTTGCCAGAGTCCCCATTGGAGGACGCAGGACCTGAGGCCGACGAGCCGAACGCTTAGCTAGATATTTTCCTGTTTCCAGTTTTGATGTTTTAGAATTTTGTTAATTTGAATTCAGCATTCATTTTAGTTCTCTTGCTTTCCAGTTGTATTTATTCAAATGTTAATAAAGTTTTAAATTCCCGAATATTCAGTGTGACAAATATTTAGATGTTGTTGTGATTACCAGCTAATGGAACAGCTTACTGCCGCCGTCTTACAACGGTGCAGGCTGGGCATGATCTGGTTCGACCCAATTATTTGGGATCGGGTCGTGACACAAACTATACCCCCAACAATCAACACTAACACTCAACTGGACACCAACCATTCTGCAAGTTACAAAACTACTACACTATCCAAAGAAACCTCAAGAACTAATGAAGGTAAAACTCTATAAGGAACTGGACTATAGGAATTAAAGATATCCCTATCTTGAGCTATTAGGGGAATAGAACAGAACTCAACGATAACAAGGTTGAATAATATAGATGATATATTAAGAACTAATTTAAAATACAATCTGATAACCATACACGTCTATTCGTAATCATGTTACCCAGAATCCTTGTCACGCCAGTAAGCATAACTGCGATAAATGATAGAGTCCATAACTAAGGTATACCTCAATAATTATGTTATCTAGAATTCTTACTACGCCAACCGGTATGGCTGCGAAAAACTCTAAATTTCATAACTAAAATAAGTATACCAAAAATCAGGCTTTATATCTTCGTCACGCCATCTAGTATGGTTGCGATAAACTCTAGACTCCATAACTAAAGCAGACATTTACCTTTCACGCTGTCCTCATCAAATATGTCATCAAAATATACCTTAATTTAGTCCATAAAATTCATCTTGATACAAAATCAAAGTCAACAATGAACACTAAGAATCAAATGTAATAACGAACAAGGAAAAGTAGACGAAAACAAGTGGAAATAGATTTCGAGATAGAGTTTGTAGTGAGATTCTCAGCGCTCATCCCAAGAATCTCTCAAGGAGTCCTATATTATGATTGAGTACTCACTTATCCCAATATCCTGTAGCAGGCTCGCGTTAGGATAACTAAGCCGTTGTACTACCACAATATCGTTCTAATTGCGAAGCCTGACCTACATGGCACCGTAAAAATGTGTCACGGCCCATACCCGGTATATGTAGGAGTGAGCATTCGGTTTATTCGGTTTAAACCGAACTGAATAACCCAAAACCGAATTGGACTGAAACCGAATAAGCAAAACCGAAACCGAACCGAATTGGCCCAAAACCGAATCAAACCGAACCGAATTAAATTGGTTCGATTTTCGGTTTATTCGGTTTATTCATATTTTTTTGATTTTTTTGAGCTTTTTTTTGTTAATATATATAGTAACTAAATATACATAGACATATTTAGTATATACCTATATATATTTAGTATGTACCTATATATATTAATACTTATATATATAGTACACACACATACACACACACACACACACACATATATATATATTAAAATATATATATTTATATATATATATATATATATTAATTAATTAAAATTTCTTATTCGGTTTTCGGTTTTGGACCGAAACCGAAACCCAAAACCGAAACCGAAACCAAATAAGAAAATTTAGTATTTTCAAAACCGAAACTGAACCGAATTTTTTTAAAACCGAACCGAACCTCTTATTCGGTTCGGTTCGGGAGGTTCGGTTCGGTTTTTGGTCCAAAGCCGAATAATGCTCACCCCTAGGTATATAGGCACGAGTACGTGTGTATGTCCAGCCTATGTTTGTAAAACCCCTAAATTTCTACTATATTTTTTATATATATTAAATTTGGTGCTGATTTAAAATTTTTGTATTGTACGTCGCATAGTCGTATTGTACGTCGCGCACGAAATTTTATTTTTCGTAGTTGCTCGACGAGTGCGAATATGTGCGAGCGTACATATTTTGAGAAAAATATTTTTTTTATTTTTATAGTTTCAAAATAATATATGTAATATTTAATTTAGCTATCAAAATTTTCTAAATTTATGATTTTATTTATGAAAGGCCTTTTATTTGGAATAAATAATATTATTCATGCATACATATATTTCATAAATATTTGCTAGTTTAATTTAAATAAAAATATAATTTTTGAGATTTATTATTCAAAAAGATATTTAAAAATATTTATTATTTTTGAAATTATTATTATTGGTATTTTAAAAAATATATTTGGAAGTTATGGTGGCCATTTAAATCTTGATTTGATTTTTGGATTTATTTAAATAGTTAAATATTCAAAATTTATTCATCCCATTTGATTTTGAGCTAAAAATTTAAATAGATTTAAATTGGATTTAATTGATTTGATTTTAAACTAAGAGAATTTGAATTGATTTGATTTAAATTAGATTTGGATTTGGATTTGGATTTGGATTTGGATTGATTGCTTTTAAATTAAATTAGAAAAATATCTAAATTGGGTTTAAAGGAATCCTAAATCTTATCTAATTGGAAATTCCCACATCCTATAAATAGGCAGGTACTCCTCCATATTATTTTCACCACAAATCATCTTTCAAACCATCCTTGTCAAAATTTCTCTCTTTTTTCGTCATAAATTCAGCCTCAATTTTCAAAGGTTGTAGCAACTTCGAATGACCATAACTCCCAACTCCGGACTCATTTTGACCTCTAGTTTTTTTTGTTGGAATCGTATTGAGGTATATTTTCTGAATGTAAATTTTATTTTCATAAATTCGGAACTTAATTTTCTGGAAAATTTGTGGAGTGTCAGTGGTCCGAAATCTGACACGTTTTAGTGTTTTTGAGATTCTGGGAGAACCAGGAATCAGAATCACGATCCGTTTGAAGTTTCGAAATACTGACAGAAAAATACATATCATATATTTTTCCCAAAATTTTTTCAGAATATTTTATTTTTGGTTTTTATTTTAGAAGTTTGTCACATCGTCTGAGTTATCTTGTGTAGCCCTGTGACTATTCTGTACCCAACGGGATTGTCGGTTTCACCAGCAAGGACCTCAGGCAAGATACCTTGCCATTTGCTGTTTAATTATTTTAGCTCATATTTCATGCATTATTTATTTTTTTTATGCAAAATAAACTGTGATACATGGCAAACTTGTTAGAACTTACTGTTCATTTATATTTCCTGCTATGTATTATTTTTCTCACATTAAAGCTAGATTTAAGGGACCACCTTGTGTGTTACATTCATTGGCCTTGACACGTTGTACCACGAAGTTGTGTGTCGCATGTAGAACACGGAAGTGCGTGATTGGCTGGCCACCAGTACGTACAAGTCGTGCGATAGGAATAACCGCTAATAGAGATTGCATGCTAGTTTGACTTAGCGGTTATAGTGGTTTGTGTTGTGGATACAACACAGTAGGCATTGGGCGGGGAGGACAATTTCTTAGCGTATGGGCTTCGATGCACTTCTCTTGTGACCCGGACTCTCCGCTGGAGATACAGGGTTGATGACCCATGATTACTGACGGCCACTGACGATTCTGCGGAACGTCATGCTCTTACTGATGGGGCCTCTGGTGCCCAAGGGGGGACCATGCCGATCCTATTCAGCCAGGACCCATACGTAGGAAGGATTGTTCTTAACTACATATCACTTATACCGGTTAGGCACCTTTATCCGTTAGGTACGAGTACTTTTGGTTTGGGTACTTGTATCTGACCGTGGCTTGGAACAATAACTTATCGTGGATTAGTTTGTCACATCTTGTCCTTGTTTGGTTGTAGGTGTGACTTACTACTTCGATGAGAAGGTATTGAACCTTGTTGGGGTCCGGATACCATATTGGATTCATAGCATGGAAAGATACGTCGCCGTGAATTAGTTTACCATCTCCTGTCCTTGTTTGGTTGGGGGGATGGTATGCTTGTTCAGTAGGTGCGTATTAGACCATGTTATAATTCGATTTACTTATTTATTTGAGCAATATTTATTCAGTTTATATGGCATGATATTATGTGTCTTGTTACGTCCCTCTGAGGACCTGGTTATCTCTCCAGGTGTGTGCTATTGTCTTTCGTAGGTGTTTTAGCTCTAGCCGTGATCATCGCTATTTCTTCGAGGATGATTGTATTTGGATCGTCTTCGCTTCGCTCACCAAATTCATATCTTTTCTTATGTATTTTTCCTTTACTTGTTGGTAGTGGATTTGTCTCCGTCCAACATATTGTATCAAGACAATTTATTATCTTTATATGATGTCTTTTATTTATTTATTTTGCGTGGATGAGATTAGTTATGGTTCTACTGCATTTTACAGCTTATGTATTTATACGAGGCTTCCATATATTGGAGTATACTTCGTATGAATGCAGCTGTCATGTCTACATTCCTAGTCCTACGTATTTTGGGACTGGGGCGTTACATGTTTTTGTGGTGGCCCATGCAGGTCGAGTTTGTCACTTCGGTTACGTTACTGTACCGATGTGAACCTGCAACATAGGATTAGAATTATAGAAATCTCATCCATACAGCTTGACCTCTTCCCTTGGCTTCAAATTTCGAACTCTCGTTCTACTTCCTTGAATTGCATCTTGCTTGATTCCTTTCTACCGTTGATTCTTATTTTCGTGCTTAGTGTCAACTAGGAAGATGACTACACTAGTATATGCTTATAGGTCAAACACATGGCTAGAATGGTTATATCGGCAATTGGAATACATTTAAGACTCTAATTGAATTAAAAGGTTTTTTTTAGTGTGATTTAATGATTAGTAATTTGTAAAGTAGGATATTACCACGGAAAGTTTTAACCTTGAGATTTCTAAATAATAAACACCAGAGGATTTATAGAATTTCATACTTGGTTTAAGAAATTGATTGATTTTCAAAGATTTGTTATTTATGATTTATTGGATTATAGTTATACATCCTTGCACAAGTATAAAATTGATTTGCTTTTCGAGTTGCGATAATTATGAGTTTGGGTGATAGATATACATCTTTGAACAAATATAAAATTTATTTGATTTTCGAGTTTTAATGTTCATGATTTATTATATTATAGTTATGCACCTTGAACAGTTATAGATTTGGTTTGAAAATGATCTTAGCTTTTAAAAATGGTCGTAGGAATTATTTAAACAGAGTTGTACAACTTGCGGTTTTCGTGTTTATAAAATTTTAAATTTTAAGGGAAAGTAATGACGGTGAATTTTGGTTTAAAATATTTGAAAGTTATGAAAATGATTTTTGAGAATTTTTTCTTTATTTTAAATTGTGTCCTATGATTGAGGATTTACAAATCTATTTAGATTTTTGGTAAAAAAAATAGATTTTGACTGATAAGATTATTTGAAAATTTAGTTTAATGTGGGATTGCTAATATTAAATTTTTTTTTGAAGAATTGTGAAGGATGTGATGAAAAGTTATTTTGATTGATTAAAGGAAGTTACCATTTAAAAGTTGTGAGTTTGTTGGAATAACATAGCATAAATAGAAGTTAAAATTGATTAGAGCATTGAGCTTAATTTTTTTGAGATTGCTTTTAATATGCTAAGAGTTTTATTATAAATTAATTGAAAATTTTAGAGTGTTAAATTTTTGATTGATTGTGAAATTTTTATGGATTTGTAAATTATGAACTCTTGAGTTAAATAGTTGAATTTAAACATTAATTTTGGAAAAGGTTAGTAGTAACGTGATAAAATTTTGCTTTGAGATTTATGAGAGTGATTTAAATTTTTTGATGAATTTGAACGGCTTGGAGTAAATACAAATTTTGGTGGTATATTTCTGAAAGTTTATTTTTTAAAACTTTTGGAGGAAACTTGAGTTAAAATATTAATGATAGGCCATAAAGGTAGCCCTAATGAGTTAGAAGTATTCCACACTAATTGCCATGTCACTCATGACCATGATAGTAGTATATACACAAGTGTTGTTAGTCATCTACCTAGCTATGTGACTGTATTTTCACCTCGACTTACTCGACCTTTCTTCAATTCTAGATCTTTTAATTGCGACCTTCTAACCCATTTGCAATTTGAATAATGAGTTAATGGTTCCTTAATTGTATTCATCTAGGAGACTATCTTCTCTCCGGAATTGTGTTTCTAAATTATCTTTAATGGATTCTTTAATTAATTTTATTTCACGCTTTAACTTTATCTTCTTTATTTTGTGCATTAATTATCACCTCGTGAACTCCCACTTTCTATTTTTGATCTTCTGGCGTCCCCTACCGTGACTTGTATATTTGGAGTACAACACTACACTTTTCCTTCCAACAAATTTTATATGTAAGACCTAGACAAGTCCACATTCATGTAGATGTATTATGTCTCACTAAAACACGTCTCCTTGTACACTATTTTCATGATAGGACCTTCTGGTCAAAATGGCCAAACTATAACCTCTACCATGACACCAAAATACTTTCCGACTTCAATTAAAAGATCCAACCTTGACTCAATCCCTTAACCCGATAGATGAATTTTGTTCTACTTAGTTCCTTAAATGCTTAAATTTGTGCTTTATCTTGATTGCTTAATCCATTGTCTCATCCCATTACTAGTTTAACTCTTGTAAGTTGGGTAGAATACCTCACGGCCCAACAAAGTCTTTGTCCTTGTGACCCATGTGGATAAATTTGCTTAGCCTATAAGTTCAGAGGACCCTAACTTAGCTAGTCAACCAAGCCAACTGCATAGGCCCACACTTCGGACAAGACTTGATTTTAAAAGATCTTGGACTATTTAATTTCCCTCATCATTACCTCCCGTATATTTTGACTATCTTATACTGCTAATTTAGTCTTAGTTTTGCAAGCTTATTCTTTTTATCGAGTTTGTTCATGACATATGTGTTATTGGGTGCACTCACTAACATATTGTCTAATCAGAACCGGTGCATAATGGTCTGATCAACCGAGTACATTTTGGTTCGCTTTTATCTATCGTTCTACGTGGATGGGGACATAGCTAAACTTGTCCTCTAGAGTCCCATCCGCGACTGCCTTGACAACTCCTTTTGAATTATTCGGTCGCCTTTGAACCACGTATTCGTATTCGATAACGCCTCCTTCGAACTCTATATTGTGTTCACCTTTACCTATTTTAGAAGGACGAAAGCGTCGCACTAAAACTCCTCTAACTGTCCTATCACCATGACCATTACCACCCAATGTAACCATATCTTTGTCTTGAACTACTCGACCTTTCCCTCGACACTAAATTTACAATCTTGACTTTCTAATCACTTGAATTTAAGAGTTATTACAATCGTCTCTTAATCATACCCTCAACCTAGACTACGACCATATAAACTTCCTTAAACCCTCCTATCTACCGTTGTGCCTTCTCACCCCCTCCTAATTCTTAATTTCGAGGACGAAATTCTTTTAAGTTGGGTAGGATGTAAAACCCCTAAATTTCTACTATATTTTTTATATATATTAAATTTGGTACTAATTTAAAATTTTTGTATTGTACGTCGCATAGTCGCATTGTACGTCACGCACGAAATTTTATTTTTCGTAGTTGCTCGACGAGTGAGAATATGTACGAGCGTACATATTTTGAGAAAAACATTTTTTTATTTTTATAGTTTCAAAATAATATATGTAATATTTAATTTAGCTATCAAAATTTCCTAAATTTATGATTTTATTTATGAAAGGCCTTTTATTTGGAATAAATAATATTATTCATGCATACATATATTTCATAAATATTTGCTAGTTTGATTTAAATAAAAATATAATTTTTGAGATTTATTATTCAAAAAGATATTTAAAAATATTTATTATTTTTGAAATTATTATTATTGGTATTTTGAAAAATATATTTGGAAGTTATGGTGGCCATTTAAATCTTGATTTGATTTTTGGATTTATTTAAATAGTTAAATATTCGAAATTTATTTATCCCATTTGATTTTGAGCTAAAAATTTAAATATATTTAAATTGGATTTAATTGATTTGATTTTAAACTAAGAGAATTTGAATTGATTTAAATTAGATTTGGATTTGGATTTGGATTTGGATTTGGATTGATTGCTTTTAAATTAAATTAGGAAATATCTAAATTGGGTTTAAAGGAATCCTAATTCTTATCTAGTTGGGAATTCCCACATCCTATAAATAGGCAGGTACTCCTCCATATTATTTTTACCACAAATCATCTTTCAAACCATCCTTGTCAAAATTTCTCTCTTTTTTCGTCATAAATTCAGCCTCAATTTTCAAAGGTTGTAGCAACTTCGAATGACCATAACTCCCAACTCCGGACTCCTTTTGACCTCCAGTTTTTTTTGTTGTTATCGTATTGAGATATATTTTCTGAATATAAATTTTATTTTCATAAATTCGGAACTTAATTTTTTGGAAAATTTGTGGAGTGTCAGTAGTCCAAAATTTGACACGTTTTAGTGTTTTTGAGATTCTGGAAGAACCAGGAATCAGAATCACGATCCGTTTGAAGTTTCGGAATACTGACAGAAAAATACATATCATATATTTTTCCCATAAATTTTCCAGAATATTTTATTTTTGGTTTTTATTTTAGAAGTTTGTCACATCGTCTGAGTTATCTTGTGTAGCCCTGTGACTATTCTGTACCCAACGGGATTGTCGGTTTCACCAGCAAGGACCTCAGGTAAGACACCTTGCCATTTGCTATTTAATTATTTTAGCTCATATTTCATGCATTATTTATTTTCTTTATGCAAAATAAACTGTGATACATGGCATAACTTGTTAGAACTTACTGTTCATTTATATTTCCTGCTATGTATTATTTTTCTCACATTAAACCTAGATTTAAGGGACCACCTTGTGTGTTGCATTCATTGGCCTTGACACGTTATATCACGAAGTTGTGTGTCGCATGTAGAACACGGAAGTATGTGATTGGCTGGCCACCAGTACGTACAAGCCGTGCGATAGGAATAACCGCTAATAGAGATTACATGCTAGTTTGACTTAGCAGTTATAGTGGTTTGTGTTATGGATACAACACAGTAGGCATTGGGCGGGGAGGACAATTCCTTAGCGTATGGGCTTCGATGCACTTCTCTTGTGACCCGGACTCTCCGCTGGAGATACGGGGTTGATGACCCATGATTACTGACGGCCACTAACAATTCTGCGAAACGTCATGCTCTTACTGATGGGGCCTCTGGTGCCCAAGGGGGGACCATGCCGATCCTATTCAGCCAGGGCCCATGCGTAGAAAGGATTGTTCTTAACTACATATCACTTATACCGGTTAGGCACCTTTATCCGTTAGGTACGAGTACTTTTGGTTTGGGTACTTGTATCTGACCGTGGCTTGGAACAATAACTTGTCGCGGATTAGTTCGTCACATCTTGTCCTTGTTTGGTTGTAGGTGTGACTTACTACTTCGATGAGAAGGTATTGAACCTTGTTGGGGTCCGAATACCATATTGGATTCATAGCATGGAAAGATACGTCGCCGTGAATTAGTTTACCATCTCCTGTCCTTGTTTGGTTGGGGGGATGGTACGCTCGTTCAGTAGGTACGTATTGGACCATGTTATAATTCGATTTACTTATTTATTTGAGCAATATTTATTCAGTTTATATGGCATGATATTATGTGTCTTGTTACGTCCCTCTGAGGACCTGGTTATCTCTTCCGGTGTGTGCTATTGTCTTTCGTAGGTGTTCTAGCTCTAGCCGTGATCATCGCTATTTCTTCGAGGATGATTGCATTTGGATCGTCTTCGCTTCGCTCGCCAAATTCATATCTTTTCTTATGTATTTTTCCTTTACTTGTTGGTAGTGGATTTGTCTCCGCCCAACATATTGTATCAAGATAATTCATTATCTTTATATGATGTCTTTTATTCATTTATTTTGCGTGGATGAGATTAGTTATGGTTCTACTGCATTTTACAGCTTATGTATTTATACGAGGCTTCCATATATTGGAGTATACTTCGTATGAATACAGCTGGCATGTCTACATTCCTAGTCCTACGTATTTTGGGATTAGGGCGTTACAACGTTGCAACAACGGTGATAGAATGTTGTCTAGGTCAACAGTACTAACTGACGTATCTCATGAATATGTAAGTCATAAACTGTCAATGATATCTCATCTCCAAAAAGAGGACAATATAATGATATATCCATACCCAATCACAATAAATATAAGGAAGATAAATGATACGATAATAATATAAAGGATATGAAATAGAAAATCCATGAGAAGGCTATATTATATATAAATCAAATCCACATGCAAAGTCTAAGAGTCTAGCTAACACAATACAATACAAGTCTCATAATAATATCTCAAAGTCTCAGAAACTGGAGACAAATCCAGCAATAATAGCTAAACTAACTAAGCTACTACTGGTGGTATCTCCTCTACTACAACTGGCTCCTCTTCAAGCTCCGGGGTGAAATCTTCATCTACTCCTGGCCCATAGTAAGTGGGATAAAAGTCCTCAAGATCCTCTGAAAAATATTATCCAGTCAGGATTGGAGCGAAGTACATAAACTGACAACATTTCCATTAATGTTGACAAATGCTATAAAAGCAGTAAGTAATGAAAATACAGGATAAATGGTAATGCTGGAACAATAAAGTATAAGAGACACGTAATCGTAGCACAGAAAATAGTGAGCTGTAAACGAACAAATAAAGAATTGCACCATAAGTATATTTGGAATAGAGTAATGAACCAATAATATGTGCCTTGAAATATTAGTTACTATGTGATCGGCTTAGGACGTGATCAAGCTACCATATATGATTGGGTATGCATTGGTACATATAAATGGTCAGGCCAGTCATATATGGAAGCAATGCACAAGTATAAGATGAGGCTGTACCCTACGTGTGGTGTGGGTGAGCTATGCATAAGTAGTTGAGGTATGATCACATAATAGCCAATATTTCCCCATTCTCCCCAGCTAGTACAATGGACCTAGTCAGGACCCCTCGTGGCAGGTATCTATGATACTAGCTTGTGTATCCATCATGTCAAGAATCATGTTTAACATTATAGTAATGATATCATAGAATTCATCAACCATAATAAAAACTTTCAGAGAATGTACTCGACTGTCGTCTTGAGCTATGAACACAATCAGTGTCCGAACTGGAGTTCAAGTGACCTATATATGAATTTTTAATGTCAAAGCGTGATTTAGAATCATAAACATGCTTAACAAGTCTTATACTAGGTTTCAAGGTCAATTCTAGGTAAAACTGGTAAAACTAGGTCAATACCTATTTAGTTGGTCTATGTAGTCATATCAAGTTGATTCTATGTTTTCTAGGTCTTGTGAATCCTAACATGAAGGCTCATACCCAATGGCTTACCCTAACCTTAAGGTTTTACCCTTTCTACTTAAGCCATGTGTATACTAAACTCATGACATATATATATATATATATATATATATATATATATATATATACACACACACACTATCTAAGACATATGCTAACCCTTAGGACTGATGCACCTCTCATATATATATAGTCAAGTTTGGGGGGAGGCGGGTGTCGACCCAACCTTATGAGTATTCGGACTAAATATATATATATATATATATATATATATATATATATATATATACACACACACACACTATCTAAGACATATGCTAACCCTTAGGACTGATGCACCTCTCATATATATATAGTCAAGTTTAGGGGGAGGCGGGTGTCGACCCAACCTTATGAGTATTCGGACTATAACTGTTCCGATGAACAGTTACCCACTTTTGATAGTTATACGATTCCAGAAGATGATCCAAAATTGGGTCAATCACGTTTATTAGAAGTGGACAATAGAGTGGTTGTACCCAGAGAACGGATGAAATTCTCTGGTTCAGCTGAAGTAGCTATCATCTGCATGGACGAATCATCCACCTAAACAAATGCGCAAACCAGTGCTTGGGAGTAAGGTGCTTGCGATGTGGAACTTTACTTACAGCAGGAACTCGTTGATTTTATTAGCTGACTTAAAAGAAAGGGATGATCACTTATCCATCGCTCCTCCGGAATCGGTACAGAAATTGGTGCTTTTTCTACTTTGTTTACCTTAGTTACTGGGGGCTTCGGGGAAGGCCTATGTAGGGTACCTTCCGGGTGTGGGATGCTCATTTAACTTTTGTATTCATCTTGTTCCTTATTTACCTGGGTGCCGGTGTGGGGCATTTGGGAAAGTCGGGCCGATCGGGTGTCTTCATTCAAGCGACGGTACAGAGTAAGAACGAAACAAAGTGAGAGGCTGGAGGGCAGGGAAAAGAGTCGAGTTGATAAGGCTCGATGACCGGGAGTAGCAAAACGAAATCCGGATTTGGCCAAAAAAGATGCATATATATATATATATATATATATATATATATATTGTATATATCTCTCTCTATATATATATATAGAGAGAGATATATACAAATTATCCCATTCTCCTATGGACTTATGCAAATGTGGCCAATCTCCCTCATCATACGTATCCCCTCTCTATACAATATGTAATGTCCGTAGTTCGCATTACGTATTGGGAATACGCGTACGTATTTCGGGCACGTATTTTTGGTTTGTCATAATTAGTTAGCCTTGGGTTTTATTATGAATGTTGTATTAGCATGGTTCATCATAGCATCGCATTGGCTTGGTTTGGTTCGGTTTAGTGGGTTTGGCTTGGTTTGGTTTTATGTGAAGAACCACTCCCACCTACCACCACTCCCACCATAAATATCTTCCTACTCTCTCTCTTCCATTATTACTCATTACTCATTTCTTCTCCATCTTTACTTTTCATCTACCAGGAGAGAGGGAGAGCTTAGGCAAGTGCATCTTGCTTCATGGAGGAAGTCCATTTTTATTGTTTCATTGTCTTTCTCATGTGTTTCTAACCCACTTTAGTATTTAGCATTTTTCATTTCCATGGTTAAATTCTTATAGATCTAGTTTTGTGATATTTTCGGATTTCTTGGGTTTGATCTGTTTAACCTTGTTATTTCCAAGTTTTGATAGTTCTATGTTGTAGAAAATTTTGTTCCACCCCATTTTGACATATGGAAGTTCTGATTTGGACTCTGGATGACGAATTCATGGAGCTTGGAATTTCGGCCTCATGGTGTTCTTCTTCTCGGAAAGTGGAGAAGTGATAGTTCCCTGGCCGTATGGCCATTCACTAGAATTAGCCGTGTCACGCCCCGACCCGGAATCATTCGAATCATCGTCCTCGCAGGGGGCGTGATGCCGCACGTGCCTGGAGTTGTGCTCGTGCAAGGCAAGATGACAAGTTCTCAAATGGTTATCTTTTGATTCGATATTTAACAACGAAAGGAAAACAGAGTATACGAAACAAATTCTCTTTATTGATATCCGAAACAGAGATTATAAAGGCTTTCGATAGTCTAACAATACATGCCAGATTGGCTACAACACTCAGGTTCTATCTTGCCCACAAAGGATTTCACCGTTCCATACATCATGCCTTCTATATCTCGGCCGCATCAATCCAGCTGCGTAGTCCGAACGTCAATGCGATAGCACGCTTCAATGTGCTTCGGCATTCCAAGCCTTAACACGTTCAAGCAACGCTTCGCCACGAGCAATCCATTCCCTGCACCCTGCATGAAGCTGGTGGGGGATCAGTACGTTCGTCCTCGCATGTACTGAAGCAAAGATCATCTTTCCAAACCGACATTTTAATATTTATGTTGAATCATGTAACTTAGCTTATGATCTTGCTATGTTCTCCTTAGGGTCAATTTTATGGCATCTTCGAAAGCGTAAAGCATGTTATCATAGCAGCATGTTATCAAATTGAATAGGCAAGCAGACAAACAATCTCGTGTTTGATTCGTGGCATGACTTACCAAGTCGACGCACTCGCCCTTGCATCGACGCAAGGTGAATACGTCGCATTCCTTCCCTGTCATGTTATATGTGCATCTCTAAGCAGGATCTATACGTGCGGGACATATCTGTGCCTACACTTTCAACCCATCGTTCCTTAACTATATGAAGGTCGTGGGCGTATCCGCGCCGGAATGGACTAAAGGAGTTTCTCTTTTATTTTTCCTTACTTTCTTTTCTCTCCTTCTTTTCTCTCTCGTGTTTGGGTAGCCCGGCGTTTCACGGGTTGGGTTGCTATCCCAATAACTGAAACTTACCGCGTGCCTACCATCATTTGCGGCTTCTCACATTTACGACCGAGTGCTAATCGGACTTCGCAGATGTGCGCCTATCAAAGATTATCATCCCTCCTAGGCCGAACGGTCCCGGTGCCCCGGTGCGCCCGTTCGGAGGAAACATTCCGTGCACGGAAGATATCATCGCAATTATCTCAAGTCCATTCCATTCGACCATGCAACGCACTATCATTCAAACAACCAAGCATAGCCTTGAGTCCAAGACTCAGACTTTATCATCTCGTATTTTTTCTATTAACTTTCTATGTTCTCACGTTTCATACTTCGTTTTAATGATTCAATGGCATCGTGCCTCAATTCAATGGTCGTCAATCGAACTACCCGAAGGTCTCGAACACCTTTTGAGGCACCATGTCATATCCGACAGTTCCGCCACATTCATGCCACAACTGTATTCTCTCGCAACGAAGCCATCTTTTATTATCCCATGCACGTAGGCACATTTCGATCGTATTTCCCTGTTCTATAACTTAGCATTCAATGTTCGGGGCTTGCGCGCTAGGGCGCTCGCCTATTGTCTTCCAATGTTCTAGCCGTCTAACTCGTGCAGCAAAGGCACGGTATGGTTCGTGCACTAAGGCACTTGCCGATTACAGTTATCCCATGTTCTTGCGGCTTGCGTACCGAGGCGCTCGCCTTAACGATATCCAATGTCCCATAGCGACTCGTATATGTTGATGCACGTTTCATTTCAATTGTTCTAACTTAGTGTTCGACTCACACTATGATTTATCCCCGATCGGACCACGCCCGTGGCGTCGATAGGTTAACTTTTAGCATACAATGATATATTTGACTTATCGAATGAAGGAGTAAAAAGAAGTCAATCCTCCCACCTTGAGTCGATACGCGTTCGTCGTTTCGCCGAGCCGATGCGGCTCGATTCCCTAACTTTGTTGCACGGCCACTCTCCTGACTTAGCTATTCGAGCACTTCGTGCTTCGTTGAGTTATACGCCCAATTCGCCTTAGCATGCCCAAGTCTTAGCCCATCGCAAGGCGACGATTTGATTTCGCGGACCCCTTACTAAATATTGCAAAAGATCAACCTCTAATATTTTCCCGTCAAAGTATAACCTGCACACGAAACCAACTAAAATCAATACTTGCATCGATTTGGACTTGCGCCTTGGTCGATTCGATTTCTTAGAATCTTCGAGCCGATTCAACGCACTCATCCTTCGGGGCAACGCGGCGCTTCGCATCGATTCAACTCGATACATTCTTTCGGGTCAAGACAACTCTTCGCATCAACTTAGTTTGATGCATTGCTCGGGACAACTTAACTCTCGTATCATTTTGCATCGATACATTATCGGGTCAACGCAACTCTTCGAGTCAACGACTCAGCATAATGCACCGTGCGGAGTGGGGCATTACAGAATATACCACTCAAAACATGGTTCATCCCGAACCGAAACCAATACTAAATTTCCAAGGGTTTCATTAGATCATTCCACGATCTCGTCTCACTATCGTTTGGATCGTACAACTTAGTTTGGAATCATACACATATTTTAGGCGTCCTACCAATATATGCATTTCGACCAAGCTCTGTTGTAAGATATCGGAACAATGCAAACACGTAACTTCTCATTCTCTATTACTTGCCATCTCGTATTCTTGATCGGACTTGGCTCTATTACTTGTTCTCGTAATTCTAGCGCACATGCATATTGATACATACGCGATTCGCCAACAAAAGTCAAGGTACATAATGCGATTCAAAAATTGCATTTCTTACTTTGTATGTTTCATCGGGACTATCAATTATTACGCGTCGCGTCAAGCCGTCGCGCATCCGATCACAACAAGTCTCCGCAATGCCTTGCGTTCGGCGTCACTATCCAACGATTTCTGATGTTTCACTTCGTATCCTATCTCGACATGATTCTTTTTGTTGACTTGCAAAAGCATCAACATTCAGGACTACGTCCGCTAGGTTACTTACCTAGGCACCGTGCTCAAATCCTTCCGACGTAAGTTTAAATTGACATTGCACAAAGGCCACAATCTATCCGACTCAATAGTTTTCATCAAGGCAACGGTGCGCAAGACAACGATCACCTTGACACGAGGGTCTTTACGATACGCCTTACATTCGATTCTTAACGAGTAGGAATTTACTAGCCAAATTCCCAACTTACCCGTCTCACAACATCGAATATAGGTTCGATTCACGCAAGCTCAATTGCGAGGTGAATCCGAATCTAACGGTACAACTCGTAAGTCATTTCTTTATCGTTCCCTCTCGTGAATAGCACGATTCTCGCAAACGCCTATTCGAATCACCAAGTTCGTTGGTGAATTTTCTAGTTTGTTCATCGACCAACATAACCATTCAAATATTCATCCGACGAATACTCAAATCTAACTATACCATTCTCAATCGAAAGTTGTTGCAACAATTCTTGATCGCCTAGATTTATCGTCAACATGCACCACATTGTATTTGTTATCGATGCAATCTCATATACGATATCGCATGGGTCATCTTACGGTCTGTAGCATTCAATTCGATTTGGCGGTCAAGTCTTCTAGGGTCAGCTGCCCCGAAGCTACGCTCGATAATTGTGGATCATCACCGAAGGACATTTTACTACGAACCATGCTATATCTTATTTTGGAGCCAAATCACGTTCCGACAATTCTATGCGACTACCCAATTTCGAACAAAACCGTTTCTATCGGCGCAACTGATGCGCAACTATCCTCCGAGTTAAGTCATGCACTACCGTCGATGATTCCGCAATTTACGAAACATCTACTAGCATCGAGTTCGAGTCTATCTTATTTGCGGGTCGACACACGAGATGCTATACGCATCGAGCAATCGTCGATGACTTATAGTCTCGTCTTGATTAATCACAAAATTTACGATCAACCAAGTTCGTTCATTCTCGTATCGTTACTTACAAAAATTTTGATAGCGCAATGCACACTCCATTTTGTATTCTCACATCGTGCTTACATTTTCTTGCATATCGATCTTGATAGTTCATATCAATTGTCGATAGCAAGAGGGTCGACTTCGAATCCGTTTCAACGTCAACTTAACTCGCATCGTATACATCCAAGTTCGCAACAAACTTTTTCATACACATCCACTCGTTCTCTGATTCGCCGCATCCCGCTATACTTTGATCGCGTAACTGAGTTACCGATTATCCAACATCGAACCCTCTAGTTATACGATCACGCCCTCTAAGTTTTGCGTGTTTTCCAGTCGTACTCAAATGAGTGCCGCCGTAGCGTAACCAACTATTTCTTAGGCACGATTACTCACGTCATCCAACTCTTTACCGAAGTCGCAATTCGTACGATTCGAATATAATTCGCATCGCCTAACATTCCTATCGAAATCGTAAGTCGTACGATTCGATTCGTCTCGTCCAACATTTCTACCGAGATCGCAAGTCGTGCGACTCATTTGTAAGCTCGAGTATCCCTTTCCCGTCGATTCGATTATTGCGTCAAGGCATAATCTTTTCGCTAGTCTCGGTCGTCCGACCAACTTATAACTTTCGTCCGACGTATCGTTCATCGATATATGTCTCGCCTTATCGTCCCAACCAATTTTCGAAGAACACTTGCATCAACATATCGCCATACAAATTTTCAATCGAGTCTCGGTACTCCTTCGTCCGTTGTGGACAATTCTTCCGCAATTCTCACAACGCGTCGACGCAATTCATCACACAAGTGATATACCATAAACCACTCGAAATCGAGTCATTCATCGCCTACGTGGTATGGCATATACCACTCGAAATTCAAGCCATTTCCCTCGCGCTACACTTAGTGTAAACCAACGATCTCTTCCGACTCACGATTTCTGCAGTGATCGTGCTTGATCACAACCGTAACTTTGATTCTATCAAAATCCGACACGATTCGGTCAATGTTCTCGTTTGCCAACATAAGTTTGGTGTGCAACCGACGATTCGTTCTATCGATTTACGATTTCAATTCTTTCCTTACGTTGCATCTCGTGCAACAATTTATTTGATATGCGTTGCACCCCGTGCAATAAATTTTACTTTTGATACGCGTTGCACATCGTGCTACGATTTATTTCCGACACTTTCATTTCACTTTGTACAACAATTCAATTCCAATTTTCTTTGCATTTCGTGCAACGATTAATTTGATATGCGTTGCACCACGTGCAATGATTTTACTTTCCAACACGCGTTGCACATCGGACAACGATTATTTTCGATATTTATCGCACCTCGTGCAACGAATTACTCTCGACATTCCAAGTCAATGCACAATCCGTTTTAACACATTCGGTATTGGCTTATCACTTCTCACTTTCAGTTTAACGCATATTCACCATTACTCGTTGCACTTCATGCATCATTTTATTTCTCATTCAACATGTTATATTGCAACAACATCCCAAATCGTATTTCACAATTTGTTGCGCTTGCAACAACTAACATTTTTACGGCTCGTTTGTATTCAATGCAATATACCCTTCGCGACTTTCTTAGCAAACATCATGTAATTTCCAAAACACATGCGGCAAAATTACACGATTGTATTAGACTTATTGTATGGAACATCCAGTGCGGCATCGAGTAGAGTCAAGAGTGATATCAAGTGGTGGTGGGCAACTTTTTGAATTGTAATGAAGCAAGCGTCCAGAGGAAATTGAGCCTAGAGCTCTGATACCAATTTGTCACGCCCCGACCCGAAATCATCCGAATCATCGTCCTCGCAGGGGGCGTGATGCCGTACGAGCCTGGAGTTGCGCTCGTGCAAGGCAAGATGACAAGTTCTCAAATGGTTATCTTTTGATTCGATATTTAACAACGAAAGGAAAACAGAGTATACGAAACAAATTCTCTTTATTGATATCCAAAACAGAGATTACAAAGGCTTTCGATAGCCTAACAATACATGCCAGATTGGCTACAACACTCAGGTTCTCTTTTGCCCACAAAGGATTTTACCGTTCCATACATCATGCCTTCTATATCTCGGCCGCATCAATCCAGCTGCGTAGTCCGAGCGTCAATGCGATAGCACGCTTCAATGCGCTTCGGCATTCCAAGCCTTAACACGTTCAAGCAACGCTTCGCCGCGAGCAATCCATTCCCTACACCCTGCATGAAGCTGGTGGGGGATCAGTACGTTCGTCCTCGCATGTACTGAAGCAAAGATCATCTTTCCAAACTGACATTTTAATATTTATGTTGAATCATGCAACTTAGCTTATGATCTTGCTATGTTCTCCTTAGGGTCAATTTTATGGCATCTTCGAAAGCGTAAAGCATGTTATCATAGCAGCATGTTATCGAATTGAATAGGCAAGAAGATAAACAATCTCGTGTTTGATTCATGGCACGACTTACCAAGTCGAGCACTCGCCCTTGCATCGACGCAAGGTGAATACGCCGCATTCCTTCCCTGTCATGTTATATGTGCATCTCTAAGCAGGATCTATACGTGCGGGACGCATCTGCGCCTACACTTTCAACCCATCGTTCCTTAACTATATGAAGGTCGTGGGCGTATCCGCGACGGAATGGACTAAAGGAGTTTCTCTTTTATTTTTCCTTACTTTCTTTTCTCTCCTTCTTTTCTCTCTCGGGTTTGGGAAGCCCGGCGTTTCACGGGTTGGGTTGCTATCCCAACAACCGAAACTTACCACGTGCCTACCATCATTTGCGACTTCTCACATTTACGACCGAGTGCTAATCGGACTTCGCAGATGTGCGCCTATCAAAGATTATCTCCCTCCTAGGCCGAACGGTCCCGGTGCCCCGGTGCGCCCGTTCGGAGGAAACGTTCTGTGCACGGAAGATATCATCATAATTATCTCAAGTCCATTCCATTCGACCATGCAACGTACTATTATTCAAACAACCAAGCATAGCCTTGAGTCCAAGACTCAGACTTTATCATCTCGTATTTCTTCCGTTAACTTTCTATGTTCTCACGTTTCATACTTCATTTCAATGATTCAATGGCATCGTGCCTTAATTCAATGCTCGTCAACCGAACGACCCGAAGGTCTCGAACACCTTTCGAGGCACCATGTCATATCCGACAGTTCCGCCACATTCATGCCACAACTGTATTCTCTCGCAACGAAGCCATCTTTTATTATCCCGTGCACGTAGGCACGTTTCGACCGTATTTCCCTATTCTATAACTTAGCATTCAATGTTCGGGGCTTGCGCGCTAGGGCGCTCGCCTATTGTCTTCCAATGTTTTAGCCGTCTAACTCGTGCAGCAAAGGCACGGTATGGTTCGTGCACTAAGGCACTTGCCGATTACAGTTATCCCATGTTCTTGCGGCTTGCGCACCGAGGCGCTCGCCTTAGCGATATCCAATGTCCCATAGCGACTCGTACATGTTGATGCACGTTTCATTTCAATTGTTCTAACTTAGTGTTCGACTCACACTATGATTTATCCCCGATCGGACCACGCCCGTGGCGTCGATAGGTTAACTTTTAGCATACAATGATATATTTGACTTATATAATGAAGGAGTAAAAGAAGTCAATCCTCCCACCTTGAGTCGATACGCCTTCGTCGTTTCGTCGAGCCGATGCGGCTCGATTCCCTAACTTTGTTGCACGGCCACTCTCCTGACTTAGCCATTCGAGCACTTCGTGCTTCGTTGAGTTATACGCCCAATTCGCCTTAGCATGCCCAAGTCTTAGCCCGTCGCAAGAAGACGATTTGATTTCGCGGACCCCTTACTAAATATTACAAAACATCGACCTCTAATATTTTCCCGTCAAAGTATAACCTGCACATGAAACTAACTAAAATCAATACTTGTATCGATTTGGACTTGCGCCTTTGTCGATTCGATTTCTTAGAATCTTCGAGCCGATTCAACGCACTCATCCTTCGGGGCAACGCGGCACTTCGCATCGATTCAACTCGATACATTCTTTCGGGTCAAGGCAACTCTTCGCATCAACTTAGTTTGATGCATTGCTCGGGACAACTTAACTCTCGTATCGTTTTACATCGATACATTATCGGGTCAACGCAACTCTTCGAGTCAACGACTCAGCATAATGTACCGTGCGGAGCGGGGCATTACAAGCCGCATGGCTTTATATATAGAATTGTATTATTTAATTTTCTATGCCTTTGAATTGCTTGCAGCCGCATGGGATTATGCTTGGCCACCTTAACATTAAATGCATGCACGTAGGAGCAAGCTTAGCATTTAATGCTGGCACCCACAGCATTATTTAATGCATTAGCTTGGCCTTACAAAATTTGCTGGCCGCATGGATTATGGAAATCAAAACCTAGCCGCATGCATTGGCAATACATGTCAGCCGCATGCATTAGAAGCCTTTAGTAACAATGCTTATTTTAATGCAACTTCAAATACATGTCCAGCCGCATGGCATTTCCCAAAAACCCAGCCGCATAGGCTTTAAATAAGGCATTTAATGCACTTTCTTTTATAATGCATGTTTTTATGCATTTTCCTAATGAAAGCTAAGCTAGCCGCATGTATTGGTGTAATAGCCGCATGAAATGGTGCCAAGGAAGCTTCAGCCGCATGCAAATTTTTATACATTATAATAATGCATATTTAATGCATTCTAATCCATGGAATGAGCCGCAGAGGCTTTCCGATGACTTAAAGTCTTTTTATTTGCATTTAAGACCTTATAGTTATATAAATGCTTTAATACACCTTTTTAAGAAAAAGCAAGCCGCATAAGGCTCTGATGGTTGAATGCCTTTTTGCATCTAAGACCCTACCTTATTATTTAATGTTTTATTGCATTTAAGACCCTACTTTATTATTTAATGTTTTATGCATTTTAGACTTTGCATTTATTACTTAAAGCTTTATGCAATTAAGGCTTTAATAATTGTATTTAATGCTTTAAATGCCCTTCCTTGGCATCAACTGCATGGCCATTATTTATTTATTTATTTATTATTTGTTTGTCCTCTCATGCAGGCAAGGTGAGGGTGAGCCGCATGGATATTTATAGCATTAATAATTGCTTGATGCAGAGCCGCATGGCCCTTGGCCATTAAATATTATTATTTGCATGTTGCATTTTGCATGGAATCTAAGATGAGCCGCATAGGCTCCCTTCCTCCACTATTAAATATTTTGGCCACGTGAGCCCCTCTTTTACTGGCAGTCATCATTTCATTGTTTGGCCACGTGCCCTTCCTTTGTTTAAGTGGAAGCTCGCATTTATTGTCTTCCCACTCTCTGTCTTTTCTGACTGCATGAATATTTCTTGTTAGCATTTACTCTTGGCCGCATGTCCCCTTTAGTTATTTTCTGGCCGCATAAGCTTTGGCTGGCCGCATGGGTGGCCTCCCACTCTCTTTGACCGCATGTTTGTTCTCCCACTTTTGGACCGTATGGGGACCACTTTGATTGTTTAATAATTTATTTGTCTGAATTGTGGTCAGAATTTCTTCCCACTCCCAACATGAAGGTTGTAGAGTTTCTCCTTGGCTTCAAGAATATATATTATTAATATATTATTATTTATATTGTGCAAGTTTCTCTCCTTCTTGATAAATGGCATGACTTGATAGTGACCTGCCGTGGTGCACTCCCGACATGATAACTTGACCTGACAAATTTGACATGATAACTTGACATAATAATTCTTGATAGTGGACCACCGTGGCGCACTCTTTACATGATAAATCTGACATAATATTTCTCGAAATGCTGTTGCGACGGCTAGCACGATATGACAAGATTGAACAACTTGGACACCGTGGACAATTGTGCTTGTACAAATGAACCCGTCTTGTCTTGCATTATGTCTAGGATGGGGATCCCTGAGTACCACGGTCAGGGATACCCACTAAAATCGACTAAGGATAATCACTAGAGTAATCCAGTAGTCATGAAGAGATTTTCTAGCTACAGGCAAGCCCGTTATCTGGGTGCCCCACTTGGGATTTGTAGCCTGCCGTCGAGTAGGACACATTTCCAGCACACTATCATGTATTGCACCCTCTAAGTCACCTAAGGGTACATACGTTTCCTGGACGATGTATCCACTTGAATTCAACCCCTAATTACGTCCGGATAGCCTGGATGGTCTGCAGGGCTTGTATATGTAGAATAATCTCGCTGCATCTTGTTAGTAATTAGGCTTGTGATAACCCTAGTTAGTTAAAGTATCAAGCCGTACTTATTGCTTGGCCGTGAAATGTTGGATGAAGTTCAATCAGTCTAGTCTTGTCTTGATCATGTACAAGATTGTTACTTGACCTGATTTCTTATATTCATCTTGCCGATAAATGGTGGGGAAAACCAAGTTCTGTTCAGACGAAGGGTTACAACCCCGGTCCTTGTTTGGTTTACGGGTTGTAACCTGGTTATCTGAATAGTCCCATGGTTATCCCATCGTATATCACCTGTCATATTTTCTTTAATTGTTGTCTTTTATTATATATTATTACTCTTGTGCTGATTGCTAGTTTTTAGTTCCTAAGTGAAGCCTCCTTTGTGGCACTTGCTCTTTCTGGGTCTGACCCAGCTGGTTTTGTATGGCCAGATACCGGAGCAGCTCCAGAGGATCCACCTGTCTTCCAGCCACATGGTGACCACTAGACGGAATCCTGGCAACGAGTGGGTTTATTTTGGCTCTCCCACTCTATTGTAAAATTATTCTTTTGAGGCATTTAGCCGCCGAGCAAGTGTTAGCTCGTGTACATTTTTACTTACTGTCTGTCTACGGGCTGTAACATGATTGGCAACCTAAGGTTGATCATGTATGACTAAAACTCTTGCTAGTCCTCACATTTTGTACGACTAGCTTCATGATCAGCTGAATATATAATGTTTGGGACGCCGTACTATTGTATATTTGGTGATCTTACATCTTGTAACATTTACTTACTTGTTTGTGATTGAGACACTAGGCTTGTTCATGACCCTAAGAGACTGTTGGCTTGTAGATAAACCCTCATATATCTAGACAGCCGTGACCGTATAGTGGAGTGGATCCCATTTTATTATACGTAGCTGGCTATGTCTGCCCCCGCTCTCCAGTATTCTTGTTCTCGGGCGTGACACAATAGTAGCTAATAGATACTCAAGGCAAATGTGACTTATTCATATCAACCATATAACTGATATGGGTTCAAAATAGGACTGATACATGGATGGCCATCTGCTGATACACATGTTGTGCAAACATCAAAGTTTGTTGTTACTAAAATCTTCACATCATTTTCCCTCAACTGATGATACATCTAATGTCTATAGAACTAATGCATTTTCCTATGACTGATTAATGTCTAACCTATTTAAACTGGTATAGCTCGACCCCCATCAATTAATACATAGGTGGCCTCTTACATGTATAGCTACTATGATACTCAACGTATCAAGGCTACTGCCCAAATGTAACAAGCGGTATTGTTATTCAAGGCAACTATATGACTGGTACACCTATATTATCTATCAGTTAACATATAGGCCCCCTTTCTAAATAACTGAGGCATATCTCTAACTAACACACAGCACTCCCCCTATCTACATGTAGCTAATGCTACTAAAGTAGCCCGAGCCTAACTCCCTATTAGATGTTGCAACATCTACTAATTGCTTCTGCTATAAGCCCCAAATTCCTGAGCCCCTTCTCACTACTGTACCCGAGCCTCTTCCTCACTTTCATCCTCCCTCTCATTTCCTATGCAACAGGAAAACACATCCCTCTTACTGACCCTCCACTCTTTCAAACTCACCTACACACTACTCTCCCTCATCTTATATATGCTTAAACATCCAATTAGCTGATGCCTAGGCCCTCCCATCACTACACTCTCTCAAACTCACACATTATCTATCCTCAAATAGGCATGCACACACACACCCTCATCTGATACACATATGTGTTAGCCCCAACTACATAGTAAACAGTAATTTCTTTCCCCTCCTGTATTCACTCACAAAATATATATATATATATATATATATATATATATATATAAAATATATATATATATATATATATATATATATATATATATATCTCCCATTTGATACACAACAAACCAACACTTAAACTGATTTCTTGTGGGGGGGGGAGGTACAATGCTGTATACAGAGGCCAAACCCAGTACAGGGCAGTTCTCTCATGACTGATGCCTGTTAGAAGCAGGAACCTCTCTATTGATCCACTGATACATGATTCCTTCCTTCTCTTCAAACTTAAATATATAGTGAACACACATTATATATAAGTATCAGCCTTCTAATCTAGTCACAATATGAACACACACACACACACACACACACACACTCTTAATATATAGATGTATATGCATATGCCACCCCACATAACCCAAAACAGTCCACACTTCACACCAATCTCTAAAATCAGTCCACAATGGCCCCTACTTGAAAATATGCAAAATCTAATTATATATATGAGTATGTATATATACATTAAGCAATCTAAATACCAAACCTAGCTAGAACAAGGGTCCATGTGAGATTTAGAGCCACGTGAGTCCAATGGGCAATTTTTTCAAACACTTGGCGTTGCATATCACGATACGCCATGATACGCAGTCCAAATGGATCCAAACTCGATCTGAAGCATACCCACATGTTCTAAATCACAATTAGAACTCAACAAACCTATTCTCAAACTCTAAAAATGTCATTTTCGGATTTCTCCCAAAATGGGTCAAAATACAAAGGAAAAAGTTCTCAAATGGAAGGAGAAGAGTCAAAACTCCTCATCATGGGCAACCCTAATGCATGGAGGTTCCTAATTGATGCTTCTACACTATTTAATACAAATTAGAGGGTTTAGAATGCATATACCTATTGGAAGACGGATTTCCAATAAAAATGGCTCAAAGATCTAGAAATTCCCAAGCTCCAAGTGCTCCAACCTCCAATGTTTTGCTGTTATAGTCTTCCACTCTCTATGGGGAAGAGAATGGAACAAATTTGGGCTAATTTGAAGAAGATTTGGTGGTAGGAACAATTTGGGGAAAAGCTTCTAATTAGGGTTAGGGTCTTGAATGAAAGAAGGAGGAAGAAGATGAAGGGAGGCTATAAATAGAAAGTGGGCTTCCATATGAGGTTTAGTTAGGGGTTTGGCTAATATAAATTGACCACTAAGCCCCTCTCTAATGTTATGAAAAGTTTAGGGAATAAGCCTTTCTTCTTAATTATGTGTTTAGTCAAACTTTCTAACTACTCTTTCTAATCTAACTAGTGGCTAACTAAAGTCCAATTAGGCTAGTCTTAATCATTTGATTAGGTGGTCATATCATGTTGTTTTAGGTCCTATAGGGTCACTAACAACTATTCCAACTAATGGCTAACCACTAATCATATACAATAATATAACATATGCATTATATTAAATAATTAATCCAAAAATATGATTACTAGTTTGGTAAAATAAATTTATTAATCCAAATATAATTTGAATTCACAATAATAACTAAAAATATGAAGAGTCAAAAATACCCCTCTTCAGAAAAGTGGTAGTTACACGACCAACAGGCTTATGAAGACATGCTCTCTGAAGGGATCATAACTTCTCTACCTATCTCCCACGCTGGGGGTAGTGTAACCACCACTTTTCCAGATGAGGGGTATTTTTGACTTTTCCTATTTCTTGTTATTATTGTGAATTCAAATTATATTTTGAGTGATAAATTTATTTTATAAAATTAGTAATTATATTTTTTGATTTATTATCTATAATATTGGATATAGTGCATATGTTTTTATTGAATATGATTAGTGGTTATCCATTAGTTAGAATAGTTGTTAGTGACCCTAGGGAACCAAATTAATAAGACTAGACAAGTATCAAATTCCATTTTTGCTAGACTTTAATTAGCCCTAGTTAGCTAGCAAGATTAAATTGAATTTAGGCTAAGCATCTAATTAGATAGAGAGACCTTTTACTAAAACTTGTCATGACACATAGAGGGACCTTAGAAACATTTCATACTAGCCCAAAACCCTAAATCTACCTATTTTGGACAGCCAACACATTCCTCTTGCCTATAAGAAGAATAACTTCTTCTTCCTCCTCTTTTCTTTTGAAATCCTAACCCTAATTTAGAAGTTCTTTCCCAAATTATTCATATACCCAATTCTCTCCAAATTCTCTCAAATTAGTCTCATTCTCTTCCCCCATAGAGTAGAAGGCTCTAGAAGCAAGCTTGGAGGGATTGGAACACTTGGAGCTTGAGGGCTTCTAGATCTTAGGACTTTTTCATTGGGAATCCATCTTCTAATAGGTATATGCATTCTAAACCCTCTAATTTACATAAAATTAGTATAGAGGCATTAATTAGGGACCCCCATGTATTAAGGTTGCCCATGGTGAAGAGTTTTGACTCTTCTTCTTGCATTTGAGGACTTTTCCTTTTGTATTTTGACTCATTTTGGAGAAAATCCGAGAATGACATTTCTAGGGTTCTAGAATAGGTTTGTTGAGTCCTAATTGTGATTTAAAACATGTGGGTATACTTCGGGTCGATCCATTTGGAGTGCGTATCATGGCGTATCGTGATATGCACGCCAAGTGTTTGACAAAATGACCAAAAGGAGATAAATTATTCTAAACTCAGATTGACATTGTTTTTGAGTTGTATATTAAATTAGATTATCATTGGTATAACCTTTAGGTGTTATATTTCGAGTAAATGTTATTTTGTATAACATAGGGATATGTGGAATGTTTTGGTATGCAAGAGTATAGGGGCTGTTTTGTACTGTTGTGTGCATGTGAGTATGAGGACTGACAATTGATTTAATGTATTTGTATATGCTTAAACTTACAAATATGAGAGTGTGTCTCTATATGTTTTGTGTGTGTGTGAAGGAACTATATCATGCATTAGCTATACAGTAGCAGTCTTGGAGTAGGAGTAGGACTGATATGTAGGAGCTATAGCAACAATATACATGAAGAGGGCAGTAGCTTAGCTACCGTTGTAAAGAAATGTAAGGAGCAGATGTCACGCCCCGCTCCCGTAGGAGCGATCATCCTCGCTAAGGCGTGATGCCGCACGGGCCTAGGTTGCGCCCGTGCAAGGCCAAGTCCAGAAACGGCCGATTTGAGCTAGGCCACAGAGTCGCACAGAGTGTCCCCATTTGCAGCGGAAAGTAAATGAACACAAGTTGAAGCGAATTCAAACTCTTTTATTGATTTTCAAGAAGTTTACAAGCGGCGCTAGGCCGATATTACAAATCGCTCAAGCTCTCTCTCTATGAAACATAAAAGGCGTGCCAAGTGGCTTACAAGATGGAATGATTCATGGCGATGTTCCGATACATTATGTCCCGTATATGGTGATTCAGCTCCTTGCAATGCTCCAAGGCTCCAGAGATAGCTCCGCGCCTTAGCACGTTCGATGGAAGTTCTGCATCCGCCGACTTTTCCTGCTTCCTGCAAGCAGACTGTTGGGTTATCAGTACATTGTTATGCACTGGAGGGGAGGCTAGCTCACCCACAATGCTATCATTACCGAACACGTTCCATTTACTTTTGTGCATCTCTATCATTCATTGTCTTTCTAATCTTGCCTTAGGATCAATTTTATGGCATATGTCATAACCTATCCCGTGTTGCCAAATTCAAGTGTCGTATGGAAATACATGCACGACTTACCCATACTTACCGTCCGGCCTTCCCCGTCCAAAGCAAATCAAGTTAGTCAACAATTTATATATAATAACATAACGTACCTTATATAAACTTTCAATATTCAGGGCGTGTCCCTGCCTCGGGTTCTAGCGCGTCGTAGGCGTGTTTTCTAACTCCTTTGTCGAAGTACTCTCGATTATTTGGTGTGTCATATTCAAGCCTGTTCAGAAGGCACTTCATTTAGTTAACTTAGACTACTTTGATTTCAATGCAAGGACTTGCACATGGATTGCCACCTGCAAAGCCCACTTAACTCAATATGTACCGGTCGCTGGCATCACAAGCCATTTTGGACCCTTTTTCTCTTGGTATTTCGCAACTATTCAGAGCGTGCAGCTGGTACACGTTGATAGTGTCTTGAAATACCCTGCACTTACGTCCCCCGGGTAGCCAAGCCCCCCCAGACAGCCCGTAATCCCCCTTTGATTCTGCCTAGGCCGGAATATCCCCCCTTTGATCATGCTGCGGAATCCCTTTTTCTTCACGAACACAGCATTCGCCAACCCTCGCTCGTGCCGTTTGTCCACGACCATTTCGTATTAACTTGTCTTTTTAATTTATCGGCTGTCTCTGAGCCGTAGGCTAACCCTTAGCCTTTTTACGTTATCGACCAGGTTGGCGTCCGTACAGCGCGGGTAGCGAGCCCCGTTGCACGTGCCCGTCACACCTGCCGCAAACTATTCTTTTCTTTCTTATCTTTTATTCATTCTTTCATTCGTTGGTTCATTCACATTTTCCATCATTCATTCATTATGCAACTCCCCGTACGGGAGTCGCCTTGGCGACCCATTGGTTCCATAGTCTTTCAATGTTGCTATACTCTACTCAGAACGACTATATTGATAGTCTTCCCGTTTCATTGTTGTAACCCATTCATTGTTTCATTGTTTGAACACATAAGGAACATAAACGTAAGCTTGTGCCTTAGCACGAGCGTAGAGTGCGGTGCGAGAGATCTCACATTTTCCATATTCTTTTCCATATTCTATGCAAGCATACAAGATGGAATTATTCCCTTAGCTAGGTGCGTTGAGTCCTTTATTAGCATGCACGGGGTTATCGCCTAGCGATTCTCGTGATAGTGTCCGTATTGTTATGTGTCTAGGCTAAGCAAAGACGGTTTCATCGGAGCAACCTACCTTAGCGATGTTCACATCGGCCGAGCGATACTCCGAGCGCGCCTTTGAAAGTCTAAGTCTGGACTCATCTTGACGGACCAATGTAAGCCTTGCATCGATTCTTCATCAGGTCGATGCCAACTCTTCGGGTCGACGGCTCATTTGAGTCGTTGTACTTGCCGTTTGAATCGGCGTTCCGCTAGGGCGGAGCGGGTCATTACATAATACACCACTCAAAACAAGTCTCGTCCTCGAGACTTTCTGAGTGCAGGTCATTCTACCATTCCTTAACTCGTGTCGTCGTATTTCTTAGACGATTCATATCGAACGACTCTATCGTTCCATGGTGCCGAACTATACTCGATACCTTTCCAAGTTTCGTGTCACATACGTTTGGTCGATTTTTATTGAATAACTTTTCATTCATTTTAGAGTTGATGGCACTTATTCAATTCAAGTGTTTCTTTGACTTGGTTGCTATTTCGACGTATCATGGGACTGAAACGGTTGCACGAGGTGTGTTGTATTTTATCAAACTCGAGAGTCGTAGGCTGAGGCAAACTTACTCATTCCTTCATGCGCATCTCAACACCCACTTGCAGCTGCATTCGAGTTCATCACATCGCTGAGTTTGGATCGTGCACATATTCAAGGCGTCCCCCGAATGCGTATATTTCAACCAAGCTTAGCGATTAGCGAAGTCAGACAAGCTACTCGTGATAGTTTCGATTTGCCGATCGTTCACTAACTTTGATTTAAAACCGAACTCATGTGTACCTCACTATCGTTTATCTCGGTCCTCGAGATGATCCGGTTCGCTTCTCAAGCATTTTTGTCTACGAAATCAATACGATTTCTTTTTAGCGGAGTCGACCAAGTCTAAGTAATTTTTGTCCGATTTAAGACCAAGTATTGCACCATCATCGAGTATTTCTTCCGATCAACGATTCAATTCGTTATCCCAAATTTACTTGCGCGTCATCCATTCCTATCATTCCCTTCGTTTGGGGCCAATCTCATCGTCGTTCATGCACACTCCATGTTCCCCGTCCTACTCTAAGTCTTGCTGCCACAAATCTATCGTCCGTCCGGATGATACTGTAAGGTCAATCGCACAAGTTCAATCACTCGGCATAGGGTCGTCCACCTATCCGCTAGGTCAGCTCACAAGGTCATAGTTACAAGTCAAGTCCGTCGCTCATCGTGCAAGGTCGTTGCACGACGCTCGCCCCAAATTCTTTGGTCAAACCATTTGTTTGCTTGTACGGGTGTTTCTACCCAAGCTCGCGTCACTCAGATTTCTAAACATCGAGCACGATCACCTATTCGCATCAATGCATTTGTTGTGCATATTCGAATCCATTCAAATTGCCAACTCTAACCAATTCGTGTATTCGATCACGAGGTCGTCTAGCTTTGACAATATGTTACGCCCCAATCTCACGCAAGTCCGATTATCCACGGTGGTTCATAAATCACCATGCAACGCTCCCGCGGAATAATCATTCTTATCGGGGCGTAACTCTTGATTGCGTCTAGACTAATTCGTTCTCGATACGCGGATTGAACCTATGCAATCCTAAATTTCAATCGTCAAGCACACAAATTCATTCCTAAGTCCACCTTCGCGTCAAACCACAAGTCGAAGCAATCAAATTGCTACGCCATCCAAGTTCAATCACTCCCGCCGTATGAATCACCATATCGACACTCACGCGGAGTGATCGTCCTAATCCGGCGCGATGCATGTGCGAGGCTGGAGTTGCGCTCGCATAAGACAAGAACGTCAACGTTGTGGTTGTCAACGAAGCAAATCCAAGCATTTTATTTTCTATCCAAGCCAAGATCGATAGTCCATTTATATTTCGTTCAACTAGAAAATCCTCGAGCCAAATCTATCTTTTCTTCGACACATTTTTAACATTTCAAGTATATCGTCCAACGGAACAATGACATTAGCACGACCGTCATTCGTCGAGTCAGAGTACCCCCGAGTTATCGCATATCGATCTTTGATACGCCTCAATACCATCGACGATATGCGTAACCTGACGATCTTCCTTTGCAACCAATTTCGAGTCGTACGACTGATGCTATTGTCCGAGTTGGATAATCCATAATTTCCTCGATATTCAAGATCAAGTTCGATCGCTATTGCTCAAGCTCGTTTCAAGGTCATTGTTCAAAACTCAAGTCACATTTCATTTGAGTCAATCCCAAATCGTACGCGCAATCCTCTAAGTTTCCTCGATCAAGACCATTCACTTTCATTCATCGTTACGAATCGTTTTCAAACATGCGTTGCCCATTCACAAGTTGTCCGAACGACGTCTCGTTTGGGACATTCGAAGTCACGATCAACTAAGCGTGATGCGTTCTAAGGCTTTGCGCGATCGCATCGCCTCGTCGACATACCCGTTCTATTCGTATATCTTGTAGTCTCGCTCGAACAATTTCTATAATGTCCATACACCACTCAGGCTTCGAGCCACTCGACTAGGCGTCGACACTCACTCTTATCCTTCTTCGAAGCTATCACATACACCACTCGGGTTCAAGCCATTCTATAATTCATCAAGAGACCATTCGATTCCCACTCGATATGTTCAATCGTGCGTTCGCCCGTTCCTCAAAATCTAAATCAATCTTTCGTGCACGCCTAAGCATGAACTCGATAGCGTTCCTATCGATATACACTCTAAGTGTAGCTTCGTTCCCGACCGAACGGTACTTGATATCGCTTGCAACTCGATTGCACCAAAAAGTCGAGGTGTGCGACACGCGGACTAAGTTGTGCCGCATAACCATCCCATGCGGGCTATATTCAAGTTTACACGCTCACTTGCTAATGTCGACGTAGGACTATTTGGGCATGCACGCGACTTGCTAACTTAATATGTGTTCTCTATCGAGTCATATTTAACATCGTTCGGCACAAAGGCCTTCGCCTATCGATCTCGTTCAACCGAGTACTTGTACGAGCTTTTGAAAATATTAGATTTATTGTATGGAACATCCTAAGGCACAACGAGAGAGAGCGTACACTTCTTTTGTTTCCAACCGAGCTTTCAAAACTGAGAGAATCGAAATAAAATCCAAGGACGTGAAGCCGTGCTCTGATACCAATCTTTCACACCCCGCTCCCATACGAGCGATCGTCCTCGCTAAGGCGTGATGCCGCACGGGCCTAGGTTGCGCCCGTACAAGGCCAAGTCCAGAAACGGCCGATTTGAGCTAGGCCATAGAGTCGCACAGAGTGTCCCCATTTGCAGCGAAAAGTAAATGAACACAAGTTGAAGCGAATTCAAACTCTTTTATTGATTTTCAAGAGGTTTACAAGCGGCGCTAGGCCGATATTACAAATCGCTCAAGCTCTCTCTTTCTGAAACATAAAAGGCATGCCAAGTGGCTTACAAGATGGAATGATTCATGGCGATGTTCCGATACATTATGTCCCGTATATGGTGCTTCAGCTCCTTGCAACGCTCCAATGCTCCAGAGATAGCTCCGCGCCTTAGCACGTTCGATGGAAGCTCTGCACCTGCCGACTTCTCCTGCTTCCTGCAAGCAGACTGTGGGATTATCAGTACATTGTTATGCACTGGTGGGGAGGCTAGCTCGCCCACAATGCTATCATTACCGAACACGTTCCATTTACTTTTGTGCATCTCTATCATTCATTGTCTTTCTAATCTTGCCTTAGGATCAATTTCATGGCATATGTCATAACCTATCCCGTGTTACCAAATTCAAGTGTCGCATGGAAATACATGCAAGACTTATCCATACTTACTGTCCGGCCTTCCCTGTCCAAAGCAAATCAAGTTAGTCAACAATTCATATGTAATAACATAACGTGCCTTATGTAAACTTTCAATATCCAGGGCGTGTCCCTGCCTCGGGTTCTAGCGTGTCGTAGGCGTGTTTTCTAACTCCTTTGCCGAAGTACTCTCGATTATTTGGTGTGTCATATTCAAGCCTGTTCAGAAGGCACTTCATTTAGTTAACTTAGACTACTTTGATTTCAATGCAAGGACTTGCACGTAGATTGCCACCAGCAAAGCCCACTTAACTCTATATGCACCGGTCGCTGGCATCACCAGCCATTTTGGACCCTTTTTCCTTTGGTATTTCACAATAATTCAGAGCGTGCGGCTGGTACACATTGATAGTGTCTTAAAATACCCTGCACTTACGTCCCCCGGGTAGCCAAGCCCCTCACAGGCAGCCCGTAAGCCCCCTTTGATTTCGCCTAGGCCGGCATATCCCCCCTTTGATCATGCCGCGGAATCCCTTTTTCTTTACGGATACAACATTCGCCACCCCTCGCTCGTGCCGTTTGTCCACGACCATTTCGTATTAACTTGTCTTTTTAACTTATCGGCTGTCTCTGAGTCGTAGGCTAACCCTTAGCCTTTTTACGTTATCGACCAGGTTGGCGTCCGTGCAGCGCGGGTAGCGAGCCCCGTTGCACGTGCCCGTCACACCTGCCGCTAACCATTCTTTTCTTTCTTATTTTTTATTCATTCTTTCATTCGTTGGTTCATTCATATTTTCAATCATTCATTCATTATGCAACTCCCCGTGCGAGAGTCGCCTTGGCGACCCATTGGTCCCATAGTCTTTCAATGTTGCTATACTCTACTCGGAACGACTATATTGATAGTCTTTTCGTTTTATTGTTGTAATCCATTTATTGTTTCATTGTTTGAACACATAAGGAACATAAACGTAAGCTTGTGCCTTAGCACGAGCGCAGAGTGCGGTGCGAGAGATCTAACATTTTCCATGTTCTTTTCCATATTCTATACAAGCATACAAGATGGGATTATTCCCTTAGCTAGGTACGTTGAGTCCTTTATTAGCATGCACGAGGTTATCGCCTAGCGATTCTCGTGATAGTGTCCGTATTGTTATGTGTCTAGGCTAAGCAAAGACGGGTTCATCGGAGCCACCCACCTTAGTGATGTTCGCATCGGCCGAGCGATACTCCGAGCGCGCCTTTGAAAGTCTAAGTCTGGACTCATCTTGACAGGCCAATGTAAGCCTTGCATCGATTCTTCATCAGGTTGATGCCAACTCTTCGGGTCGACGGCTCGTTTGAGTCGTTGTACTTGCCGTTTGAATCAGCGTTTCGCTAGGGCGGAGCGGGTCATTACAGCAGACACCAACAGTTTAGAGAAGGGGGAGTGCCATGTCAGTCATGAGGAAGATAGGGGGTAAAGTGAAGGGTTTTTAGTAGCAACTATAGGAGATTGGCTCGGGCTTTTGAGTATCAGTTGACTGATATTTGAGTATCGGTGAGACTGATATGTTAGTATCAGTTAAGGATAAGCATGGACTTAAACTTAAGGGTATCAGTTACATGGTTGATATGTATCAGTCATGATGTTTTGAGAGGCTCAGGATAGGCTTTGTAGCAGTAGGCAACATTGCCTTTGTAATAGAGCCATGTAGCAGAGGATATGGAGGTGGGAGTTTCCTTTAATTGGCATGGCACAGGTGATAGAGAGTGAGATAGGCTCGAGTTTAGCATTCTACAGCAGCAGTATACATATATAGGGAGCCATCTAATTGTATCAGTCATTGGATACAATGTATTGGATACAATATATCAGTTATTAGGATATGCTATCAATGTATCAGTCCTGGCTTTCCACTGTATCAGATTATTTATATATCAGTCGATTATTCAGTCCTCAAATTACACTGGTATCAGTCTATTGCTTCAGTCCTAAGCCTCAGTATAAGTGCATATCTGCAGGGACCCTATAGGTGCAGTTCAGTCATGTATCAAGTGTCGGGCAAGGGAGTGAAGTAATGTATCAGCCTCAATTTATGTATGTATCAGTCAGTTTAGGAATAGGGGTTTAGTTGCATCAGTTAAGATGTGATAGGATATCTTGTATCAGTTGATAAGATGAGAGTGGAATAGGAATGTATATTCATTCAATGTATCAGTTATATTGTAGAGTATCATCTATAGGGAGTATAGGCAGGGGCTGTTTAGCAGTACATTAATGTGCACTTGTCAACCTTAATAGTAGGTGTAATCTACAGCCTACTACAGGTTATGCAGGGCCTGTGCACTGATGTGCACAAGACCGTATAAGGACTTGTGCCCTGTACTTGGATAGGCAGTAGGTAATAGGTTAGAGGTTTAACAGTAAGGTATCAATGGACAAGGGTATTAGGGTTAGCATATGAACATGTGGTGAGTTGTGTATCAAGTAGCAGTATGTTAGATAATCGAGGATCAGTTAGGAGGCCAATGCAGGAGGTAAAAGGGAAAGGATGAGTAGCAACAACAGTGTTGCACTACCGTTTAGGGGCAGCAAGAGTTAAGAGGAAAATCGGGTAGGTTGTTGGCAGGCCAGTGTTTGGCCTTTGGCCTAGACAACAGGGTTAGTCTTTAGGTAGGGAGAGGAGGAGAGTATCAGGTGACAGAGAATAGAGTAAGGGAAGGTTAGTGTCAATTTGTAGGCAAGTAACAGTAGGGGGAATAGGAAGGCAAGTGGCAGTAGTGTATAGCCTATGCGGGATGACTGAAACTTATATGATATATATGTGTGTGTTATATATGGCATATATATATATATATATATATATATATATATATATATATATATATATATATATATATATATATATATATGCGTGTGTTGTAGGTGAATAGAAAGGAGGAGTGGCAAGCCAGTAGGCTGCTCTTCTTTGACAGCAGGCCAATGTGAGGCCTTGGCATAGCAGGCCGTAGACCAGTGAATGCCCCTACATAAGTATGTGATTTAGATAACTCTAGTGTGCCAATGTGAGTGTGTGTGTGTATCAAGTGAAGGGAAGTGAACTGTCAGGCTGATAGTGTACAGGGATGAGCGAAGTGAATTGTGACAAAAAATGAGAGAATAGATGGGAGTTCATTAGTGGCCTATGTGAGTTTTCACTTAGAGTGTTTAGAGAGTGCAAGAGTTGTGTCTAAGAGAGTGAGAGTGAGTGAGTATAGATTGGTTATGAGAGGTAGGTAGTGAGATTTACCTACCTATTAGCATTAGAGGATTACCTAGATAGGTGATGCACTTGAATAGGTAATATACTTTGAGTAGATAATTAAATAGTTACCTACATTAGGTAATATGCTTAGGTAAATAAGAGTTTACCTATGGAGACTAGATAGGTAGATAACATTGTATAAATAAGCATTTAGGAATAGGATTTTACCTCCCTACTAGGACGAAGGTAATTACCTAGAATAGGTAATGAACTATAGGAGTTTACCTAGGTAGGTAATGCATGTATAGATAAATAAGTTTTACCCACATATTAGGGTAAGTAGAAATACCTAAACACTAGGGTAAGGTAAATATCTAATATAGGTAGTATATAAGTATGAAAAATATCTAGGTAGGTAATATGTTGAAATAGGTTAGCTTAACCTAGATTTAACTTGAATTGACCAAGATTGACCAGTTTGACCCCGGGAACCTAGTTTTGACTTAGTTTGACTAGTTTTGACTAGCTTGACCTAGATTGGCTAGTGTTGACTTAGTTTGACTTCCATGACCAAGAAAAGGCCTAGAAGCATACAATTAGTGCATTTAAATATATTATTTAATCTAGAACACCAAGTAACTCTGTATATCTCATATATAGATTTGTGTGACATCAGTTTGGACCTCGATCCACATTTACTGCTCAGGACTGCAGGCGAGTACATTCTCTGATAGTTTTTATTATCTGATGATTATTATGATTCAGTTTCTAGTATAGTACCAGATTCTCTGACATGTTACGGGTTGGTATTTCTGGATTCATATTTGCAACACATGTATTATACCTGTCTAGCCTCTATTTCTGAAATTACTCACTGAAACCACCTACTGGCATCATTTAGTTTCTGGCTGGACTTCTACTTGATTTACGTGTCGGAATATGGATTCACTGGTACTGGTGGGGCGAGAAAATACTCGAGTAGACATGTAAACATTCCCAATCATACTGAAATCACCCCTACTGGTCTAATCTAGAAAGATAGTTGTCGTATACTTGCCAAGTGTGCGATGTGCCATATTTACCTCCTAGCCGTTTACATGTCGAAAGTGGTATTTCAAAACACATTGGTTTAGTATTTTCTACTGGATTCACATTGGACTCATTATACTGGTTGGACTCACATCACATCTGTTCTAGTTCAGTTACCTCTATTTACAGTCTTTATTGCCATGTTCTTCCGGTTCACCATATTTACGTTCTTGCACTATAGTTAGTTGTTGTTCTATTTCATTTCCTGACTCATTCTTTCCATGTTTATCAAGTATTATTTACTATAACTGTTTTATAGTCTTTGTCATTTAATTGGAATTGTCACGACCCGTACCCGTTTTTTTTATAAACGGATAAGAGACGTGTCCAAGCCAGCCTACGCCGCAGTGTCGGCGGTAGAACGATGTCACGGCCATGAAGATCAAAATCACAACTAATGCTCATTCACATAATTAATTTAACTAAATAATTATTTATAAAAATCATAAAATCCCTATTTAAATCAAATAAATAAATTAAAAAAATATTTCAAAATTTTTCGGGAAGGGAAGCTACAGGAATTGCTAGAGGAGATGTGCTCGTTCCATCCTGACTGGATATATTTTTCAGATGATTGCTTAGGGGACTTGTGTCCCATATTCTACGAATCCGAGGAGGGGATAGCAACCATGGGTCCTGATACTCAAGAGTAACTACCGAGAGACTTAGTTACTATTTTTAGCTTTGTGTTAGATTCACTGTTAGAACTCTTGGCATGTATATTTTTTTTTCTTGGCATGTATATATATATATATATATATATATATATATATATATATATATATATATATATATATATATATATATATAGGAGATTTTGTTATTGTATTTGAGACTTGGATTTTGATATTGTACTAGAAGTTGTTGATGTTGTAGACTTTGTAGTTGATTAGACTTCTTTGATATCTTATCGTACTTTAGATTGTGATTGAGTATTTAGTGTTATCATTTATACTTGTCTTCCATTTGGAGTTGAGATCTATGACATGTATATTATATCATTGCGTGAATAGATAGTTAGTGATCTAGACAGCGTTCTACCGCCGATGTTGCGGCGTAGGCTGGGCGTTGTTCACTACTCGTGCTCCTATACCGGGTGCGGGTCGTGATAGGTAGTGATCTGCCAAAGATGTGGCACAGAGCTGGAGGTAGACCATCTCTCAGCCAAGCTTTTATAATGACTGGGGGTAGCCAACTGCCAGAGTCAGAAGATGACGCCACCATGAGTCCTTACCCCGATGAAGATGAAGTCCAGGGGATCAGGCGAGGCCATACCCTCGCTAAGTTCCCTGAACTGTCGGACGGTTTATATGGCCAGTGAAGATGATGCCAGTACAAGAGACATGCAATGGCTCGACATATTAGAGGCAATGATGACCACCCTCAACACCACAATGCACTCCATATCTTAGTCAATGGTAAACATAAGGGCCAATAGCTCCACCAACGACTTCATGTTAAGAAAGTCAAGAGGCAGGCCCCAAAGTGAGTCCAACATCCCCTCCATACCGCAACCGTCGTCACCGACTCCAACCGACATCGATCGAAGAGAAACTCAGGAATTGTGGGCTCAATTCGAGTCCATCAACAGTCGGAAGAGAATACAGAGGCTAGGGATAAGACGAACCTATCCCGTGGAATGAATAAGGTGGTGTTTCTCCCGAAGTACAAGCCCCAGACTCTGACTCCCTTTGATGGAAAGTCATTACCCCATCGATATTTGAATTACTTTGAATCCATGATGGGCATCTACCTAGAGACGACGCTCTGCTCACCAAAGTGTTCGTGGGAGCGTTAACCGATATCACGTACGAGTGGTTTTTTAGTCTTCCTGATAACTGTATTAAAATTATCGACGACCTCCAGGAGTTGTTCCTGGCATGTTTTTACGGCAACAAGATAGACATGACAATGTCCACCCTCATTGATACGGTCCAACACGACAAAGAATTTGCACGAGACTTTATCGAGCACTTCAGGCAAAATGCCCTGAAGATGCCGTTGGGGACTCCTGAGACGATCCTCATGGACACCTGTTGACAGGGCCTGATGCCGGCTATCAAGTTCTGCATGGGCATGGGCCAACATACCGATTGGGCAACCTTCATCGCAAGCACCGACCAGGCAGATAAGAATGCCAAAGGCATTCATCTGATCGGAATCCAAGCCCCAAGCAATGGACACAGAGGGAGGCGCCCTCAAAACAACAATGACGATTGCAACAACGGAGAGAAAAAATCCCTCGTCGTTAACATAAAGAAAGAAAGGATAAGGCAGCCACCGGTGGACTCTCCCTGGCGAAAGGACACCTACTCCTTCTCTGACGACCAGGTCATCGACATCTTCAACATCATCATGAAGAACAATACGCTCCGGTTACCAGAACCAAGGCGCCCAGAAGTGGTAGGAAGGGTGGACAGTCCTAAATACTGTCTATACTACCAGTTCATTAGCCATGCGACCAAGGATTGCTACATCCTCAAAGCGCAGATTCAACAACTCATCGACTCAAAACTTGTTGCCGTCGACTTCGAGGAACATATGGTAGCTGCCAACATGGTGTCGATATAGTTCGACAATCTCCCGGGAGTCGAGTCCAAGACGGAGTGATCCCGATCCCGAAGGCCACGATGGAGATCGTCAACCTTCCTCCAACACACGACCATGCGGCCGGAATGACCCTGCTTAAGATTGCAAAGGGCAAGATCATGTGGGTGCATCAGGATCTAGTGGACGGAATAGTTCAACCGATTGTCCCTCCAGCCACAGGAAAAAAGAAGAAGTCCAGGTCATGACCGGCAGAGACTTCTTCTCAATAAAGGAGACGCGTGAAGAACTGGTTTCGCAGCCAGAGTCCCACGTGATGCACTCAAAAAAGAGAGCAGCATGCGGCTTCTCAAATATATCATGTATAAGTTTCTTGTTATAAAGCTTGAATATTAACAAACCCTTTAATAAGACATCAAACTATATAAAAACGAATGTCGGGATATCTTTTACTACGTTCAATCATACCTTTAGTAAAAATATTCACATCCTCACAAAAGAGACGACAAAGACTCTCATCAAAAAGGACAATCTATTATATATTTTAGTCGCATACAAGATAGTATTTCTGCATAAAATCTTGCCGCAATCGGGTTTCCGACACTTGCGTACTGCCTCCTCTGAAAGGCCAGCATATTACAAGCCGTCCTCTGTAACAACGAACTCAACATGCTCTCAAGGAACTCTGAACCTCTTCCAAAAGATGCCCCAGAGAAGATGACGAGAAGTTACAAAAGATTACGATTCCAAGGGAAAATCCTGACCGTGCCGATCGTGCCAACAGCCAACAGTTCCACCTCGTCGGTGACCCAGCCCGAGTTACCACTACCACCTGCCCAGTGAGCACCGGTGGCCGCTTACAGACCTCTAACAGTAGGCCAGTACCGCTCCTCTTTCTTCCGAGGCTTCCCTCTCTTGAACCTCCCTCCGCGTCTCAGCTCTCTCGATCATCCCCTCTCTCAACTCATCCTCACTTCCACCGGCCTGCCACATCACCACCTTTACCACTGACATCTCCCAGCACCGCCACCCGTCCGGCTCATCCTATAACCGTTCCCACCATCGCCGTCCAAAACACCACCAGAGCCACACACCCATGACTCCTGCGACTGCCGATACGCAGACCCGTACTGCCTCCGCGACGATCTAACATCGACAATACTGACCCACATCACCACCACCCCTAAAAACCCTAGATTCGGCTACTTACCTGACCCACGTTGATTTCCTTCCTCTTGATAGAAAAGCCGCCACGCTCGCCGTGCCGTTGCTAGATCCGGTCGGTGAACATCTGACCGAAGTGCTGCTCGTCTAAGCGAGCCACCAGACACCGCTTCCTTCCCTTCCCTTTCCGCTCCTCGTACGCTCCGTGCACTGCCTCCAGCTCCACCGTGGTGAACCACCACTCCGTCGGCTCTCTCTCTCTCCTTCATCGATCCTCTCCTCGTCTTTCTCTAAACTCCCGCTCCCTGAACCTCTTGAGCTCTCTCACCATCTATGGTTCTTCTCCCTCTATCCCTCCACTTCTTTCTTCTTCAGCTTTCCTTCTCCTTTTCGATTTTTTCTCTCTCACTTTCTCTCATTCCCTGTCGTCCTCTCTCCCTCTTTCTAATGGAAGAGCAGCATTGCTCTCTTTTCAAAGAAAAAAGTAGCCGTGAATCCTTCTCTCCTCTAACTGTTCGTTGGAAGCAGTGAGAATAGTAAATGGTTTTTGTATATTATAATTATATTAGGTATAATAATCATTATATATATATATATATATATATATAGCCTATTGGTTAAGAGAGATGCATGCGGCCCAAGTGGTCGGGAGTTCGAGTCTCAGTGGAGGCGAGTTCGCCACAAGTAACCATTGCTTCAAATATATATATATATATAGGCTATCCATTGAGCACATAAATTAATTGAGCAAATGAACAAATGTATTTATGTCTACTGGATTTTATTCAAGTTAAATTTAATGGCTGAAAAATACTATATCTTATTTAGGAGCGATTTATAACTTAATGGCCATAAAAAATACTACTTTAACATACTATGAAGCAGATTTTGCTAAATCAAATATTATTAGCCGTTCTCTCTTCCGGACCCATCTCTGGCTTTTCATCTCTCGACATTCCTTGTTATCTTGTGAAGAACGACTCTTCCAAGTAGCTAGTTTTTTTTGGATCATAACATTTTGGTTTTGTTGGTGTTTTTTCCTTTGGACTAGAAAAGATAGTCCCACATCGGCTACACCAAATGGTGAGTATCTCAATATAATGCATTGCTTGTGTTGAGGTGTGCACATGAGGTGTAGTGGGGCACAAGTTTGTGCCATGTGGAAGTACTTTTCTAGAAGAAAAAAGGATTAAATCCAACAAGGATGCAAGTTAATTTTTGTTGTGCGGACTCGGACTCGGACATGGACTCCAGGATGTCTCGTGCATGCACGGGAGTGTTCGGGGGGTAGGCGTGGACTGGCACACTTCTATGCTGATTGTGGGATGATCTAAAATATCAAACTCTATTTTTGAGTATTAGTATTTTAGTCCCACATCGGATAGGAGAAGAGGTGAAGTCTCAACTCCACTCTATAAATAGAGCCCCTTGGCCTCCTTTGAAATATGCACCAAGAAGAGAGTTGAGGGAGTCTGTTAAGTCCAGGAAGCCCATTCAAGTCTCAAATATTGACTTACGAGCATTCCAGAAGTTCTTCGTGAACTTGCTGGTTCCTGGAAGCTGTTCGTGCTCGTGTGGGGCGAATAAAGCTTTGAGCAACGGTGGTTCATTCACCCCAGCATCTCATTCTCGCCTGTCATCGCTGCTGTTGCCTTTTACAGTAACTTCTTTTTAGAGGCTCTACTGCCGATAGTTGCTTGCACAAAGTCTCTTTAGATCTTTTGTGTATTATGTAGAATCTTTTTAGATCCTCGTAATTCAGAATCCTCTAGGATCTCTGTTGCACATCTTCTTTAAGGTGCTACATTTGAAACGTTGTGTGTACAATTGTTTCAGTTTCAGAATTTTCTATCAAAAATTGTGCCTAGGTACTAACAATCTCAAAGCTTTATTGAGAAGATGGATAATTCTCGTGCTTCGCTCATCGATACCGGCTTTAACAAGTTGGAAAAATTCGATGGCGAACACTTCCAGATATGGAGACGAAAGGTCACTTTAAATCTTCAACTCGTGAATGTTGATCACATGCTGTCAGAAGAAGAACCGATCGTTCCAACCACTGGAACTGCTGCGGCTGTGGCCGCTGCTACGACCAAGCAAGCGAAGTGGAAGAGAGAAAACAGTATATGCAAACTACTGATACTCAATTCCATGGAAGACTCTCTGGCAAAGTCCTACTCCAAGAAGACATCTGCCAAAGAGATATGGGACTCCTTGGGAAAGCTCTATGAAGATGACGAGAACCGGTCCAAGATCTTCATGGTAGAAAAATACCACAAGTGGACCTTCGAAGACGAGAAGGCGATGCTGTCCCAAGTGAAGGAGTTTCTGAAGTTGCGTCAGAAACTAGAAGACGAGAACATGCCCCTCGTCGACAAGTTTGTCGTTGGAGGGATCGTCACGAAACTTCCTACAGAATGGAGCAACTTCTATGCAAGGATGCATCGAAAGAAGATGGAAATTAGCTTGGAAGATTTCTTGCAAGAGATCCATGTTGAGGACGAGATACACTCTCAACAGAAGATGGATACTCTGTCCAAACAACTGGAGAAGGCAAATCTGGTCCAAACCAGAGAGTACCAGGGGAAGCAGGCTGCTTCTCATCGCAAAAAGAAGGACTTCACGAATCTGAAAGTGAAGGGTCCTGCTTTCAAGCAGCAGAAGTCCAAGTCCCATGTGACTTGCTTCAATTGTGGCAAGAAGGGCCACTACAAATCCGAATACAAGTCCAAGCCCAAAGAATAAGGTGAGCCTAGTAAGGTTTCTATGCTTACTAATCTAGTTGCCATAATAGCACAGGTTGCAACTGTGGGGGCTGACTTGGACTGGTGGATAGACACTGGTGCGACCTGCCATGTCTGTTCAGACAAAGACTGGTTCGTCTCTTATGAGCCAACTTCAGAGAAGGTTATAATGGCAAACCAGGCACAAGCTAAAGTACTGAAGATCGGGACGGTGGAGCTGAAACTCACATCGAGGAACACTCTAACGCTTCAAGGTGTGAAGCATGTTCCAGTAATTGCTAAGAACCTGATCTCTGGAAGTCTGCTGTGCAACGCAGGCTTGAGGATGGACATAAATGCTGGCCAGTTGGTGATGTCCAAAATGGGTACATTTTTCGGGAAAGCTTTCCAAACTGAAGGAATGTACAAGATTCAGCTTGTTGTAACCCAGCATGATAATATAAATGCAATCACTTTTTTTGATTATTCTCTTGAGTTGTGGCATAATAGGCTAGGACATGTTCATTGTAAAAGGATTAACAGAATGTCTAGTCTAGGACTTATCTCCAAGTGTGGGGGTAAGGTAGAGAAATACAAAGTATGTGCTCAGACGAAGATTACAAGGAAACCCTTTCACAGGGTCCATCGAAGCACAGATCTTCTGGAGTTGGTTCACTCAGATATCTGTGACTTCAAATAATTCTCTACAAAGGCCGGGATAAAGTATTTTATTACTTTCATCGATGACTTCTCAAAGTATGCTTTCGTCTACTTGCTCAAGTCTAAAGACAAAGCATTCGAGAAGTTCAAGGAGTTCAGGGCCGAGACAGAGCGGCAAACTGGACAACAACTCAAGAGGTTAAAGAGTGATCGAGGCGGGGAGTATCGATCTCATGAATTCTTATCATTCTGCAAAGAACATAGAATCATCAATAAGACAACGGCTCCATACTCTCCTCAATCCAACGGAGTAGCAGAAAGGAAGAACAGAACGTTGACAGAGATGATGAACTCCATGCTGTTGACTGCGGGTCTTCCAAAGTGTTACTGGGGAGAAGCTGCACTAACGGCAAAGTTCATTCTGAACAGAGTGCCATATGCAACTTTTGACATAACTCCTCATGAACTCTGGTTCAAAGTCAGACCTAACTTGAATGTCATTCGAGTGTAGGGGTGTCTGGCTTATGTGAAGCTCCCGGATCTGAAGATTCAGAAGCTGGGGACAAGGACTACGAAGGCAATCTTCTTGGGGTATGCCGAGAATAGTGATGCTCGGAGATTCCTTGATATCGAGTCAAACTATATCATCGAATCTCGCGATGCTGAATACTTTGAAGACAAGTTTGCAAAACACAAGAATATTGTTCTCGCGGATCTTCCGGAGAATGATGAGGGTACAAAGCAGACATAAGTCTTTTATGAACCAGTAGTCCAAGATGAAGCTGTCGTCAAGGAGACACCAGCTGAACCAGAACTCGTTGAGCCGTCAACTAAGCGAGCGAGGAGGCCGAAAGACTTCGGAGATGACTTCGTCACCTATCATGTGGAAGCAGATCCGCTTACCTATGATGAGACGATGAAGACCAGAGATGTTGTATTCTGGAAGGAGGCGATAGACAACGAGATTGACTCAATCACCTCCAACAATACATGGGTATTGGTTGACCTGCCAGAAGGAGCAAGACCCATCGGATGTAAATGGATCTTCAAGAAGAAGATGAAAGCAGATGGAACCATTGACAAGTTCAAGGCCAGGCTAGTGGCCAAGGGGTTTGCTCAGAAGCAGGGGATCGACTACTTTGACACTTATGCTCCAGTAGCTCGGATGACAACCATCAGATTGTTAATTGCTCTAGCAGTAATACACAAGCTGGTGATACATCAGATGGATGTGAAAACAGCATTCCTTAATGGCGAGCTGACCGAAGAGATCTACATGCAACAACCATAAGGTTTTGTCGTCAGAGGTCTGGAAGCAAAGTCTGCAAGTTGATGAAGTCTCTGTATGGTTTGAAACAAGCTCCCAAAATGTGGCATGAGAAGTTTGACAAGGTGATAAGGTCAAATGGCTACAGGATCAGTGAAACAGACAAGTGTGTCTATACGAAGTTTGCTGACGGAAGAGGAGTAATCGTATGTCTTTACGTGGACGACATGCTAATCCTAGGTACGGATTTAAGCTGCGTCATAGAGACAAAGAAATTCCTCTCGACCAAGTTTAGTATGAAGGACTTGGGGGATGCCGACGTAATCTTGGGGCTCAAGATCATCCGGACAGGCACTGGAATAGCGCTGTCATAATCTCATTATATTGAGAAGATGCTCACTCGCTACGGGTATCAAGATCTTCCTTTTATTGATACACCGTACCGGAGTGATCAGAAGTTGGAGCCAAATTCAAGGGAAAGCGTCAGGCAGTTGGAGTACGCTAGCGTCATCGGAAGCTTGATGTACGCTACTACTGCCACAAGGCCTGACATAGCTTTTGCAGTGGGAATGCTGAGTCGGTTCACTAGCAATCCAGGCGTTGAGCACTGGAAAGCTGTGAAGCATGTTATGAGATATCTCAAAAAAACTCAAACATATGTACTTTTCTACAGCGAAGATCCGTCAGTAGTGGAAGGCTTCAGTGATGCTAGCTGGTGTTCAGATATGGAGAGCGAGTATTCCACAGGTGGATTCGTATTCGCCATGGACGGAGCTGCTATATCGTGGAAGTCGAAGAAGCAGACTATGTTATCTCGCTCCTCCATGGAATCTGAATTCTTTATATTGGATGCTGCTGCAGATGAAGCAGAGTGGCTTCGAGAGCTCATGTATGATCTTTCGGTGGTTGGGGCTCAGATACCGGTAATACCGATATACTGTGACAACTAGGCGGTAGCAGCAGTGGCATCAAATGAACTCTTCAACCGGTAGAAGAGAACGGTACGGTTGAAGCACAGAGCAGTACACGATCTTATCAAGAGAGGTGTTATTGTAGTGATTGATGTTCGGAGTCAGGAGAACCTGGCAGATCCGTTCACCAAGGGCCTCAAGCGCCAGCTGGTCGATGACACAACTTATAAAATGGACTTGAAGGTATTCTGATATTGTATTATTGTATTCCTACCATAAAGTTTTATGCTATTAGTTCAAAGATTTATCTACTAGGCATCTAGCTTTTGGTTCAAGGGAGGACCACTAATCGGAATAATATCAGGAACGGTGTGTACATGTTCTATTGGACATGGAGAGGTTACGGACCTATAACCACTATTGTCTACTATTATTTTCTGCAGAAAACGGTTTCTGTGGGAAGGTTGGCTTAAATGCCTTAATGAGTTCTCAGGCAGAGTGAATGCCTGGAGTGCTTTACAGGAAGCACGGTAGCGCAGCACTACAAGGAGTATAACTCCATGCTACAGTGGGGTGACTCCACCATGAGGTTCCCAGTTAGGGGTAATGCCTCGGCTTTGCAAGCTAAGTCACAGCGGAGTAGCACCGCAAATAGGCAGGTAGCCTAATGCTGTATGATAATCGTAATAAAGAGAAGTAGACAGCACTACAAAGAGGACGATGTCCTCATGTTACAGTGGCATGACACTACGAAGAGGTACCAGGTAGGGTAAAGCCTCGGCTTTGTGAGCCATGTCATAGCGGCGTAACACCGCACGGAAGCGCAAGGCTTCATGCTGGGTAGTTTGGCACTACAAAGAGGCCTGTGACCTGATGCTACAGTAGTATGACACTACGATAAGGTACCCAAGTGGGGTAAAGCCTCGGCTTTAAGCCATGTCATAGCGGCGTAGCATCACAAAGAAGCGCAATGCTTCATGCCATGACTCTTTATAAAGAACTCACCTATAGTGTATGGACAGAGATATCAGACCGTCTCTTGAGGGTAAACTTGTAGACGCCCAAAAGTATATACTGAAACCAGGCTGGCACAAGGCCTTCAATGTGCAGCCAGAAGCACAGTTGATGTCATTATGTAAGTAGGAAGAATTGCAGTTATGGTGCAGAATTCAAGGCTTAGTCCATTCTTGTATCATGCTGTTATTTAACCTATGCGGGAAGATTCAAGTCGTAGCGACATCTCTCCTAATGCATGAAGGGCAGTAACTGTGGGGAACGCTTAACCCATATATTGAAATATGTGGGAGATTATTGGTGTTTTTGTCTTTGGACTAGAAAAGATAGTCCCACATCGGCTACACCAAATGGTGAGTATCTCAATATAATGTATTGCTTCTGTTGAGGTGTGTATATGAGGTGTAGTGGGGCACAAGTTTGTGCCATATGGATGTATTTTCCTAGAAGAAAAAAAGATTAAATCCAACAAGGATGTAAGTTAATTTTTGTTGTGTGGACTCGGACTCGGACACGGACTCCAGGATGTCTCGTGCATGCACGGGAGTGTTCGGGGGGTAGGCGTGGACTGGCACACTTCTATGCTGATTGTGGGATGATCTAAAATATCAAACTCTATTTTTGAGTATTGGTATTTTAGTCCCACATCGGATAGGAGAAGAGGTGAAGTCTCAACTCCACTCTATAAATAGAGCCCCTTGGCCTCCTTTGAAAGATGCACCAAGAAGAGAGTTGAGGGAGTCTGTTAAGTCCAGGAAGCCCGTTCAAGTCTCAAATATTGACTTACGAGCGTTCCAGAAGTTCTTCGTGAACTTGCTGGTTCCTGGAAGCTGTTCGTGCTCGTGTGGGACGAATAAAGCTTTGAGCAACAGTGGTTCATTCATCCCAGCATCTCATTCTCGCCTGTCATCACTGCTGTTGCCTTTTACAGTAACTTATTTTTAGAAGCTCTACTGCCGATAGTTGCTTGCACAAAGTCTCTTTAGATTTTTTGTGTATTACGTAGAATCTTTTTAGATCCTCGTAATTCAGAATTCTCCAGGATCTCTGTTGCATATCTTCTTTAAGGTGCTGCATTTGAAACGTTGTGTGTACAATTGTTTTAGTTTCTGAATTTTCCATCGAAAATTGTGCCTCGGTACTAACAGGTTTTTTATTCAATTATAAATTTGGCGGGTGGCATGCGACGTGTTCATTGATACTCGCGAGCGGATGCAAGCTCGGAATGTGATTTTGAAGAAGAGATGATGCTAACACTGGTGGCTGCATGTTGAAGAAGGAAACACTTGTTGTGTAAATATGGGAATAAATTATGTGATCTTAATTCAAATGAATGTGGTTTATGACTATCAAATTGCAGTAGGGACCGGCGGTACGAAATCGAATATATCGACCATAGAAGCGGACCAGTTCGATGATTTGAGTCGAACGAGAGCACGCCTAGAAGCTCTCCATCTTAAACTGATGGATGTTCAATATTTTCTTCAGCACCCTCTTCGCCCTTCACCTTCCTCGTCTACATCCATGATAACAAAAGTTTGGTTGTACGGGCTTTCGACGATCGGACTCGTCTCGTGAACTTTATGGTCGGGACGCCTTTCTATAGGCACAAAGTGGTATCAGGAAGTCCGCTCACAAGAATGGGTCAAATGTTTGTTACAACCATATATATAAGGAAATGGAAGGTACCGGTACCATCCGATCCGAAGGAGCTCTATGAGTTGGATTTGGAAGAGTACGCAAAGCTCAATACCTTCAGAATATATTATACTTCTTGCCTGAGGTTCATGTCTCTCGGCGACTCGACGTTTATTTGTGCTACAAAGTGTTAGTCATACAGTACTTTCACCATTGCATGATTCTGGACAAGGATGCTATCAAGAGCGGACCGCACTCGCCATCGATGGTGCACAGTAACTCAAGTAGAAGAGACCAAGCAAATTATCAAGATGCTATCGGTTCTAGAAGTCACACTCGCACCAAGATGCTATTGATTCTTAAATTATGTTAAAGTAGCATTTTTTATAGTCATTACGTTATAAATCATTCCTAAACAAGAAATAATAATTTTCAATCATTAGATTTAGGGGTACAACTCGGACGGGTTGGGTCAGGCTTGAGGTCAACCCAAGCCCAACCCGATGAATCATAAGCCTAGCCCGAGCCCGAGCCCGAGCCCGAGCCCAAGCCGACCTCGGGTTCAACATATGAAGCCCAAGACCAAGCCCGGACGATCGAGTTTTGCTCGGGTTGAACTCGGGTTGGGTTGGGTTGGATCAATCGGGTTTATCGGGCTCTAATATACTAATTGAAATAATTATAAACAAAAGTAATATTAAACACATAATCAAATAGCAACCAAGTCTTGATCATTATAAAATACAAACTGAAATAAGATTTATGATAAGGAGTTAAAGAGTTTGGGTGAAGAAATTTAGGATTTAAACTTTTTATTTAAGAAGTATGACAATAAGAAGTCGAGTTTCGGGTTCTTCGGGTTACCCGGCACATGAACCCGAGCCCAAACCGATTTATGATCGGGTTCAAATATTTGAACCCAAACCCAAGCCTGAACCCGAGTATCTTCAACCCTAATCCAACCCATTAACGGGTTTACCCGATCGGGCTCGGGTTTAGCCCGCCCGAGTTGCACCCCTAATTAGATTTAACTTGAATAAAATTCAATGGACACAAATAAATTTACTCATTTGCTCAATTAGTTTATGTGTTCATTGGATAGCATATATATATATATATATATACATATATATATATATATATATATATATATATATATATATATATATATATGTTTATTGTTGGAAGTATTATTATTATTATTATTATTATTATTATTATTATAGTTATTTCAAATAAAATATATATTAAGTATTTTTAAAAGTTATATGTGCAACAAAGTATTATTAGGCTAGCCCTACATTATTTTCATTTATAAGCCCTATTTTTTTGCATCAGTGTGCACATGCACATCTGCAAGCTGCACATATAACTTTATCGTACGCTTCAGGCAAAACCCGATCTCTATATAAGAGATCGGGTACCTCTGTACACATACACCTGTATACATGTGCACATGCACATCTGCAAGCTGCAAGGCACAAATATATATACAAGTGCACATGCATAGGTCACTTGACAATACATAACCTAAACATACACAGGTATAGGACTCTACTGCCTATTCACTGCTCTTCACCTAACACACAGTTAAAATATGCCTTGCTGCCTAGTGAGGGCCACACATACACGACTACAAGAATTCCTACAGAACTGCACATCTGTGCACACAGATTTCTAAACGCAAACCTACCTAACTGAATCTAATGACTGAACCTTCTTAGTAAATTTACCTACTGTTATTACTAACCTCTCCTCACATATATACTGGTACATAGATACTTCTCGTTAGATACACACACACATAGTGTCACGCCCCGCTCCCGCATGATCGGGTACGGTTCGTGAGCGTGTCCAGCCTACGCCGCAGAATCGACGATAGTGAGCTGTCTAGACCTCCAAATTCATCAAATGATCATAATATCGATCTATTCTCAATCACAGAATGTCATAGCTGTAACCAATAATAAGGTATGATTCAATTTATTTTAATTATGTAGTTTTATGAAGTTTTTCTTTCATAAATATTAATAATTGCATAAAAGCCATGGGTTAAATTTTGTAATTTCAAAATTAGGTATGGACACCTTATGGGATTGGTGTCAAAACCTAACACCATCAAGGCCACAAGGCTTTTCCTAACAACTCTTAGTCACCACATCATAATAGGTAATAATAATAATATAACAATAAAAGAAAGAGAGAGAGAGAGAAACCCATAACTTACTCCATCCCTCTCCCTCATGTTTCCTTCTCCCCCTCTCAACCAAACACTCTCTCTCCCTCTCCCTCTCGGCTCTCCTTCCCTCTCCTTCACCGACGCCCCCCTCCCCCGTCGACCTCCATCACCACCTCCAACACCACCATCATCATCTCCCTCTCCATCTCCATCATCAAAACCTAAACCTAACCCCCTTTTCCTCAGGAAGAAAATGAAGAAGAAGAAGAATTTGAAGGAGGAGGAGGAAGGAGGAATTAGAGAAGAAGGAGAAGGAACAAGCCATAATCCCCAATTCCAAACCCAAATCTAATTTTTCCAAGGCAAGCCCTCTCCTTGTTATTTTTTTTTACTATTTACTCTTCAAAGTTTTGCTCATAACATGTTCTTTATAAAGCCTCTTCCAATTTTACTATATTTATAAATTATGTTTTGAGTTAGGATTGCTAGAAATTTCCATATATATATATATATATATATATATATATATATATATATATATATATATATATATATTAACCTACACCTTAAAGATCTAATTGCAACTCAAGAGAGAGAGAGAGAGAGAGAGAAGAAACCTACAATATCAAATTTTTTTTTACTTATATTCATATATGAGTAAAATTTGTGGTATGTTCAAATAGACATGGTAACTCTTGTTTGTCTAATGTATCAATGAAAATCCATTGCAAACTTAAATTTAGATTTATTCTGGCAAGTTAGTTATGTTAAATTTGATAGAATTGGTATTGTTGTATGTTGCATTGTCTTTCCATTACTACCAAGATTAAATTACATACTTAGAAATATGTTTTCATCTACTATTCTAGAGGAAATGTATGCTACTACTTTAACATGTTAAAAACCTAGTTAGAAGTGGATTGCTAGTTATTCTTTAATGCATTTTTGAACAATATACATGTTGTCCAGATTTATTTTTGGAAGTTAAGTTATGTTTTATGAGTGGAAATAAGGTTTATTTGTTGAAGATTAGTACTACAAGTACCCGAGGTAGGCCCAAATTAATTTCGAACGTATTTCGAGGCCGTATCGGACCTCAAAAAGCTAGATAATCCACTTTTGACTACTAGGACAACGCTTATGCAAGTTGTACATGTTCCGAGGTTATCATAAAGTGATACAAGCATATTGAAAACTTTTAGTACCTATTAATGCAAAGTGTAGGCTGAATTTTAGTCTAAACTCTTAGCCTCCGGCACTATGATATATATATATATATATATATATATATATATATATATATATATATATATATATATATTATATATATACACATGAAACTTGAGTAATGGGATGACGGTGGAGACTCATTTATTTTCTGATATTTATGACTCTGGGCAATACCAAAATTCGATATCTTGAGTGTATAAGTATGTGTGTTGTGCCTAAAGAATAAACTTTAACCCATTAGGTTTAAAGTAAGTTTTATTTTCAATTTTTCCAGATATTACTTAGCAAGTACATATAGTTACTAATATTTAGTTAATATATATAGCTTTTAGAAATCAATATAGCTATCCTAGGTATAGATTTTCGATATAGAATTTAGTATAGTTCTTGAATTCTAGGTGTTTAATGAAAATCTTATATTGTCACTAACAAGTCCTCGAATATGTGCACTTATGATTTTGTACATTGTTCAAACAAAAAAGATTATATAGACTCTGAAAAATGTTGGATATATTCTACCTTAGTCTAATAGCAATCAAGCTGAGTTTTGGTGTATCAAGAATAAGAAAATTTTAGAATCAATCTTTTGGAGAACCTATATGAAAATAACCAAAGTTATCTATTTTAGATTTCTTAGAACCGTAATAATCAAATGAATACTGTTGTTTATGTGCTCTTGCATATGTATATAAGTTTCATGACTGCAGGCTTGAAATTATAAATGTATAAGACTAATTGCAAGGTGAGTAATCAAATCCGATTACCAAATTGCTTAGGTAAAATGCTTGGTAAGAAATTTCATCCTTAATGTTTATTGTCTATATATATAACTGCGTGTGATTTCGGTGTTGAGAGTTGCTCCACCGAAGGGGTCGGCGTACCCGGGAATTCTACGGAGGGTTGCTCCGGGTGTGTTTTATATTATTGTGAAAATTTCGGACCCCAAAATACAAAGGAGACTCTGCCAATTTTTTTGAGATATTCCAGTTTAAACTATTTTTGGAAAGTCGAAATGGTTAAACCCCACTTCCTAATTTTATTAAATTTCCTAATACAAATATAACCCTGAAACCCTTGAAAGAGTTGCCTTGGGCAAACAAACTCTACTTTGACATTTTATTCCGCTAAGACGAAATTCTTTGTTTATCCATTCTTTCGTTTAATATGTGTTTTCCTATCACATGAAGAACGAGGTACAAATCGAGGTTAATCAATAATCTAGATTTCATTATAATCTAGAATTGTATTGGGATGGGAGAGAAACCTTTGGATCACACCTTCGAAATCTTTGCAATATTATATTTTATAAAACTGATCAGTTCCTGTTATCGGCATTCATATGGCCATACGATGTCCGAGGTGAGACTTAGCTCACTTTCATGTTTCCTGTTTTCCATTGGATTCCGAATCCCCGAATCTGGCCTGGTAATATCCAATGTAGCCTGGTTCGGATATTCTTGAAAAATTTCAAATCATACGACAATTGTTATAACACTTGATTCCAATAACTCGGAAAATAACTCATGTGTTATCCTGAATTATATGACATCATTATGTGATTCCCGATACTAATGGGACGGATAAATCTAAGCACCACCCATTAAGTATAAACCTGATCCCGGATAAATGGGATTGTTGTTGAGATAATAGAAGTGGTATAATCCAGAAGTGTTTCTCTAAATATTTGTATTTTCATATGAGATTTGTCTGAGGTTTACACATTTATACCTGACACCTGAATTCTTTTGGGAATCGATGCTAATACGATAATAAAATTTTTATCAGTAAATCTACTTTTTAAATTATCCTTTCCTCCAGTTCAATTTCGATAATTTTATCATCTTACCTTACCTTGCTTATTTCATTCCTTGACTGAGGGCTTTCTTGTCGTATTGACGACCTAGTTTTGTTCACTAGGATTTGATGAAGATCAGGAGAAAATACTAATATACACTGAAGAGGAGCTTGACGAATAAGACAAAGAGGAGGTCGACCTTGGACATCAGCTAGCAGTATTTTGCAACTAGTTATGTATTATATGTATTGGGTTAATGGTTGTAATTGGGTAGAATAACAAAATTTTCTACTTATAGTTTAGAATATCATGTAATCAAATTGTTAATTATTTGTATTGTGTACCCTATGACCAATGGTAATCCTATCCTAGAACTGTACGGGCGGCAATCGCGAATATGGATACTGGAGTATTCGTATGGCGCGTAGCCCGGGGATGGTGTTACGTACTCGGCTCGCCGTATTTTGGGAGCGGGACGTGACACGTCTTTTTAGTGGTAGCCCATGCAGGTCACGAAAAATAAAAAACCTATGATAGGGTGTATGTCACAAAAAATAGAAAACCTATGATAGGGTGTATTTCTCGAAAAATAGAAAACCTAGGATAGGGTGCATGTCTCGAAAAATAGAAAACCTAGGATAAGATTGAGTTCAAGCTTTTGAGTAGACCTATATAGGTTAAGCTATGGAACCTAAGATATGTTCTTAAGACAAGTCTACAAAGAACCGTAGGTTAGGGAATACTCCACAAGTTTCATCCCTAGACTATGTTTTATTCCGCTTACCCTATAGATCCTTGACTAATGGATATCCTATCGTGATTCCATATAGTTAAGAATCCTAACCTAAGACTGTCATTAGAGGAATAGATGATATTCAGGAAGTCTTAGGTAGTATAAGGTTAGATATGACTCAAAATTTAGGTCAAGTAATCAATAGATAATTAGACAAGCATTCTTAATAGAGTGCCTTGGTGAAGGAGCTAGAAAAATTCCTTAAGGATTTTGTACTTGGTATCCTTAGTAAATCTGGAGATCGGATTTATCTAGAACTGTATATAGTTAGAAATAGTAAAGGAAGTAAGGACTACCTATCCAATAGAACAATAATGACCTAATACTTTATTTAGAGTGAGTGTAGTATGTTTTGTAGGATTAACATAAATACAAATATACCTTGGAAGAACTATTGGTTAAGTTAGTACTAGTAATATCCTGCTTAAGGTACATGCATAAAATATGTTATATATAATATTGTATATAGATAGTTAACTGAGCGTAGTATAACTCCTCGGTATCTTGATTTTACCCATTCTTAAATCCTGATTCCTTTTCCTACTTTGTCAAACCTCTTATATCCATTTTTCACAAGATTCCAACTTTCTTGTAATTCCTCAATCTTCTTGTTTCATCCATATTTTATGGACGTAGAATCTTGAAATATGTTCTTACCTCTCTGTCCAATTTTATTTTTCAATAGTATCCCTGATTTTTAGGATTCATCCTTGTGGACACACACAAAAAGAAGAAGAAACGCTATCTTTTCTTTATTGGCGCAAGGCACCACAAATCGAGTACGTCTGAGAGATCCTGCGCTGAGGATCCCCGAGTACAAAAAAAGAATTCTGGGGAATGGGACGATGGAGATCGAGCGACAGTTGATCCTTTACTCCGTTGACACTCCGATTACAAAAGTGGGAGAAAACCTAAGAAAATTGCTAACTCTCGGCTCACTGGCAAGAAGTGCAGCAATTTGGCTCTTAAAAATGCTCTCCGTTCTGTGTTTTGAAGAGGGATGAGGCCCCCTTTTTATAGTCGTTCTTGAGATGGAATGATGTTATACGCCCACATGAGGAAACACACTGGTTTTCATGTGGGCACAAAGTCCTACTTTAGGCGCATAGGATGTAGACGCATGCAAGCTGTATGGTCGTGGATTGATCGTGGTACTGACGTGGCCGCATGCTTCGGTGCACGACTACTCGTGGAGACTGACGTGGTCGTACGCTTCGGTGTATGTTTTGATCATAGCTTTGACCGAGTCAGGGAATGTTCTGGCTTGGGCGCATAGCCTGTTCCAGGCTATGCGCCCCCCTTCTGGGGGAGCTTGTCTTGGGCGCATAGAGCTTCACAGGATGACTTGGGCGCATAGAGCTTCACAGGATGACTTGTGCGCATAGAGCTTTACAGGGTAACTTGGGCGTATATGAGTTTACTTGGGGTGCATATGTCCTCATTGGCTTGGGCGCATAAGGCTTCATTGCTGAAATTTTTATGCTTCTACAAGACCCCCTTCAAAGTTTTCGATACTTGAATGAGTTCAAAATACTTTGAAAGAAGCATGGACCGTCTTCTCGTGATGCAGTGGGCGCATAGCATGGCTCTCTCTTTGGGCGCATAGAGTTTGGCCAGCCTGTCAGAGAGACGGATGTTGAGATCTTCCTCGAAAATCTGAACTGACAGATTCATCGGGGTAGAATTTGAAGAGGTACATCCTTCATACGTTGTCCATGTCAGCAAGTGGCATTCGTATAGTGTGCAAGAGGCTGGATCTTCATGTGGGCGCATAAGCCATAGAGGGCGTATAGTGCACAATGGGTACATAGGCGTATAACGATAGTGGGCGCATAAAAAGTAGCCCATGCCTACAAATAGGCTTTGAAAGAGAGAAAAAGTTTATTATTCACATTTTTCTTAGAACTTTCAAAAGACTCTTCATCTCCTTTCTTTACGAACCATGTCTCCCAAGGTCGCTAAGAGATCTGCGAAAGGTAAGGGGGCTGCACCGAGTGGCTCTTCTCCTGCAGTAGCATCCTAACCAGTCCAGGACCCGATTCTGGGTGAGGCCACGCCTCAAAAAAACAAAGACTCGAGCATTAATTTACGACGCTCAAACTTTTCTTCTGCCTGGGCACATGCGCCTAAGGCAACATACTTCTGTGAGCATTCTTATGTGCCCACAGAAGTCATGCGCCAACACTGTGGTGTGCTATGTGTCCACATGTTGCCATATTATATGCCCACATATTGTTGTACCTTATACGCCCACATGTTTGTTTTGGGTGCATAGCCCTTTGGGCTCATAAGAGTCCTTCAGCACTTATTTTTTCATGTAGATTCTGAGTCTGACTTTCTCTTCTGTCCACGCAGTTAACATGTTTGTTCCGAAACTTGAGGGAATCCCTTTCGGCTCTGCTTATCAAGTCCTTGGTACCAGTCTCATAACAAATATAATCAGCAAGGTTCAAGCCACGATCAGTCAAAACCAGCCTATAGAATGGACGCTCGCTATACTTGAACAGGATAAGACCTTCTTGAAGTAGATGATTAACGATTAAAAGTTCTTGCTTGGAGGGGCACATCGTTACAAGAAGTCGTACTTCCTGTTTGGTGACAGTGTGGGGTTCGAAGATGGAGAGACAATATGCTTGAAAAACCCAATGGTGATCCGTCCGAACAATCAGAGGATATGGCTACCGTCGATGGAGCGTCAGTATCCTTTGTCTGTTTTTACTGTCTCAGCCGTGCGGCGACAGATGAAGTGGGAGCTAACTCCTGAGCTCCCCGGGGTCGTCTTCGAAAGAATACAGTTCGACTCAGGCGATCGAAAGAAGGACACTTTCAAGTGTGTCCGGGGCTCTGCATCTTACTCTACGAGGGGACTGCAACCTGGTGCCGTAACGAACGACATTCCGACTAATCTCCATCCTTATGCCGCTGACACACTTTGCAACTTGATGATATTGGGGGACGTGTCGTATCCCGTAGGGAAGATGCGGATGGAAGGCTGGAGGTATCCATCTTCGTTCTGGAGTAATCTCACTAGCTGGGTGCTTTCCACGTATGAAGCTACCCGGAAGACTGCTGGCCTTTATTATGCTATTAGGGCCACTCAATATGGTGTAAGGGTCAATTGGCCAATGTTCGTCTCCTTAGCAGAGTTATATAACCTTCACACCTATACCTTCTTTACTCCGGGTGGGGAGATGGGATAGGCTCTCCACGAGATGCAGGAAGTATCGAAGCTTCCCTGGGACACGGAGCCATATGAAGAGTACGTGCCTTGTGATGAGGAGATCTAGAGAATAAAAACTCTGAGATGATTGATGTGTACAAGGAATTAATTAATTTGCCATCTCCTTATCTGTCATAGGATTAATAAGAAAGGGAGGACCGAGGGGGCCAATCCCCACACGAGAGCTTGGATGGGCTTCGTCTTCGTTCAAGGAGAAGGGGAGGATTCAGCCTCCTTTTCGATTTTAAAACATATAGCCAAGTCCGATATAGAAATCTGGATGACAGATTATGATACGGCGGATACTGAGGACAGTGATGATCCTGAGTCCCCGATCGGCCACTATTCCGTCAAGTTGAATATCTATTGTCAGAGAAAGCTGTACTGGCAACTTTTTTAATGATCTGGCTTCGTGACTGCATAGTCCCAGGAGGTTCAGGGTCCATTGAGAGAATAAGCCGGGGTATGATACTTTCGTCTGTGAAGCTGGCGTTCGGATAGCGTCTTGCATTGCTTTTCGCGATGGTCTGTGCCACTGGACGAGGTCTGCAGGACTTTGTTAGGAATGCGGTGACTCCTGACGGCAGGGCCAACTTCGTCCGGACCGAACTTTCATATCATTTTCTGATAGGGTGGCTGCTACTGCATTGTCCTACCCTGATGAATGCTGGACCGGTTACGGACTCTTTGGCGGAAGACGTCTTTCTTCATAGATTTTGTGATATGGATTAGACTGTCACCGGTGTACCCGCCTGTAGAAAGGCTTTAGGCTTCTTGCAGAGCTATGAGTTCTTCAGAGTATCCCCTCCGTCCGGTAGCGCTAATGCGGAAGATATCTTAGTGGATGAGGGAGTTCATGCCACTAGTTTGACTGCTGGGGGGTTTTACTGGCTTTAGTCTATTAGACCATCGCATCTGGTGCTCCGAAACAGGAATCATGCCTATCTGGAGCCATATCTGCGGAGCCGTTTCATGCGACAGTTTGGCTATAGCCAGCTCCTTTTGGGAAATACTAGCCCGCATTTGGAGTCGATAGGCAGCTTAATTGACGGGGCGCGTGCTTGGATGTATTACAATGCCGGGTGCACGGGGATAGTCTTCACTCTGCCCTTGTATAAGCCTGAGACCTATTTGTGTTATGCTGCCGCCAAATTTTATGTTCAGATCAATACTTTTCAACCCCGGTATGATCGTGAACAGAGCTTGATATTGAGAACTCGGTTTGGCCCCCTTCCTGCAAAAAAGGCGTCGAAAGTCCGTAAGAAGGAGAGTGTTGTTCCCACTGTGAAGCCAGCCGTAGTACCACGGCCGAAAGCTATCCTTAGGGAGCCAACAGTGTCTCCGAAGGAGGACACGAAAGATGATGATTCTTCTCCTCTCAATCCTCCTCAGAAGAGGAAAGCTTCAATTGAATTGACCCAGGAGCAAACTTTGAAGCGGAAGAAGAAAACTGTCGCCCTGAGGAGAGCCAAGGAAGTGGGTGCCGGCTCACTTCCCTTGAGGAGGTCCTTCCGGCAAACTGGAAGTGGTGGAACGGTATCGTGGGCCGTTACTATTTGGAAGGTAGATCCCTTCCTAGACTCAATAGCCGTTCTGGTCAAGCCTTTAGAAGCTTTCTCACCTTTGTGTTTGTCCTTTGCACAGGACCCTGAATTTGAAGCTGAGGCAGGCGTCTCTTCGTCTGAAGAGGTGGATGTGACAATAACATCCCCTCCTCGTCCTCGACCGGCAGACGATGCTCAGCCTTCCTCATCCAAGGAGGCTGAATCAAAGGATGATCAGGGCGAATGCCCGGATTATGGTGGTGACCAAAGAGCCAGTCCTTCTTTCGATATCTCCCTGGGGGCGATGTTTGAAATCGGGGCCATACTAAAAGTGTTGGACGAGAATCAAGTCCAATCGGCTCATCCTTCTGCGGATATGTTATCTTTGCACCTCTCTTCGGATAAGATTTTTCGACTTCGATTTTACGTGCTTCTCGTGAGGCTGGCCACGACTGTATGTTCCCTTGTAGACAAGGAGAAGGGACCACTTGCAACGATAGCCCCAGGCATTGGGGAAGGAACATAAGTTGTTCCCGGCTCCTCTAAATTTGTTGGTGCGGAGGGAGTTGTTAGTGAGCCGGTATCGGCTACAGAGGGAGAGGTTGAACAGCCTGCTGAGGGGGCTATTGCTGAATCTGCTCCCGTTCCAGCTGGGATTATGGAAAAAACCAGGCCCGATGCCACTCGGGGCCTTGGTATTATTCTCCTTGAACAGTCTGGGCCTGTTCTTGGTTTCCCTAAAGCCAAGACTGATGGCGTAGCCCAGGTTGGTGCTGAGCAAGCTAAAGGTACGAAATTACAACTCTTTCGTATTTCCTCCTTTTTTGGTTATTGATGTATATATTATTTTCCCGTCAGGTTCGGCTTCTTGTCAGGTATCCCTTCCTAGAGCGGAAGAAACTCTCCAAGCATCCTCTCCGACGACCTCCACTGAAGATGACGAGATGGCCCAGAAAGTCGTCAAAGCTTTCTACTCTGTGCTGAAAGTAAAGCTTCCAGGAGTCCTGAATCGAAATGCTGTATTTGGCCCTGTGAAGGCTGTTGCCGAATGCCAAGTGGCGGTCATCGAGAGCATTGCCAGCTATGAAGAGCGGGCTAATACTCTGAGGAAAGTTCTGAATGATCTGGAGGGTCAAGTGGCCCGATTCTGGGATGTCAAGCAACGGAGCCCGACATCGCTGTTCCATACAGAAGATGTGGCTTTGATCACGGCTCTCGCGAAGGAGAAGGCCACTTTCCAGGCGAGGAAGGATACCCTCGTTCGATAGATCGGTGAACTGGCTGACCAGTATGGTCAGTTCAATGCTATAAGTGAGGTATGTACTGCGTCGAAGAATAAACTGGCTGCACAGATTACCGAGAAGTATAATCTCATCGCGCAGATCCAAAACGAGATAGCTCAGTTGGAAGCTAACTTGAGGACAACAACGTCTGAGCAGGAGGACTACTTGGCTCAGGCTGCCGTGACTGCCACCACTTCTGCCCATTTAGAAGAACAGCTAGCAAAATTGGAGGGAGAGCACATGAGTCTGATCCTCTTCCAGGACGAAGCCGCTCGTCAAGAAGAGGCGTACCGCCGAGCTACCGCAAAGTTTGAAGCCGAAATCGTGGCTCTGATGGACAATATCAATCAGCTATGTATCCCTTAGATTTTTTGTTTATAACTGCTCTTGTACCCCTTTTCTCCCGTCTCTTGATAGACGTTCAAAATAAAGAATAAAGAATCTTTTCAAAATGAATGTGGTTTTTGTGAAATATCGGAACTAGAGGTAATGTGGACTTAGCGGGGATATTTTTGGTGGGTATTCTGCTGGAGAATTTGATGTGGACCTATTATCCGTTTTATATTCAAGTTTTTTTTGAATATAGATAATAAGTTGAACGAAGCTTCTAGTAGAGGTAATATGGACGTAATAGCAGAGGATGTTCTATATCTGACCAGAGGTAATATGGACATGAAAATATATATAACATTAGATGGGAGTAGATAATTCAGAGGTAATATGGACGTGATTATCCTTGATAAACACTTTGCTTAGAGGTTATATGGACATGGCAAAACGTTTCTTAATCATTCTTGTTGGGGAAATAATTATCGAAAAACAATTCAGAGGTAATAGGGACGTGACTTATTTTCGTCAAACCGAGTTTGGATAGAGTCAAAAACGGGAATGATTCCATTGGGGAAATATTTTAGAAAACCTATTATCCAAGGCGTATTCAAGACTCTTGAAATATGGATAATAGTTAGATAATTTTTCGAATCACATAAATATCGTACTGTATATTTACATGACTGAACATATGTGAACATTATTTAAAGGAGGTTACACATAGTATATTTTTAGGAACTTGTCGTTGATAGGCATCATGAGCAAGTCACCATCAGGCTTGGTTAGTCGGTAAGCACCGTTAGAATACACTAATTCTATGATGAAAGGACCTTCCCATTTAGGCTGGAATTTTTCTTTTGTTTTGTGCGTCATGACCATTGGTCTTCTCACTGCCAAGACTTGATCACCGACTTGGAAGATTCTTTTCTTCACCTTTTTTATTGAAGGCTCTAGAAAGGCGTGCTTGGTATAGCTCAATGCGCAGCTGAGCTAACAAACATTTTTCGTCTAGCGCTTCGAGCACCTGGAGTCGCAGATGGTAGCTTTCTTCGGTAGTCAACTCACTGGCTAAGGCTACTCGAAGAGAAGGGATCTAGATTTCTAGGAGAAGAACTGCTTCGCTTCCATAAACCAGAAAGAATGACGTACTGCCTATTGGAGTCCGGACCGTTGTACGATAGGCCCATAGACATTCATCGAGCTTCTCATTCAAATCGTGCTTGTTTGAAGACACGAACTTCTTGAGAAGTTTAATGATGGTTTTATTGAAGTTTAATGATATTTTTATTGAAGACTTCTGCTAGCCCGTTAGCTGCTGGATTGTAGGCAGTAGAGGCTACGTTCTGGATTCGATTCCCATCGCAGAACCGAAAGAATTCATGGCTTGCGAATTATGGACCATTATTATGGATGATCCTGCGAGGTAGGCCGAAGCGGTAGATAACGTGATGTTTGATGAAACTAATCACGTTCGACGCCTTCACTTCGGTGAGAGGTATAGCTTCCGCCCATTTGGAGAAGTAATCGGTTATGGCTAGGATGAACCGAGGTCCTCTGAAAGATGGCGGGCTGATTGGGCCTATGACATCCATACCCCAGGCTTTAAAAGGCCAAGATGCTGCCATCGGGTGTAGAAACTCCAAAGCTTGATGAATAAAATCGGCGTGGAACTGACAGGCTCTACACTTTTTTGCATATTTAACAACATCTGCTATCATCGTGGGCCAATAATAACCCATTCGTTTGAGGCAATCTTGTAATTTGGGGCCTACTTGATGTGTCCCACAAACTCCGTCGTGAGCCTCCCGGAGTGCATGTTTGGATTCTATGTCTGATAAACATCGTAACAGTAGCCCATCGTATGAGGGTCGGTACAACATCTTGGTAGCTGTGTCGTAATAAAATCTGAGGGATCGCCTTTGGATAGATACTGCTTCCTTCGGGTCCTCGGGGAGGATTCCATAGACGGCGTAGTCTATGAAAGAAAATCTCCAGTCTTTAACATCGACTTTTGTTTCCATTGTGTAGCTGTGATGAATATACAAGACATTTTTCACACAGAATAGTTCTCGACTAGACACTGTGATCGACTGTTGAGTATTGGTAGGGACGGTTAAGGAAGCAGCGAGACCGGCTAAAGCATCTGCTTCTATAATCTGTAGTCGAGGCACATGCTCGATGAAGAATCCAGCGATAGTAGACGCCAAATCGATTGTCGCTTTGTGATAGGGGATGAGATCTTCGTGACGCACTTCATAATCCCCTCGGACTTGACTAACTATTAGCTTACAATCGCCGTAAGCTTCTAGATAGTCAACTCCCAGTTGTTTTGCCAGTTACAGGCCGACTAATAGGGTATTATATTCGGCCATGTTGTTGGTGCATGGTTCCACGAGAGAATATGTACGATGTAAAACCAGATGATCATGTGACATGAGCACAACACCTACTCCGGCCATAATATTTCCTTTAGGTCCTGTTCTTGATGTACCGTCAAAGAACATTCGCCAAATGGGGATTTCTTCAGTTGCAGTATTAGACTCCACTACTTTATCAGGGATTTCATCGTAGAGTTTGGAAGATTTTGGCAACTGTCACTACCACTTTTCTAGTTTAAGGGTTTTTTTTGTCATTTTTGGGATTATTTAAATTTATTATAATTTATTTGAATTTATGGGAATTTTTAGGATTTATTTTGGAATTGTTTGAATGAAGGTTGACTTGGTTGACTTTGACTAGCTTTGACTTGGTAGGCTAACCTAGAAGCTAACCCTAGTTGAGTTGGACTTGGCTAGATTATGAAACCCTAGGTTAATTTAAGTTAACCATATTCTAGTTATTAGAATCAATTGGAAATAGGAATTAGAATAAGGAATTGATTAATGACTTGTGACTTCACAAGTCATGACTAATGACTAAGCCCATAGAAGCCCACAAGCCCAACACCATGTAAACCCTAACCCTAATTGCTATGGCCAGCCAACCCACCTAGGGAATCCCCCCTATAAGTACTCTTCTTCATTAGGGCTAGCCTCTTTAGAAAATTTTCAAGTTATAGAAAGAGGTGAGTCCCCATCTTCATAAATTCTTAGAAAATCCAAATTAACTCCTTTTCCCCTCAAACAAATTGCAATAGGTTCTAAATTAAGTTTTCTTGCTGTTGGTATAATTATTTCTCAGTTTCATAGCAATTTGGTGTAGTTTGGAGAGCAAGGAGACACTCCTCTTTGAAGCTTTTTGAGGACTTGTGACACCATTAGGTAATTCACTAAAACTCTATGTTAGATGCTGTTTTTATTGCATAATGACCTAGATATAAGGGTCCCCAAGCTAACCCTAGATTTCTGTAGGATTTAGTGTCCTAAATGGACACGTATCAGTCCTAGGGTTTAAGTGTTTGATGAAATACCCCAAAGGAAATTTCGATTCAATTTTTAGAAAGTTTTTGAATAGAAAATATTGTTTTGATATGGCTTGCATGTTCCGGATCGACTGGAGGTGATTTGGTGTCGTTTCGTGTCAGATTGGACACTTGGACATGCCGCGCGCGCACGGACTGCACTGTCCTGCTGCTCGAGGCAGATTTCTCACTGGTTAGGACACGAGGACACGTAAAACTTGACACACACCTTGGGGCACTGACAGACACGCTACGTGTCAAGTTTCAGATGCCCACGTGGCGTGTCGAGGGAGAAATCACCAGCGCACTGTTGGTGCACTGACTGTTCAGTCATTTAAATCGGGGTCTGATACGTTGTGTTGGCCACATCTGTGTGACACGATACGGCGGTGCAGGATGACACGAAGGAAGCCTGACACCTGGCAAACACGTGGGTGGGTGCACGAGATACGAAGTGTCCTGTGTCGGGTGCACGACACGCGTGCACTTGTGCACGAGGCTGTACTGGTTTTCTGTGACAGTGTGCACTGTAGGTGTTTGTTTTATGTTGGACACGTCATGTCACACTATGGTGGACACGAAACACTCCCTAAGACACGTGCACAAGTGTGTGTACTTTTACCAACCAATTAATCATGATATTAACTTGATTTCGTAGGCCAAACCCTATTTACCCTATTCTTGAACTAATACACATATTTCAGCATGTTTCCAGTTTTTGAAATCGAACTTAGGTATCAACATTAACCTAGTTAATACTGTTATTAGCATGATTTTAAACTCTAATGTTGTTCTCCTATAGTTGATCTACTTGTGTGTCCAATTTGAGTGCTTTTCATTGAATATTGAGTTTGGAATGGGGTTTTGAATCATGGGGACTGAAAACTGTTGGGACTGAACTGAAATGCAATTTATTTCCTTTCCTATTTCTGAGAAATCTGAAACTGAAATGCAATTGATTTCCTTTCCTATTTCTGAGAAATCTGAACTGAAATGCAATTGATTTCCTTTCCTATTTCTGAGAAATCTGAACTGAAATGAAATGGTTCCTTTCTTTCTCATCACTGCTACTCATTCACACACACACCCCTCACATTGTCTCTCACTGCTCATTGTTCACCTTCACATACACACACTATTTTACTTCCATCACTGTTACATTCTTTTACACACTGATTTCCCCACAACTGTCACTCACACACACCACACTCTCATGCCCACACACACACACATGCCTTCCCTCTCTCTATATACACATGTATGTATATGTTATATATGAATATCAATACATGAATATATATATATAATATAGGTATATCTAAATATGTAATATATGTATATGTGTGTAAGGTATATGTATGTATATCTAATAATGTATATAATGTATTATGTATATATATGGATACATATATGTAGGGTGTACCATTATATATATATATATATATATATATATATATATATATATATATATATATATATGTGTGTGTGTGTGTGGTATACATATAAAAAAAAAAAAAAAAAAAAATATATATATATATATATATATATATATATATATATATATATATATATATATATATATATATTTAAAAATATATATATATATATATATATATATATATATATATATATATATATATATATATATATATATATATATATATATATATATATATATATATATATTTACTATGTGATTCCATGTGTAGGCCTAGATGCAAACTAGGTTGGGTAATGTTTGGTTTGACTTGTGTTGTATAGGTTGTATGGACTTGGTATACTAGCATAGGTTAGTTTAGCCTTGTTTAGACTAGTATGGACTAGTTAGACCTAGAATGACTTGTTTGACCTAGTTTGACCATAGTTGACTTAGGTTTGACTTCTTGGTTGACCAGGGTTGACCAAGAGTTGACTTTGGCCTAGATTGACCTAGATTCATTTAGAATGCATTAAATTGCATCTTGTTATCATTTTAGACTTGTTGTGACTTGTGCTATTCTGATTAGGAGCCAAACACCTCTCCTCAGACAGTACATTTCATCCGGACACTCAGATACCAGGCGTGTACATTCTCTGATCATTTTATATCCTGCTTAGAATTATATTCCTGCTTTAGATTACCTTACTTGATACTGTCACGACATTATCACGGATTAGTACTATATGGATCTCTTCATGCGATGTTATCCCCCTCGGGAGCATCGGGTACATTGTGTCATATGCGTTTCACTTTCATCATGTACTCATGTACTTTCACCATACATGTACACTCGTGTGAATCATGTACTCTCATGTTCACGGAGCCCTCATGTATACTATCATGTGTACCCTTTCATGGGCCTCCATGTGATATTATGTACAATAACATAACCTGCTTAGATCCTTGTGTATTGATTGGGGAAAATGGGGGAGTACTAGTAGTCATGTGAACAATTCCATAATAGTGTAGATCATGTGAAACTCTTTAGTGTAGATCATGTACAAATTTGTTCTGTTCACATGTGCTATCATGTACTCTACATCACTAGCCACTATTAGTTCTCTATATACAGTAGCTATTTACATACAGTTCTCTTTTTTTACATCATGTACTTCCTTTCAGTTTCCTGTATCTTACTCTACTGTATGTTTATATTTTCTAACCTGCTATGAACTGTTGAGATGTATTGTGCTCGCTCCTGTCCTGACTGGACCTGTTAAAAATATTACAGAGGACGAGGAGGAGGCCTGTGTAGATACCTTCTACGGGGCAGCCCTAGACGACACTTGTGAGCTGGACTCTCAGGAGGACCCAGCTCTAGCTGAGGACATTACCTCTATTGCCTAGACTAGCTTAGTTAGGCCTTATCTTATTTATGTTGTCTTGAGACTGGTTTAGCTAGATTTTATTGTATTTCTGGATATTGCTGAGATGTTATCTTAGACTTTCTGATCATCTGTATTTCTTTGAGTTCTATATCATATCGTGCTTCTTCTTCCTTAGTTGTGATTGAGTTTACATTCTGCTATGTCACCCCCATTCGGGGAGTATAAACTGTTTAGGATTATATTGTTAGATGTTGTGACCTAGGACAACGTTCTACCGCCGACACTGCGGCGTAGGCTAGACGTACCCACTTCTCGTGCCCTTACTCTAGGGTGCGGGTCGTGACAGCAACGGATGAGCTGCTAGAAAATCAGCTAACGCTTGACCTTTTACTGCCTTCTGAGGAACGAACAACATGTCATATGGAGTCAACAGCATTGCCCATGTAGCTAAACAAGAATTGAGAGAACCCGGTTTAGTCATGAGTATTCTAAGAGGGTTGACATTAGATATGATATGGATAGTCTGTCCAGACACATAGTGGCGTGTCTTCTAGATGGCAAATACCAGTGCAAGTTATTCCTTCTCCGCAGGTGTGTATCTGTGCTCGGCACCCACCATTGTACGGCTGGAGTAGTAGATTGCCTGTTCATGGCCGCCTTCATTCTTCTAAGCTAATAGGGCGCCAAGGAAATGGTCCATAGCACGGACATATAGTAAGAAGGGCTTCCCCATTATTAGGGCCACCAAAACTGGGGGGTTTGTGAGATACTTCTTGATGCCATCGAACGCGCGTTGACATTGTTTAGTCCAAATGAAAGATACACCTTTCTTTATTAGCTGAGTTAATGGTTGACACGTTCCAGAAAGGTTTGAAATGAATCGTCTGATGTAGGCTAGCCTTCCTTGTAGTACGTGTAGCTCTTTGAGGTTTCTTGGGGGATACATATTGAGGATAGCCTTCACTTTCTCCGGGTCAAGATGTATACCCTTTGAAGTGATGACGAAACTAAAGAACTTGCCGCTGGAGACTACCAAAAAGGACTTAGTTGGATTCATCTTGAGTTGGTGTGCACACATTAGTTTGAACACCATTCTCAAGTGTTGGAGGCGGTTCCCCTTGAGACGACTTTTAACTGCGATATCGTTTACGTAGCACTCCACAGTTTTGCACAAATGATCGTAAAAAATTGTGTTCATGGCTCACTGGTATATCGCTTCTGCATTCTTTAATCCGAAGGGCATCACCGTATAGCAGTATACCCCCAACGGTGTTTGAAAAGATGTGCGCTTCTCGTCTTCGGGGAACATCTTGATCTGGTTGTAGCCTGAGAACCCATCCATGAAGGACATCCGTTCGAAGCCGCAAGTATTGTCGATCATTACGTCGGTGATCGGTAGAGGGAACTCGTCTTTCGGGCATGAAGAGTTCAAATCACGGTAATCGATACAGACTCGAACTTTACCATTCTTTTTCATGACTGGAACAATATTGGCAACCCAGTCAGGGTGTTGTTCTACGCGAATGAGTCCACTGGCAATGAGTTTTTTGACTTTATTCTCGATAGCCTTCATGAACTCTGGTCGGAATCGTCGTTGTTGCTGCTTCACTGGCTTAGCTTTAGACGAAATATTTAGGCGGTGCATGGTGACTTTAGGGTCCAGTCCTGGCATGTGTTTATAGCTCCATGCAAAGACGTCAAAGCTGTATAAGAGATTGTCGTTCATTGCCAGATAGACTTTTACTGATGAAGATTGGTTTAAAATATGATTCATCTCCTAAATTGACTTGGATGACTTCGTCTTCGGTAGGTGGTTCACGTTGTTTAAAGCGCAGCTCCCACCTAGTATCCATCTTTTGAGCCCATTGTTCAAGCTCGATTGATTGGACATCGTCCGCAATTTGGTCAACTGAAACCATGTTGACGGACAGAGTTGCTTTGAACATGTCGCCAATGCTGGAGTCTGAGTCCCAGAGGTAGAAATCAGAAGAATGAGAACAACGATCTGCTTCATCATCTAATCTTTCGGAAGTTGTTGGAGGAGTGACATAACCCAAACCAACAATGTTTCGTTGATAGTAGTTCTCGGGTTTGCCGGGAGGAGCAAAGTATCGTATTGGCAACCGTCATCCCTGGCCGTAATTTAGCCCCTGTTCGCTTTTGATGTCATATTCCATGTTCTGGATGATATTCTTGGCCTGCCAACTATATCGAAAAAGTTATATTTTTTCAGAGTCATAGTCAGCTTCCATGTTGTGCTTGGGAGAAGTAGAGTCCGGAACGAACTTTCTTTCGCCAATTATTCGACCGAAGATGATTAGTTCTTCACCCTTCTTTCTGGCTGGAACGATGAAGTAGTAGATATCTTCTGGGTAAACTTTTTCCCGTAGGTGAGGCATCGTGATCGGCATGCAGAGGTATAGTCCTATGCCGTGCTCTAGAGCGTATATCGTATCTATGTAGTGGTTTACAGATTTATAGACATCGGAGTAATTCAAAGATAAACCTTTACTAAAAAATACGCAAGTTCTTCTTCAGGGATAAAATCATCCACTAAAGGCACATTATTATGAGTATTGATATACTCATCGAGAGGATCATCATCTGGAAGAGGAGCCACAGTCTTGGCCAAGTTCACCACATAGTGTAATTCTTCAGGATTGGGAGGACAGACTTCAGCAGGTTTCTTCCGAGGTATCTTGTCGAGAGTGATGGTCAACGGTTTGACTTTATCAGGGTTCTTCTTTTTCACCCAGATTGTGAGAGGCTTCGAAGTACTTTTTGGAGTAGTACGTCCTTTAACTCGGATAATCAGGGGACCATCATTGGAGGATGAACTTGCTTCAGCTTCATTGTCATCTTCGTTGCCATCATCCTTGGGGAGCTGAGATTGGTAAAGTATCGAGTCTCCGTAGTAGCCTTCGATGCCCTTAAAAGGATCGACATCGGCAAACTCCGTCTTCACGACACCGTCGCTGTTGACGTACTTGAAGCACGGGTGAAGTGTGGAAGGAACGATCATGTTCTCGTGTATCCATGGACGTCCCAACAAGACATTGTAGGATACATTGGCATCGATCACATAGCAAGAAATCTCCGTTCAGAGATCACCGATCTGGCACTTGAGACGGATCTTACCCAGCGGGTGGCTTCGACCAGCATTGAAAGCCATGATAGTTGTATTGGTTGCAGATAGCTTGTGCAGAGGGATTCCTAGAATTTGAAGCAAACTCCTAGGAATGATACTGAGGGAGGAACCTGGATCGATGTGCATACGGTCCACCATGATCGCCCCGATATACCCTGTATAGTACATGGGTCTATCATGACAATTATTTTTGAGTATCATGTCCTCCTGTGAAAAGGTGATGTTGGGTACCACTTCCATAGTACTGTGGCAGTGGGGATAGGAGACAGGGTGTAAAACCCGTAACCTGATTTTCTGGAATTTTTTTGGATAAATTAGAATTATTGCATTTTTTGGATATTTGTTTGATTTTGTTTTGTCAGCATAGACCTGGATTTCCAGTTGGAGTTTTATTATTATTATTATTATTATTATTATTATTATTATTATTATTATTATTATTATTATTATTATTATTAGTCGGAAGTAGGAAAATATTATTTTGATTAAAATTATCATTGGGTTTTCGTTTGTGGCCCTGCCTCGATCCCGTGCCCGGGGTCCGACTCCGAGTTCGAATCCGGTTTCCCGAAACCCAACTCAGTTTCGAACCTGATTTTCGATTCCGAACCCACCCTAATTGTTCTCTTTTATTTTTCTGATTATTAATACATTGATAATATATATATATTGGTTAATAAAATTAAAAAAAAGGAAAAGAAAAGAAAAACCCAAACCCACTCTCTCACCCGACCCCCTTCACAGCACTTCCCCCACGTTCTCCTCTTCCCCAAAAACCTCTCAGCCACTTCTTTCCTTTCCTCTCCTTTCACTCATCTCCTCTTCCTCCTTTAAATTCTTCTACTAAACCTAGCCTAGCCCTAATCTCCAATCCCTCACCCATCTGCTCATTTTCCCAAATCCGGTCCCTCTCCCTGTTCGGTGCTCGATACCGCGGCTGACCCCCAGGCCAACTGCCCCGATCCCGTGCGTCCGCCCAGGACAGAGCATGTCCCATAGATTCTGACTGCCGCGTGCCCGCCTCCTAGCCGGCCCACCTTTCGACGTCCGCAGCCCGTCCCTCCAGCGTGCCGCCCCTGCGCGCCACTTCCTCCGGCGGCCCGAGTCCCGCGCGCGCCCCAAGGCCGCGTCCAGCCGGCCGATTCAGCGGCCCCGCCTCCCGTCAGCCTCGCCCGTCACCGCCGACCCCGTTCCCGCTCCCCTCCAGACGCGGCCTCCCTCTCTGCTAGAACACTAGGTTCACGAGTCCTCTTGGCCTCCCTCGGCCGATCCGCCCTCCCTTGTTGGCTCTGCCCCGAGTCCGGCGAGCGTCCTCGGTCGAGCCTCCCTGCTGGCCAGCTCCCAGCGCACGCCCTCCGTGCTGTTGTCCCGTCGGCGCACCCCCGCTATTCCCGATTCCGGCCCCTCTGCCCGCTTTTCGCTGTTTCTGTGGTGCCCTATGTTCTCGTAGCGTGCTTCGATCCCAGCATTGTTCCGTTGTTCTGCTGGCGCTGTGACCGTACCGATCGACTGTCCAGTGCGTTCCCGTGCTCCCGTGTGCTGCCCGTGGTTTCTTTCTTTCTACTATTATCATCTGAGAGCTCTAGCCGAGCACGTGAGGTATAACTTTGCCCTTCTTGTCCCTTTCCATAGTACGTCTATGATGATGCAGTTCCGACCCTGTTCCGGGGGTCGGACATTAGATACGTTGCTTTGGGGATACGCGCAACGGTTACGTTGCTCCGGTTATTCAATAATGTTAGTACGGACCGTTACGTGGAATGCGTACGTCCCGGTTAGTTCGGTTTTGTGCTTTGGGTATTTACCTATAAATCGGTTATAGTGAGTGAATGGTGTTGGCATGGATTGGTTTTGGTTATTTGGGCTGGATGGATATATTCTGTGGATTTTGGGACGGTTTATTCTGTGGTTTGGTATTCCCTGATTTGGGACTTTTCTTTTGCAGGGTTAGTATCGCCTTTGTGGCTGGGTTCCCAGTTACAGAGGAGGTACTGTCCGATTCTTCAGAAACTCTTTTCCAAAGTATTTGTATTTTAAAAACGATTTCAAATAACGTGAAACTACTTTCAAACTCAGTTTCGTAAAAGTATTTCCAAAACTGGTTTTATCGGTTTTCTCGTTCTTGCTGTTTCGTATCCCCGGTCAGGCGACGACCGTACCGGTTGGATGAACCTCGGCGAAACGTAAACGCTACAGGGTATCCATGTACGTTGAGGCGTTAGCCAGCAACATGATTTTATAAGACCAAGTCTGAGACACAGTTTAAGCTATAATTTAATTATATATTATTTTATTAGAATGGGTACTGCTATTAGTATTTTTGGTGCAGGGCTTCGGCCTACTGTTTGGACCGTTCGCGACATTCAGAGCTCGCCTTATTAATATTAAATTTATTTAATTTATGTAAAGTTTGTAAGAGCATAAGCCCAGTTTTCTACTTTATTTCGCTGTGGACTTGTATTGTGTAGATTAGGATTTTTTTCCTTTATTTTCTGGTTGGTTTATTCTTCGTAAGTAGGCGCTTAGTTATATAAATGGATATTAAATATTTTGTATAAATTAATAAGGATTTTTCACGATAAAATAACTTGAATAAAATATTGATAATTAAACAAAACCTACGATTTATCATTGAAAGAAAATGTAGTTTTATACGTATAATATTAAAAATACAAAGTTTTGCAAATTAACCGGTAACGACAATTTTCCAAGTAAAACCAGAAACTGGCTATCCAACTAAATGATAACCAACGTAGTATGCGTCGTAAACCGTTAGCAGTAGATTAAATAAACTTAAAATTTGACTATGACCTGCTACTAGAGATTGCAACTAGCACACCTAGCTTGGTTTCAATGGTTCTAAGTCAAATTCTCCAACTGTAGGATCTCGGAGACGAACCTAGCATCTTCCCGGAACCAATACCGTTTCCAGTCGTAAACAAAGGCAAGTATATTTTGTGTTAGTTTACAATTATTTAATAATCGCTTTACTGCAAGTTTAAACCACGATGCAACACGGAACTCTCTCTGAGAGCACTGACTGATTGACTGTTGGGTACTGGGGGGGTAGTGTAATGAGTATAACCACATCCAAAGTAGTATAATGACTGTATTAGCTTATCCCTCATACACACGGGGATAAGCCATATCGTATCAATAGGATACAACTGTACAATCCAAGCCGGTCATATTTATTGCCTATTCACATCACAATGTTTTAACTGCTGGAGAACTGTTTATTTCAAATTGTTTAAAAGTGCATAACTCTATTATTATTTTAATTGTTAGACTATCATGAATTGTACTTTGCTCCCTCCTGACTGGAGATAACATTTTTAGGGAATTTTGAGGATGCTGAGCTGTTATACAACAGTTATTATGACCCGGTTCTGTACCCCGTGGTGTTGCCAGAGTCCCCTTTGGAGGATGCAGGACCTGAGGCCGATGAGCCAAACGCTTAGCTAGATTTTTTCCTGTTTTCAGTTTTATTATTTTTGGAAATTCTGTTATTTGAATTCAGTATTTAATTCAGTTCTTCTACTTCCAGTTGTATTTATTCAAATATTTAATAAAGTTTTAAATTCTCGAATATTGAGTTATGACAAATATAGATGTTGTTGTGGTTACCTGCTAATGGAACAGCTTACTGCCGTCGTCTCAACAATGGTGCAGGCTGGGCATGATCCGGTTCGACCCAATTATTTGGGATCGGGTCGTGACACAGGGTCTTTAGCGGGGCTTTGACTTCAGCGAGATAAGAGTCGGCATGTAGTAATGCCTCACTTAAGGCCTTCCGCGTTTCTTTGGAGAGTCGCAAAAGATCGAACAGGGACAACCTGGTAGGTCTATTGGCCAGCTGTGCCAGTATGTCAAAGTTGTAGGGCCGATCCATACCTTCGGGAGTTGGCGCCTTCAGAGACTTGTCAAACCGCGTCTCCTTCTGCTTGGCTTTGTCGGTAGTTGAAGGCTTAGACGGGCCGGCTTCTGAACTTGTGGAGGCAGCAGGGGCTTGAGAAGGTACTGCTTCTTCTTGTGCGGGGTCATAAGTCCGAAGATAAGCCTTCTTCGATCGTGTCTCGCCAGATAGAACCTCGTAGATGGGAGAAGACACTATATGGCATGACTTGTATTTCTTGCCTGTCGATAAGATGTTGTATCTTCTTCTTCAGGATGATGCAGTCCTTGGTGGAATGATGCACGTACTGCTGATAGAGACAGTACTTGGTATCATTGAGTTGGTTCGCCTCTGCAAGGCGTCGTGGTGGAGGCAATGTCAGTTTATTACCCTTCGTCAATGTGTAAAAAATGGTAATGGCATCGTCTTCGTCAAAGGAGAGGGTCTCCTTAGGCTTGTCGAAGGCATCCTGAGAATTGGAAGCTCCCTTGGAGGTGTCAACCTTCAGGACTTCTTTCCCTTTACCCCCACGGACGGAGATAGTTTGAGTATGCTTGCCCTTGTCTTCAGATTTAGGTGATTTCAACCCCAGTAGTTCCAGATTAGGAACGTCGTTTTCACCAGCATCAGCGGCCCCAATAAAAGCGGACCATGTATCATACTTATGTATACCCAAATATAACTTTACTATAGGAAGGAAGTTATGTCGACAAGTATCCCTAAGTTCTGAGTCTGGTATGCCGAAGGGCATCTTCAGTACTAGCCGCCTGAAGCGTTCAATGAAGGCAATGACAAACTCAGTCCTCCTTTGCTTGGTCTCGATGAGAGTGGACATATTAACATGCATGTCACTCTCGTAAAACCTGTTGAGGAACAACCTCTCCAAGTCTTTAAACGAATTGATACAACCGTCAGGCAGACTGCAGAACCGTTCAAAAGCTACCCCCTGTAAGGTGTTAATAAACAGCTTTGACAAGAACGGATCGTCCCTGGTAAGTGTAGAGTCTGCGTGTTGAAGTATGTCATGTGTTGACGAGGAGAAGTCAACCCGTCAAATGAATTTAGCGTTAGCGGCTTGTAGTTAGGCGAGAAAGTAGCATTCTCCCATTCATGAGGATAAGGTTGAGATATTTCCATCTTCTGAAGCTTATCTTTGTGTGAGATGGTGTCGAGACGGGCAACCAGGGAATCAATTGCATCCTGTTGATTGAGCAAGTATTGGGAAACGGCTGCTGAACGGTTGTCAGACATCGTTGGCGAAGGACCACCCCTATTATTTATAAGATTTGGGGGAGGAGCAACAGAATGATACTCCTTTTGTAGTGAAGGAGGGTTGTTGCTATGAGCCGGACTAGCGTGAGCCGAGATGTTTTGTTGAGGTGGAGGAACAGCCCCAGCAGCTTGGACCGCCATGATACTGCTGAGCATATCAGTTAACTTGGCAAATACTGTTTCAAGACCCTCTAGCCATTTGCTGGTCTGATCACTGGCTTCATCAGGTCTTTCTCCATCTGTGATGTATATAGATAACATGCGAGGATGAAAAGAGGAAACAGTACAACTGGTGCCGATACTGTCTGTCTCTGAGTTGACAAGTCCCTCATCTTCAGGTAGGGGAGGTAGATAGTCGCCTTCAGACTCGGAGGGATCGTCGTCCTCTGGAAGGCTACCCCTAGTGTAAAGGTCATCCGCTTCAGACTCTGAGGGAATACTACCCCAGCTTGGGAGTCCTCGTCATCTATACGAAATCTTACTTTTGACCGAGTACCCATATAGACTCCTTCAGATGTGACAGCATGCTGGCCATCTGTTGGTAAACTTCTTCTCGCAGAACTGAGAGAGAAAGTTGGGTTCATGGTCCACCGTCTTTGATTGGGGCTTCCATAAGGGGGACCCCATGAAGCCATGTTGGATGAAACACACATCGGCTTTTCATCGTCAGAGAAATACAGCCGTCGAAACACGGACTGTCTCTGAGGCACTCTTGTTGCTTTAGAACAGCAACAGTTGATGACAATACTGGTGCATGGATGTGCACCATGAATTGTTATGTCCTCCCTCGCTTTACGCTTATGATTTATCATGTCGCGTAAGTCAGCGGAAGAGAGTTTTGCCTTAAAACCCATGTTACATGCATCATCGAGCTTTGCATGCGGGTTTGTAAGGAGAGTTGGCGCATCCAGACTTAGTTCACGTGCAGGGGCAACCCCCACACCTAAGTTCAATGATGTCCTTGAAGACAGTCCCGTGCAATACGCGTTGGGGCCTGCCTTTTTGTTGTGGGCGCATAGGCCTTGGAGATTGGCTTTGGGCGCATGCTTCTTGGCAGTATGTCTGAGCTTCCTCGATGTGGGCGCATAGTATAGAACAGTTGAGCCTGGGCGCATAGCCTTGGGAGCATGACCCTGGATGCCCAATCTGTCGAAGACAGAAGCCTTTTGATTAGAGTTATGCGCCCACACAACCCCTGGGCGCATAGTTTTGGGCACATGCTTAGTGGAGCAGCGCTCTTTTCTTCCAGCTTCGTCCCCTTCGTTTGTGAGCCCCGCTGGATTTGCCCAGAGTGTCGCACACTCCGATTCTTGGCATCGTAGTGTTTTCCTTTGCCAAGTCTCGGGCGTTGGACACTCTGTTGTTGGTTGCATAAAGAGAGAAGTCGCTGGGCTAGTAGAGCCCGAAATGGTGTGAGCCTTCTTCAGTTGGAGAGCTTCTGTGGCAGAGCTATGCGCCCATGTGACAGAGTCCTCCAGTTGTATATCTGCTATGACACTGGCAGGATATGCACGGCGAGCCTTCGGAAGCCAAGTCTTGCGAGACTTCTTTGGCTTAGCTGATTTTGAGGAAGTAGAGCCGTCCCTCGAGAGCATCTCTTCGAACGCCTGCTGATCGAACTTTACGATCAGCATCTTCTGAGTGCTCCCCACTTTGTCGGTATCGGATTGCGTCACCACCTTCTCATCAGAGGAAAAGGTAGTCCCCAGCAGAGTCACCATTTTTGTGGACACACACAAAAAGAAGAAGAAACGCTATCTTTTCTTTATTAGCGCAAGGCACCACAAATCGAGTACGCTAGAGAGATCATGCGCTGAGGATTCCCGAGTACAAAAGAATTCTGGAGAATGAGATGATGGAGATCGAGAGACATTTGCTCCTTTCCTCCGTTGACACTACGATTATAAAAGTGGGAAAAAACCTAAGAAAATTGCTAACTCTCGACACACTGGCAAGAAGTGCAGCAATTTGGCTCTTAAAAATGCTCTCTGTTCTATGTTTTGAAGAGGGATGAGGCCCCTTTTTTTATAGTCGTTCTTGAGCTGGAATGATGTTATGCGCCCACATGAGAAAACACACTGGTTTTCATGTGGGCGCATGGTCCTACTTTGGGCGCATAGGATGTAGGCACATGCAAGCTGCATGGCCGTGGATTGATCGTGGTGCTGACGTGGCCGCATGCTTCGGTGCACGATTGCTCGTGGAGACTGACGTGGCCGTACGATTCGGTGCACGTTTTGATCATAGCTTTGACCGAGTCAGGGGATGTTCTGGCTTGGGCGCATAGCCTAGAACAGGGCTATGTGCCCCCCTTCTGGAGGAGCTTGTCTTGGGCACATAGAGCTTCACAGGATGACTTGGGCGCATAGAGCTTCACAGGATGACTTGGGCGCATAGAGCTTTATAGGGTGACTTGGGCGCATATGAGTTTACTTGGGGTTCATATGTCCTCATTGTCTTGGGCGCATAAGGCTTCATTGCTGAAATTTTCATGCTTCTACAATCCTCCATCTAAATATTCATGTATGCATTACCCATTGATTGTTTATTGGATTTTTCCGTGAAGCATCATTTGATTTGAGTTTCTGTAATTGAATTTCATGTGAAGGAATATTTAATTATTTATTATGTCAAGAATCCGAAAATTAATCAATTGAATCGTGGAAGAGAAGTTGTTGCAGCCATTCGGACTGGCAATCCAAATTGGCGAGGCACATATTCTCGAAATATGATTCAAGAACTTAATAAAATTTCGGGGATCAAGACAAAAAATTTCGTAATGAATTTTTTTAAAAAACTTGATATTCGAATTTTGATTTCATTTTACCTCGATTTGGAATTTGAAAAACATTAACCTGAATAATTTAAAATGACATATAGTGCTTTTGATAAATATATGAGTTTATCTTATGTTATAATATTATCTACTATTTTTGATACCATGATAAAGTAACTCTGATAATATTTAGAAAACTTGAAAATTGAGTATTGTTTTTTGAATATATTTTGGATTACTAAGAATATCATGACCTTTAAAGCTACTTCACAATCATAATTTCTACTTATTCTATAGATATCAATGGCGTAGTAGCAAGAAGCTGCAGCCATTAGGGGTGAGCGTCGGTATAATCGGTCGGTATTTGGTTGGATTTTTCGGTATTTTTTAAAATCGGTATTTAAAAACTCAATACCAATATCGTACCATTTAGAATCAGTTTTTTCGGTTTCGGTTAAATCGGTATTCGGTCGATTTTTGTTCGGTATTGGTATTTTACCATTTAACATTTGATTAATCAACATACTTAATATGAACCTCTTAATCAAGAAAAATATTTTTTTTTACTTTTTTTTGGAAGCATTAAATTTCAAAAGCCAAGCCTCTACCAAGCAAGCAATTAATTAAATTTTTTAGAATAATATGTAACAAATCGCAAACACCTAAAAAAGAGCTTAAAAGATCAAATACGATCACTAAGTTTAATTCTTAGTATAAGTTTAAGTACACTAAAATTCATTTCAAAATTATATGAAAACACCAAAATATAAGCTCAAAAGACCAAAACTCAATTCTTAGCATTCTTAACATAATTTCAAGTCCACCAAAATACATTCTAAGTTCTAACAAACTAATTTCCAACTAAAACAAATATAAAAATAAAAAAGAGTAATATAAAATTAATCACGAACAACATTCTAACGATATATATATATATATATATATATATATATATATATATATATATATATATATATATATATATATATAATCGGTTCGGTTCGGTATTTTCGGTATGGTATTACATTCAAACCGTTACCACTACCATTATATCATATTTTAATCGGTTCGGTAATTCGGTATCGGTACATAATTTCGGTTCGGTTTTTTGGAATATTTTTAATCGGTATTCGGTCGGTTTTTCGGTAGCGGTCGGTATTTGCTCACCCCTAGCAGCCATGAATCCTGATAGTGAAATGGTATATTGACTGCAGCCATATGCGCAATGGCGAGGCACAAGATTTCTGTATCACGTTAGATAACAAAAAATGAGGAATATGCTTTTTTTCTTTGTAGAACATACACGGTTACGGTATTTGACAATTTTATTGATTATATGGAATTTAAGGTCATTGATGATTTCAAGTATTTTTATACTTTCCCAAATTTTCATAAAACTTATAATGAACGTGATTTTGAAAATATTTCGTTTAGAAATAGATTATTACTTCATCTTTGTAATCTTTGTAAGGTGTGTAGCATTGTTTCTACCTATATTTGTTTTGAAAAGCTTATCCCTAAAATTTAAATTTCGAGGACGAAATTTTTGTAAGGTGGGTAGAGTGTCATAGCTGTAACCAATAATACGGTGTTATTCGATTTATTTTAATTATTTCTATTAATAAAAGTTTTAATAATGTAGTTTGATGAAGTTTTTCTTTCATAAATATTAATAATTGCATAAAAGCCATGGGTTAAATTTTGTAATTTCAAAATTAGGTATGGACACCTTATGGGATTGGTGTCAAAATCTAACACCTTCAAGGCCACATGGCTTTTCCTAACAACTCTTAGTCACCACATCATAATAGGTAATAATAATAATAATATAATGATAAAGGAAAGAGAGAGAGAAAGTGAAACCCATAACTTACTCCATCCCCCTCTCTCTCTCTCCTCTCCCTCACGTTTCCTTCTCCCTCTCTCAATCGAACACTCTCTCTCCCTCTCCCTCTCGGCTCCCCTTCCCTCTCCCTCACCGACGCCCCCCATTGCCGACCTCCATCACCACCTCTAACACCACCATCATCATCTCCCTCTCCATCTCCATCATCAAAACCTAAACCTAACCCCCTTTTCCTCAGGAAGAAAATGAAGAAGAAGAAGAATTTGAAGGAGGAGGAGGAAGGAGGAATTAGAGAAGAAGGGGAAGGAACAAGCCATAATCCCCAATTCCAAACCCAAATTTAATTTTTTTCAAGGCAAGCCCTCTCCTTGTTATCTTATTTTTTTTATTTACTATTCAAAGTTTTCTCATAACATGTTCGTTATAAAGCCTCTTCCAATTTTACTATATGTTATAAATAATGTTTTGAGTTAGGATTGTTAGAAATTTCCCATATATATATATATATATATATATATATATATATATATATATATATATATATATATATATATATATATATATATATAAACCTACACCTTAACGGTCTAATTGTAACTCGAGAGAGAGAGAGAGAGAGAGAGAGAGAGAAGAAACCTATAATATAATTTTTTTTTACTTATATTCATATATGAGTAAAATTTGTGGTATGTTCAAATAGACATGGTAACTCTTGTTTGTCTAAGGTATCAATGAAAACCCATTGCAAACTTAAATTTAGATTTATTTCGGCATGTTAGTTATTTTAAATTTGATAGAATTGGTATTATTGTATGTTGAATTGTCTTTCCATTACTACCAAGATTAAATTACATACGTAGAAATATGTTTTCATCCACTATTCTAGAGGAAATGTATGCTACTACTTTAACATGTTAAAAACCTAGTTAGAAGTGGATTGCTAGTTATTCTTCAATGCATTTTTGAACAATATACATGCTGTCCAGATTTATTTTTGGAAGTTAAGTTATGTTTTATGAGTGGAAATGAGGTTTATTTATTGAAGATTAGTACCACAAGTACCCGAGGTAGGTCCAAATTAATTTTGAACGTATTTCGAGGCCGTATCGGACATCAAAAAGCTAGATAATCCACTTTTAACTACTAGGACAACGCTTATGCGAGTTGTACATGTTCCGGAGGTTATCATAAAGTGATACAAGCATATTGAAAACTTTTAGTAACTAAAATGCAAAGTGTAGGCCGAATTATATATATATATATGCATATATATATATTTTTATATATATATATATATATATATATATATATATATATATATATATATATATATATATATATATATATATATATATATATATATATATATATATATACATGAAACTTGTGTAATGGGATGACGGTGGAGACTCATTTATTTTTCGGTATTTGTGACTCTGGGCAATACCAAAATTCGATATCTTGAGTGTATAAGTATGTGTGTTGTGCCTAAAGAATGAACTTTAACCCATTAGGTTTAAAGTAAGTTTTATTTTCAATTTTTTCAGCTATTAACTTAGCAAGTACATATAGTTACTAATATTTAGTTAATATATATAGCATTTAGAAATCAATATAGCTATCCTAGGTATAGATTTTCGATATACAATTTAGTATAGTTCTTGAATTCTAGGTGTTGAAGGAAAATCTTATATTGTCACTAGCAAGTCCTCGAATATGTGCACTTATGATTTTGTACAATGTTCAAACAAAAACGATTATATAGACACTGAAAAATGTTGGATATATTCTACCTTAGTCTAATAGCAATCAAGCTGAATTTTGGTGTATCAAGAATAAGAAAATTTTAGAATCAATCTTTTGGAGAACCTATATGAAAATAACCAAAGTTATCTATTTTAGATTTTCTAGGACCGTCATAATCAAATGAATACTATTGTTTATGTGCTCTTGCATATGTATATAAGTTTCATGACTGCAGGCTTGAAATTATAAATGTATAACACTAATTGCAAGGTGAGTAATCAAATGCGATTACCAAATTACTTAGGTAAAATGCTTGGTAAGAAATTTCATCCTTAATGTTTATTGTCTATATATATAACTGCGTGTGATTCCGGTGTTGAGAGTTGCTCCACCGAAGGGGTCGGCGTACCCGAGAATTCTACGGAGGTTGCTTCGGGTGTTTTTATATTATTGTGAAAATTTTGGACTCCAAAATACAAAGAAGACTGCCAAAAATTTTGAGATATTCCAGAGTTAGCCATTTTTGGAAAGTCGAAATGGTTTAACCCCACTTCCTAATTTCATTAAATTTTCTAATACAAACATAACCCTGAAACCCTTGAAAAAGTTGCCTTGGGCACACAAACTCTACTTTGACATTTTATTCCGCTAAGACGGAATTCCTTGTTTATCCATTCTTTCATTTAATATGTGTTTTTCTATCACATGATGAACGAGGTACAAATCGAGGTTAACCAATAACCTAGATTTCATTGTAAGTTAGAATTGCATTGGGATGGAAGAGAAACCTTTGGATCACACCTTCGAAATCTTTACAATATTATATTTTACAAAACTGATCAGTTTCTGTTATCGGCATTCGTACGGCCATACGATATCCGAGGTGAGGCTTAGCTCACTTTCCTATTTTCCATTGGATTTCGAATCCCCAAATTCGGTCCTGTAATATCCAATGTAGCCTGGTTCCTATATTCTTGAAAATTTTCAAGTCATACGATAATTGTTATAACATTTGATACCGATAACTCGAAAAACAACTCATGTGTTATCCTGAATTATATCACATTATTATGTGATTCCTGATACTAATGGGACAGATAAATCTAAGCACCGCCCATTAAGTATAAACCTGATCCCGGGTAAATGGGATTGTTGTTGAGATAATAGAAGTGGTGTGATCCAGAAGTGTTTCTCTAAATATTTGCATTTGTATATGAGATTTGTCTGAGGTTTACACATTTATACCTGACACCTGAATTCTTTTAGGAAGAGATGCTAATACGATAAGAAATTTTTTATCAGTGAATCTACTTTTTAAATTATCCTTTCCTCCAGTTCAATTTCGATAATTTAATCATCTTACCTTACCTTGCTTATCTCATTCCTTGACTGAGGGCTTGCTCGTCGTATTGACGACCTAGTTTTGTTCACTAGGATTTGATGAAGATCAGGAAGGAATGCCAATATACACTGAAGAGGTGCTTAACGAATAAGACAAAGAGGAGGTCGACCTTGGACATCAGCTAGCAGTATTTTGCAACTAGTTATGCATTATATGTATTGGGTTAATGGTTGTAATTAGGTAGAATAACAAAATTTTCTATTTATAGTTTAGAATATCATGTAATCAAATTGTTAATTATTTGTATTATGTACCTATGACCTGTGGTAATCCTATCCTAGAACTGTACGGGCGACAATCGCACATATGGATACTGGAGTATTCGTATGGCGCGTAGCCTGGGGATGGTGTTACGTACTCGGCTCGCCGTATTTTGGGAGCGGGACGTGACACAGAACTAGTAAACGAGAAAGCACACACACATGATCATAGTCCACTATATCTCTTTTTGTACATAATACATGTCCATCTCATCCCGGAGACAAATTCGACCAATCCTTGAAATAATATACAACATAAATAAGAATAATACATTAATAATCTAAACTAATTCTACATCCTTCGAAGCATCTCTCCATGCTAGCCTACTAACACCTGGGAGACAACCATCCAGTTAGGAAAGGAGCAAAGTACGTCCCCGTATAATGTCACACAATACAAAATAAAGGAGTAAAAGAAGATAGAAACTGAACCAGACAATGTAATGGAATATGTAATGAATGCAACCTGCAATACGAACAATCATGAGAAACAGACTATGAAACAATAATGATCAAGCTACAATCCTACATGAATTAAAATTTCATTTTTAATATGTGGTCGGCTAAGACTGGTTCAGACTTGGTCAGGTTCGACATACGTACGGTGCATGTCGAACTATGATTCGTACAGTATAATGGTTTAGCCACATACCTACTTAACATTTCGCCTCCACATGATTCAAAAATCAGAGTCAGAATCATATACATATAAATGATGCCAAATCGTACAATAATCACATCGTGTCAGAATAGTGTCTCAATATGCAAAATGACCAACAATAAAGAAACTTGCATTTATTAAGTATTGGAAACATAAATACGGAGTACTTGCCTTGGTTACAAGTTGTCGAAATTGCTCCTTTAGGTCAAATCTAGAAATAATACAAGATTAGGTGCAAGTCTTCACAAATTTCCTATTAAAACAATCCTTCATTAATCTCTAAAGGGTCTTAGTCCAATACTTAATATAAAGCCCAAATACTTATCTAACTTATTTTCTTTAAAGCCTATTCCTAATTATTGCCAACCAATCCCATAAAAATATTTTTTATTTCTTATCATCTGTCTAAACTGATTATTAATGACCAATTATTGCTAATAACTCAAATAACATTCTAACCTCCTTGCATATTGAGTTTGGCCTTAAATTCATTAACTAAAAAAATAGAGGCATGAGAATCAACCACAATCCAACTTATGGCCTACTAACCCAGTCCAGAGTGGTCTAGGCCCACTGAAATCCCCATTCCTTACTCAACAATTCATTTTCCATGCTTTTCTTTCTCTTTTTCTTTCTTTTACTCTCAACTCACCCAAAGCCCACATAATAATTAGACTACAATCCTGCTGCCCGGTCTATCAACCTGGCCCAAATCCATATACTCACTATTTTCTTTTTCTTTTTCCTTATCCAAAGCCCATGGCTCATTGGGCCAACCGGCCTATGCCCACTGCTGATGTTGCTTTAATTCTCTTCTTCCTATTTCTTTTGGCAAATGTTAAAGGCACCCCCAAATTACTAAGGGCCACCAGCTTCAAATTTTAAAAAAAATTACAAGTTTGCCATTTTGAAAACACTAAGTGCCACCAACAGTGACTGCAGGACTTGTCTGCAATCCTCCAATGGCCCTTCGTAAATAGGACTACAGGACTTGCCTGCAGTCCAGAGTGAAGACAGGACTGCAGGGCTCGCTTGGGATCGGGTGTCGTAGGCGAACCAGACGGTGGAGAAGTGTCGCCAGCCAAGCTTCCGTTGGGCGATATATCGGCCGCCATCGAACTGGTCGCCGATCCGGACGGCGTTGTACCCTCCTTTTCTGTACTCGTCCAGACCTTCGTCTTCTTCTCCGGAGGACGAAGAGCACGACATGGCTTCTCTCTTCTCTTTGCTTTTTTTTCTGTTACTATTATGGATATTATGGACGGGGATGACAAAAGGGAAAGCTACAGAACCTAAAAATGAAGAAAGACGAGTTCTCACTTCTTCTTCCTCCTTATTTCTTCTTCTTTTTATTATATATATTTTTTATCTTTTATCTTTGATTTTTTATTTTTTTTTTCCTGTTACATGCGGCTTCCTTCCATTTACCTTGCGGTAATGGTGACAGCGTAGGCGGAATCGGAGGGAGCGTCCGCGGCGGAGGAGGAGGGAGCGTCGACGTCCAGGTCCCCCGTGGAGGAGAATGAGAGGGCATCGACGTCGTCGGCGCCGGCGCCGTAGGTGCGGAGGAAGCCCGGAAGGGAGAGCCCGGCGGTGCCGGGGAGGACGAAGTCGGAGTAGGTGCGGAAGACCTCGTCGAGGATGGCGGACTGCAGAGCTTCACAAATTTTTTTTTCTTTTCTCGGTGGCCCTTGGTAAACTTGTGCAACTTTGGTTGCTCTTAGTAAAAAAAAAAAAAATTCATGGTTGCCCTTAGTAGGAGGGTTGCCCTTAGTAATTTGGGGGTGGCCTTTAACATTTGCCTTTCTTTTTCTCTATCTTTTCTTCCAAAGGCCCAGGCCTATTGTCCCATACCCGACCTGCCCCCTAATATATCAAACCCTAACTCTAATCTTTTCTCTCTCTCACTCTCACATACTCACTACACCGTTCAGTAAACCCTAGAAAATCAAGAAGAGAAAGGAGACTATGAAGCAGTCTACGAAGAAGGAGAGGAGGAAGTTAAAGGAGAAGAAGATGTAGGTGAGATGCTTATAGAGGGCGGTAGCGGTGCAGCGAGGTCCAATCGACGCGGGGAGAACAGGTGGCGACGATGGCGCTCCGGGCGGCTGTGGCTCACCGGACGGCGATGGAAAGGGTTTGGGAGGTCAGACAAGGTGGCTGGTGGCAGATCGGTCGAGGTGGCGGCGAGCGGAATGGAGTCGACAGCTGTCGAAGTTAGGCAGCAGGGGATATGCTCCCTCGGATCTAGTGCGACAACACCAGTGCTTCGACATGGTGTACCTGTCGAGACATAGCGAGCTCGAGAAGAGGGAAATGGTCCGGTGGTGGTTCGAGATCGGCTCGAGATCTGACGAGCGACGAAGCAGGTGAAGCTCCGGTCAGCAAATCGGACACAGGGACGTAGCTCTCGGGGACACGGCAGCGAGGAACTCTAGTCGGGGAGGTCTGGCTCGACGAGATTGATGGCGGACACGGCGGCGCTCTCCAAAGAGTTTAGGGTTAGGATTAGATCTGGGTTGTAATGTACCTGTAGAAGTGTTCTGTGTCCTGTAAACAGTGAGTTAGGACACAGTTTTGAGTATGGAAATGGTCTGTAATGTGTCCAGGTTGTCTGGACACAGGAATGGGATTGGTGTTGATGTGTCCAGAATGTTGGACATGGGGAATTTGTATATGTAATGACTAGGAAATGAAGAAAAATGTAATGTATACACGAACACAGGTTGGACACGAAGATTAGGGCTGCTAATTAGGAATGATTAATGCTAACAATGATGGACTATTATAGGTTTGGAGACTTGGGTTCCAAGTTTGGTAGTTAGAAGTTAGTTAGGAATTAGTTACAAATTAGTTAGGTAGTTAGAGAGAGAGAGAGAGTGGCATTTGTTATAAAGTTAGTTGATTAGTTATAACTAACTATTGAATAATTAGTCACATGATTAAATAATTAATCCACACGACAAATTAACTTCTAGAAAATTTCCACTCTTAGCCTAGGATACCGTAATTACAAAATTGCCATTAGTAAATGTTCAAATAGAAAATATTGAAACGAGTATTTATTAAATAATCTCAAACTAAAGTTTGAAAAATAGTAGAAATCCAAAAATATGATTTTTTGGGAACAGAAAATTTCATGTAGGGGGAAGGAATACAAGTTATTTACGTAAAAAGGGAGAAGTTTCTGAAAATTTCAGATATAGGGATCTGACGTCAGTTCAATTGGCGCCCTTTTTATTTAAAGGGGACGCCAGTTGCACTAGCGCCGAAATAAAAAAATTAAAAAAAAATCCTGGCTACAGTACAACTGGCGTCAGGTTTGGTTGGGATGGGGTGGGGGGTGTTGGCTGTTTTTTTTGTTTTTTGTTTTTTCTGTTTACACCATTTCTTTTTTTTTTTTTTTATCTTTCCTTCTTTCTTTCTTATATTAACTAAATAAATTTTGTTATTATCTATATTATACAATTAATATATAAAAATAAACAAAATAAATATATGAATTTAAAAACAAATTAATTTGTATTTTTTGTATCATCTATTTTGTATTAATAACAAATATATATATATATATATATATATATATATATATATATATATATATATATATATATATATATATATATATATATATATATATATATATATATATATATATATAATATATATATAATAACAAACTGATGCATTATTATACAAATAAATATAAATAACAATAAGTTAATATATAGTTTGTGATTTTATATACTGCTTTATTGTTATTTATATTTATTTGTATACCAATAAATTAGTTTGTTATTATCTATACTTATTATTATATTAATTTGTTATTATCTATATTGCTATATTTATTTTTTAATAGTCGACAATAACAAAATTTTGTTTAGTTAATATAGATAATAACAAAATATACTAGTTAATATAAAATTATAATATACATATATATTAACTAGTATATTTTATTATTATACAAAATCAAACTTAAACTAAAAGATAATAACAAAATGTTTTAGCTTGGTTTGATAAGATAATAACAAAATGTTTTAGATGATAACAAAATGTACTAGTTTGATACGATTATATAACAAAATGTACTAATTTGATAAGATTATTATTATTATTATTATTATTATTATTATTATATATATATATATATATATATATATATATATATATATATATATATATATATATATATATATATATATATAAACTAGTATGTATATATATTATATATATATAATATATATATATATATAATATATATATATATATATATATATATATATATATATATATATATATATTATATATATATATATACTAGTTTATATATATATATATATGTATATATATATATATATATATATATATATATATTATATATATATATATCTATATATATATATATATATATATATATATATATAACCAAACTAAAACTAAAACTAAAGATAATAACAAAATGTTTTAGTTTGGTTTGATAAGATAATAACAAAATGTACTAGTTTGATAAGATTATATATATATATATATATATATATATATATATATATATATATATATGAGAATTTGTTATTAATACAAAATAGATGATACAAAAATACGAATTAATATGTTTATAAATACAAATATTTTTTTTTGTTTATTTTTATATATTAATTGTATAATATAGATAATAACAAAATTTATTTAGTTAATATAAGAAAGAAAGAAGGAAAGATAAAATAAAAAAAGAAATGGTGTAAAAAAAAAAAAACAGCCAACACCCCCCCCCCCACCCCATTCCAACCAAACCTGGTGCCAGTTGTACTGGAGCCAGAATTTTTTTTAAATTTTTTTATTTTCGGCGCCAGTGCAACTGGCGCCCCTTTTAAAAAAAAAAATGGGCGCCAGTTGAACTAGCGCCAGATCCCTATATCTAAAATTTTCAAAAACTTCTCCCTTTTTACGTAATAACATGAATTTTCTTCCCCCTACATGTAATTTTTTGTTTTAGGAACGGTGGTTACACATAACACCCTACTATTTACTTTCTACTGTTGTGTACATACATATAAGACACACACTCTACACTAGTACATAGGGAACCCCTGGCCTGCCCTTCTTACCTACACATCTGTCTGCTGCTGGTAGGCTATTGCCTGTGCACGAGAGGGGGGGGGGCAGACACTAATCTACTGCTAACACATACTGATGTGCACACGATTCTGTGCATAGAAAACACACTCGATGCTACTACACACTGGACACACACACTACAACTCCATGTTGTAGGTAGCTGTTGTTGCAAAATAGTTTACAAGAGGCTAAACTGCACACATGAATGAATTCTCTGCTACAACAGAGTTGGACTCCTCTATATATTCCTAATTGATACACGTGTCCTATTTATCCTGCAATGCCCCAAACTCTCACACACAGGTTTTGGATACTCTCTATCCTTCACACTACACACAACAGTACCCACATCTCCTCCTGATTTCCAAATGAACACACAGGTATCCCTAACCCAAGCCCTAACACCTATCACTAACCCCTTCCAACTATGCACAATATATCACACACACACACACACACACACACACACACACACACACACACACACACACATATATATATATATATATATATATATATATATATATATATATATATATATATATATATATATCACTAACCCCTTCAAACTATGCACAAATATATCACACACACACACACACACACACACACACACACACACACATATATATATATATATATATATATATATATATATATATATATATATAGCCAATGACCCTCTAGCCTAGTGGTAGTGGTGAGGCATGCAGCCCGAGTGGTCAGGAGATCGATTCCCGGTGGGAACGTTCGCCACAATTACCTTATATATGTGTGTGTGAATATATATATATATTGTGTGTGAATATATATATATATATATATATATATATATATATATATATATATATATATATATATATATATATATATAAAGGTAGTTACCTAGCACTCTAATATAGGGCATCTTCATGATACCAATTGACATCATAGATGCTTAGGCACATTCCCCATATATGTATGATACATATACAATATATATATATATATATATATATATATATAACCTGTGGTTCAAATATGAATATTATGCACAAAGCCTATGATACCTACAATGTATTGATACATGTGACATAGTTATGATACAAAAGGCTCCACGACACATGGATACACTTCTCCATTTCCAAACCCCTGCATAAATGTGACAATAGCAATTAATATACTATCAAGCTCATTTAGAGACACATTTATATGTAGAAAATTTTTCCAATTGGCCAAGCGTACCACATCGTGTTATGACATAACCTTCGATACCATAATTAGGACACATGGTCCAAACCTACATCAAAACATGACATAAATTCCCCTTGGGACTTGTATCAAACATTTGGTGGTCATAAATTCGTAGCTACCCCCCTAGAAGGCTAGATATAGCTATTAGAGGGGTCTCCTACAAGTTTACTTCGAATTTAGCCATAAAAATGAGAAGAAAGAGGTTTATACCTATGAAGAATGGTGCCCCCTCAAGGACCTACGAATTTGGAGGAGGAAGAAGAAGTGGCTTCCAATTCCTTGCTAGAGCTTCCACTAAGCCTCCTTGAGCTCCCCAACTCCTTAGCACACCATGGAAGAAGAATGGGGAAGAAAGAGGAAAATAGTGTAGAAACTTTGGAGAATGGAAAAATGAAGGAGACTCCTCCCATATGTGGCCGACAAAGGGGTTCTAATGGGTGGGATTAATTATGTTTCACTAGCTCCTAATAGGCTCCATGCATGTCATTCGGCTACTAAAAGGCTTTAAGGAACAATAGGTGAGTTGGGCCCTAGAACTTATCCATGTGTCTAAACATGCTATGACCAAAAGTCTATTCCGAACATAATTTCCTAGTCCATAATGTCACGACCTGCACCCATTTTTCGGGATACGAGTGCGTGTCCAAGTCCAACCTACGCCGCGCTATCGGCGGTAGAACGTTGTTTAGCCCGCAATAAATAAGTTCTCATAAAATAATGTCTTTATTTGCTCATTCACAATGACTAAATCATTTACAACTTCAAAGATTACATTTAATAAAAAATAATGTCTCACAAAATCTAATACAATAAATTTAAACTTGATGATCAAATCTATCTAACTATTCCTTTAGAGTCAACCTCGGCATATACCCATATCTTTTCCAATGATCAAATGCATGACAAACGACTAATCTGAAAAATGGTTTTCAGTCAGGAATGGAACAACTCTATACATGGCAAACTATTCAAGACATAATAGAAACTATAAAACAGAAATAGCATATGATATACACGGTGACATGGTATGACAAGTAGAGAAAACAGTAAACAAGACAATCATGACAAACAACTAGAAAAGAACATGTAAACAAGACAATCATGGCATGTCAACTAAAAGGGAACATACAAACATGGCAATAAGACATCTAACTAAGTGTTTTAAAATACTACTTTTGACATGTAAACGGCTAGGGGTAACTCCCTCGTGTCCAAACGAGAACGATAGCGCTCGTACACTTCACGTATGGGTTTCCGTTTACATGTCTATTAATATATTTTTCCACCCGACTCATGGATTCATGTCACGACACAAAAATTATGATACACGATAATCAAGAAATGTAAGTTACGAAACACAATAAATAACGTAAATCACGAAACTCAATAATCATGAATATGAATCCATACTCGTTTGAACAACGTGTCGAGAGTCATGTATCATGTAAGGTATATATAAAATATGTATCATAGAAACTATTAAGAATTGAAAGTAACCAGTATAATGTACTTGTCTGGATTTATTGGAGTCAATGGGTGACACGAGCATATCGACAGAAAATAGACCAAAAGCTATATTCATAATTGGTCCGAAGAGATATTTATGTTAAGATCCATAACATCCAATGATTCATAGACAAGCCCAATATAAAGAAAATCCAAAGTCGTCGATTCAGTTCACTAGTCATCTATAGTTCTATAATTTAAAAAGATTATAAAATAATTTTATTAAATTCTAGAAATTTAATATGTTGTAGAACTTCATGTCAGCTTTCCAAAACTTCAAACGCACCGCAAATCGGAGTTTGGGATGTCTCAAAATCTCGAAAATCGTACGACGCATCAATATTTTGGACGACCGACGCTCAAATAATTATCCAAAAATTCATACACAAAATCATAGAAAACAAATTAGATATTCGGAGAACTAACCTCGATACACTTCTAACAAAAAAATGGAGGTCAAACGGAGTCCGAATTTGGGAGTTATAGTCCTTGGAAGTTGATACAACCTTTGGAAAAGGAGGCTGAATTTATGACGAATTTGGACTAGTTAGGACAAAAATAGAGAGACATTTTGAAAATGAAAGTATGAGAGATGATTTTATTTCATTGATTGGATAGATTTATATAATAACTAGCAATTAGTTAATTAGGATATGACTATAATTCAATAAGGATATGATTAGGATTATCTAATTTGGATAGGATTAGGATTAATTCAAATAAGAAATGGTCTAAATAATATAGACATGATTCCAATAGGATTAGAATTTCCAAAGGATAAATCTTCACTTAAATTTAAATCAAATTTAAATTTAAAATTATTCAATCTAATTGGAAATCCTACAGTGATTACAATAATAATAATTTAAAGTATTATTCTATATTATCAAATAATTCAAATCATACGAATTCAAATCCAAATCAAATAGGCGATCAACATAATAACTAGGGATCATCATTTGGCCGAAATTCCATGGGCGTCCGAAAAACCCGCCCGACCTGATGGGCCAAAGCCCGATAGAGCCCGATCATTAGGGTAGCCCGGCCCGATCCATATTAGTATAGGGCCGAGCTTGGGCTATGCATCTATCCGCCCGAGCCCGGCCCGAGGCCCGACCGATACAAGCTTGGACTGTGCGTCCACCCGAGTCCGGCCCAAGGACAAATGATAATCCATGCCGAATTGTCCAACTCCGGCATTCAACTTTTGTCTCTCCTCTGCCGCACGTGTCACCTCTGTATGTCATTTTCGGCATTCAATTCTGTGGATACTAATTCAATGGTTTGTTCATTAGTTCTTCCCAAATGAGAGCTATATATATATAGAGAGAGAGCATGGCCTGGATTTGGCTTTTAGAGAATTAATTGTCTTTGAGTTTCTTCAACTTATTCTTTTTTCCTTTTTCAGGATGCTCTGTAGAGACGGAATGAGACTGGATTTTCTTGGGTTGCTTTTTAATGTTTATTTGCATGTGTAGTTCAGGAACATAAGGTGATACCTACATTAATTGTCCGTTTTACTGCTTTCTATGTTTATATTTGATTGTATAAATGGGATCTTCATGGAGGCTAAATTATTAATTTTTATAGAGCTAGCCCGGCCCGATCCGACTTTGCCCGAAAAGCCCGAATCTTGTGGGCGGTCTTGGACTTCATAACTAATAATTAAGCTTTACCCAAAATTTCTTTAGGGCCAAAAAAATTTGATCCATGCCCGGTCCCCGGTCCGAGCCCGTACTTTATGGGCTTGGGCGGCCCGGCCCGGCCCAAAGCCGATCCCTAATAATAACTTTAGAATAATATTTAACGTTATAAAAATAATGTAAAGTACATATTTTCTATGAATCCAAATCTTTATTTAAAAATAAATGGTCAAAACCCTTTTTTATTCAAAAATAATTATGATTTTAAAACCATTTTTAGAAACCAACTTTTGAAAGACCCAAAACGATAACAACATATTTCATATTTAAAATAATAAAATTCAAGAATAAATATTCATCTATAAAACTAAATAGTATATTCAAACCATTTAATTTAAAACTAGTTTTTGATAACAGAAATAATCATAAAATATTATTTACAAAATTTTGACCAAAATTTCTTATAAACACAATATATGAGAAAATTTGAGTGGCACCCCACTTAATTTACCCATATTTAAGGTGCATCCCACACAATTACAAGAATGCACGACACCCCCCACTTTTGACGAAAACCGTCCATCTTTAACGGTCAACTCCTTTGAACATTTTTTTGGATGAAAATACCCTCATTGTCTTCTCCATTTCCTATGCCCCTACCCAACCCCCTGTGCCCCTACTCCTCCATTGCTGCCGTCGGCAGCCCTCCTCTCCGCCGCTGCCACCATCTGCCCGCTCACCCCCTCCGCCCGCCGCGTCCCCCTCCGTGACCACCGTCTTCCCACTCACCCCCTTCTCCCTGCCGTTACAATCGTCTGCCCCAGACCCCCTCCCGCAGTGCCGCCCCTCCACCCCTCCGTCCCTCCGTGACCCCCGCCCATCCACGCCCCCCTCCGTGTCCCCCTTAGAGCAGCAACAACAACGGTACAACAACAACGGCGGCGGAGGGGGGGGCGGGTGAGTGTTTGGCTGCCCCCCCTCCCGACCGCCGGCGAACAAACGACGACCACCGCCTGCATGATGAACTGCTTGGCCCCGGACTATAGACCCAACAGCTTGCGGTAGATGGCGGCACGCAGCTCGGTGATCCCGACGTTGGAGGTATAGCGCATGTGGCTCTGGCGGATGGCGGTGATCCCGGCCTCGACGACGGCTCGGCGGTCCCGGCATTGGAGGTGTAGCGCGTGCTGCCCCTCTTCCGACCGCTCGGCGAGGAGGCGGGGGTTTGGGCACGGGGTGGGAGGCGGGGGTTTGGTTGCCCCCCTTCCGACCGTCGGCAAGGAGGAGGAGGCGAGAGGCGGCCTGCCAAGGGCAGGCCGGGGGAGGGAGATGGGGCGCCACAGGGGACGGGGGTTTCGACTCGGGACAGAGAAAAGGGAAGAAGACAAGGTTAATTTAGTCAAAAAAATTAGTCAAATAGGTTGACCGTCAGTAGAGAATGGTTTTCGTCAAAAGCGGGTGGTGTTGTGCATTCTTGTAATTGTGTGAGGTGCACCTTAAATATGGGTAAATTAAGTAGGGTGCCACTCAAAATTTCTTATAATTTAAATATATAAATAATAAAATAATTTTGAAATTCTGGGAAGAGGGTTTACAAATTTATCCATCTTAAAAAAATATCTTCGTCGAAATTTAAGGAATGTAGAATAGATAAGCTCGAAAGGAATGTCCATGAGTGATAGGCTCGATTGGTAGAAGACTAGAATACTTTGATAAAAGATAGGAAATTTGGTAAGAAAATTTGATTAATGGAAAAGATAACTAAATTTTTCTTGATAAGAAAATGGATCAAAGAGGTATGGAAAAATAGAGTGTTTGGAGGAGGATTACCTATATAACAGCTAACCTATCATAAATCAATCCTATGGATCTATATCCTTAATAATATTTCAAAATTCTCAATTTCAATTATAAAACTTTTAAATCACAAACTCAATTTAATATCGTAATTTAGCAATCATCAATATCATCTTATCAAATTCACAACCCTTAATCCAACTGATAATTATCTTCAAAATCTAACTTCACAAAATTTATAAATTCCTTAAAATTTAGATTCCATAAATTTTCAAATCATACCTCAATTTTATTGATCATCGATTAAATCAAAATTATTTCCTTTAAAAATTTAATATTCGACCTTAGCAATAAATTCAATATAGAAATGTAAACCTCAAAAATACCAAAAGCTAAAATATCTTCAACATTAACCAAAATACTCAATTTATCAATCGAGGACTCTACCCACCTTTGATTAGAGGCATTCTACCAAAATGAGATATCATCACATAAAATATTTCAAATTCATCAAATATGGTTATCTCAAAATTTCACTATCCTAATCATGTAGCCTATGCAACAACTTAACTATCCAAGTAATCAAATTCGAAATAATTCTATGGGTTGCCTACGGGGTACCTAGTCCTAAGCCTAGTCATTTTTCTACAATCAAATCAACCTAATTGTGAATAAGCATCTCCTAGTCGCAGGCTCGCAGTAGTACGACTAATATGGTACTACCACGAGTTCGCACAATTTGCAAAAAACTGACCTGCATGGACCACCAAAAAAATTGTCATTATCCACACCCGCTTTTCGGGATACGAGTGTATGTCCAAGTCCAGCCTATGCCACGATATCGGTGGTAGAACGCGATCTAGCCCGCAATAAATAAGTTCTCATAAAATAATGTCTTTATTTGCTTATTCACAACGACTAAATCATTAAAAACTTCAAAAATTACATTTAATCAAAATACAATGTCTCACAAAATCTAATACAATAAATTTAAACTTGATGATCAAATCTATCTAACTATTCCTTTAGAGTCAACCTCGGCCTATATCCATATCTTTCCCAATGATCCAATACATAGCAAGCGACTAATCTGAAAAATGCATGGTTTTTCCGTCAAGAATGGAACAAGTACATACATGGCAAACTATTCAAGACATAATAGAAACTATAAAATAGAAATATCATATGATATACACGGTGACATGGTATGACAAGTAGAGAAAACGGTAAACAAGACAATCATGACAAACAACTAGAAAAGAACATGTAAACAAGACTATCATGGCATGTCAACTAGAAGGGAACATGTAAACGTGGCAATAAGATATCTAACCAAGTGTTTTGAAATAATACTTTCGACATGTAAATGACTAGGGGTAAATACGGCAACTCCCACGTGAAGTGTACGAGCGCTATCGTTCTCGTTCGGACACGAGGGAATAATTCTTATATTGGGAATATTCACATGTCTATTAATATATTTTCCCGTCCGACTCATGGATTCATGTTACGACACAAATTATGATACACAGTAAACATGAAATATAAGTTACGAAACACGATAAATAACGTAAATCACGAAACTCAATAATCATGAATATGAATCCATACTCATGTAAACAACGTGTCGAGAGTCATGTATCATGTAAGGTATATATATAACATGTGTCATAGAAACTATTAAGAATTGAAAGTAACTAGTGTAACGTACTTGCCTGGATTTATTGGAGTCAATGTGTGACACGAGCATATCCATATGAAATAGACCAAAAGCTATATTCATAATTGGTCCGAAGAGATATTTATGTCAAGATCCATAACATCCAATGATTCAAAGACAAGCCCAATATAGAGAAAGTCCAAAGTCGCCGATTCGGTTCACTAGTCATCTATATGTTCTATAATTTAAAAAGAATATAAATAATTTTATTAAATTCAAGAAATTTAATATATTGTAGAACTTTATGTCAGCTTTCCAAAACTTCAAACGGATCGCAAATCAGAGTTCGGGATCTCTCAAAATCTCGAAAACCGTACGACGTATTAATATTTTGGACGACCGACACTCAAATAATTATCTAGAAATTTATACACAAAATTACATAAAACAAATTAGATATTCAGAAAACTAACCTCGATACACTTTTAACAAAAAAACTGGAGGTCAAATGGAGTCCGGAGTTGGGAGTTATGGCCCTTCGAAGTTGATACCGCCTTTGAAAAAGGAGGCTGAATTTATGACGAATTTGGGTTAGTTAAGAAATAGAGAGAAATTTTGAAAAGGAAGGTATGAGAGACGAATCGAATTCATAGATAGAATAGATATATATAATAGCTAGCAATTAGTTAATTAGGATACGACTAGAATTCAATCAATAATGATATGATTAGTATTATCTAATTTGGATAGGACTAGGATTAGTTCAAATAAGAAAAGATCTAAATAATAATAGACATTGATTCCAATAGGATTAGAATTTCTAATGGATAAATCTTCCCATAAATTTAAATCAAATATAAAATTTAAAATAATTCAATCTAATCGAAATCCTACAGTGATTACAACAATAATAATTTAAACTATATTATCAAATAATTCAAATCATACAAATTCAAATCCAAATCAAATAAGCGATCAACATAATAACTTTAGAATAATATTTAATGTTACAAAATAATGTAAAGTACATTTTTTTATAAATCCAAAATTTTAATTAAAAATAAATGGACAAGACCCTTTTATTATTCGAAAATAATTATGATTTTAAAACCATTTTTAGAAACCAACTTTTGAAAGACTCAAAATGATAACACATATTTTATATTTTAAATAATAAAATTCGAGAACAAATATTCTTTTATAAAACTAAATAGTATATTCAAACTATTTAATTTAAAACTAGTTCTTGATAACAGAAATAATTACAAAATATATTTTACAAAATTTTGACCAAAATTACTTTAAACACAATAATTAAAATAGATAATAAAAATAATTTTAAAATTCGGGAAGAGGGTTTACACATAATAAGAAATGGCACACTAATAGAATTTTTTTAAATTGATCAAAAATAACCCTATACGAAAATGTGGTAGTGATACTAGTTTCCACAAATATACACCACTTTTTTACAATATTTTGGTTAGAATCACGCATTTGTACTCGATTTCACTAATTTACTCCTATTATGTACTATATTTCGATTAGAATCACCCATCTATACTCGTTTTCACTATTGTACGCCCATTTTACACCATATTTTTGTTATAATCATTCATCTATACTAGTTTTTACCATTGTACGACTACTTTATACCAAATTTTGGTTATAATTATCCATATAATAACCAAAATATGGTAAAAAAAGTGGCCTAGGATTTTGGAAACGAGTATAAAAATATAATTTCTAACCGAAATAATGTATCTAATGCTCGTACAATGGTGAAAGCTAGTAAAAACAATTGATTCTAACTAAATCCGGTATAGTATGAGCGTACAATAGTGAAAATGAATATTAGATGGGTAATTATAGCCAAAATATGTTATAAAGTAGTCGTGTAATGATAAAAAACGAGTATAGATGGATGATTATAATGGAAATATTGTATAAAAAGGCCATACAATAGTGAAAACGAGTATATATGAGTGATTCTAATCGAAATATGGTATAGAATGGGAGTAAGTTGGTGAAACTGAGTAAAAATGCATGATTCTAACCAAAATATGGTAAAAGTTAGTGTAGAATTGTGAAAATGGGTATAAAAATATAATTTTAACCAAAATCAAATGACGAAAACGAGTATAAATAATTAATTCTAACTGAAATGCGCTATAGTATGAGCATATAATGATGAAAACGAGTATTAGATGAGTAATTATAACTAAAATATCGTATAAAATAGTCGTACAATGGTAAAAAATGAGTATAGATGGGTGATTCTAATCGAAATATGGTATAGAATGGGAGCAAATTGGTGAAACCGAGTACAAATGTGTAATTCTAACAAAAATATATTCAAAATAGAATTATGGAAACGGGTATAAAATATAATTTTTAATCGAAATAATGTATCAAATGCTCGTAGAATAGTAGAAACGAGTATAAATAATTGATTCTAACTGAAATACGATATAGTATGAGCATACAATGATGAAAACGACTAGTAGATGGGTAATTCTAACCAAAATATGATATAAAGTAGTCATGCATTGGTAAAAAGGAGTATAGATGGGTGATTCTAACAATAATATGGTGTAAAATGGGCATGAAAATGCGTATAGATGGGTTATTATAATCAAACTATGGTATAGAATGGGATTAAATTGGTGAAATCGAGTGCAAATGCGTTATTCTAACCAAAATATGGTGAAAAATTGGCATAAAATTGTAGAGACAAATATAAAATATAATTTCTAACTGAAATAATGTATCAAATGCTCGTAGAATGGTAAAAACGAGTATAAATAATTGATTCTAACTGAATACGGTATAATATGAGCATACAATGATGATAACGAGTATTAGATGGGTTATTCTAACAAAAATATGGTATAAAGTAGTCGTACAATGGTAAAAATGAGTACAGATTCTAACAAAAATAGGTCATAAAATGTGCGTACAATAGTGAAAACGAGTATATATGGACGATTTTAATCGAAATATGGTATAGAATGGGTGTAAATTGGCGAGACCTAGTGAAATTGCGTAATTTTGACCAAATTTAGTAAAAAACTGGCGTAGAATGGTGAAAACGAATATTTGTGCCTTGCAGTGTAGGCGGGTTCACTGGCACCGCATTTGTGCTTTATAGTGTAGGCGCTCTATACTGATTTGGAATGTTACTTGGAGGGTTTGGAACATTTCTCGTACAATTTTGCAAGGTATGGCCTATCTCGCCTACCTATAACATTTCATAAACAAACAATCGGCCGGGCAATGCCCATGCTTATCGTAGTTATGGCCATGTAATCCGGGATAGGGATGCCGATTCTCAAACGTGTTGGACGCTTTTGTACTCCCTATCCTCCAACGTCGTTAGGACGCTTGTTGAAATTATTATGGACAACTAGCACAGCTCATTGCGACATACGATCGAAGATTCATTCGCTATCAAGGGTGGATTCATAGGATTCACGATAAGTTTGGCACCGTTGGTTCATGACGTCCCTACGAAGCTAGTCATTTATTAGGCCAAGCGTTCGCACCATGCTTCTTTGTTGGGTAGAAAGGTGCTGGCAAATTTTGCTATTTTCGAGAAGTTTGTGTCATAATCGTCAACTAACATATTCCCATGTCTCAACATCATGAATTCGTCTTCTTTTTGAAGACGGAAGCCGCGAGGAATGTACTGCTCAAGAAAGGCTTCCTCGAACATTTTTTAGAAAATCTTGGAATCGGGGTCGGCCTCATAGATTACATGTTTCTTTGCTGCCCACCAGTCGTAGGCCCTTAATTGCAGCTGTAGAGTCGCACATACAACTCTCTTAGACCCTTTAAGTTTGAGAAGATTAAATATGTCCTCGATTTCTGCCAGCCATTCTATGATCACATCGGGTTCTGCTCGGCGTTGGACTTTGGCGGGTTCATTTTGCGTAACTCAGTTGCTTTGAACAAGAAGAAGAGTTCATCGTTTGTGGTTGAACTTCTTCATGGACTTCTTCTTCTCTTTCTTCAGATGCCATAATTATTGCGCTGGTGTTGGCCGCCATAGTGCTTACGATCCGCGTCAGGGCATCTATCTTCTTATGTTGCGTACCAAATTGGGCTTGGATCTGTGCCTGAAGTTGTTGCTGCTGTATCTCCATCAGGCGCAACATTTTCTCCATCGTACTCTCGGTAGGGCCAGCGCCCTCCGAACTAGTCGAACTATATACAACTTTGGTTGTTGTGGCGGGATTATTTTTCTTAGTCATTTCTATAAAACAGGTAAACTTGTTAGTATTTTCAAAATATCTGCTGGCTTACCTGTATGGAACTTTTATTTTATGCAGCATGTCGACAAGTATTCAATCGAGTAATCGCAACCAACATTCCAAATGATACATTTTTTAAAAATCTGAGAAATTAAAGTGAGCTCTGATACCAATTTGTCATGTCCCGATTCGACAAACCGTTCGTCATCGCATCGATTATGCCGAATCGATCGTCCTCGCTAGGGCATGATGCCATACGAGTCTGGAGTTGCACTCGTACAAGGTAAGAACATTATATTTGATACATCTTTTTGAAACACCAAGTTGAAACTTCACAAATTACAGAGAATTGAGCACATAGTTTAGGAAGATAAAATGTCCTTTCATTGATAGGTTGCAACTAAGTGCAAATCATATTACATTGGATATGCCATTGTGGCTACATTTGATTGAAACAAAAGAAAATACTCGACAAGCTGCCTGAACTAATACTTGTCGTTCCATACATCCACACCCTTTTATACATTAAAAGCCTTCGATGGATGGGATTCAAAATACTTCAAAATAGGCCGAGCTTCAAAATGCCTCTCTGAACTTCAGCTTTGGCTTAGCACCGTGTTCCCCTAAAGTTCTCATCACCTATGGAGTTGGGGTATTAGTACACTTAGGAATGCACTAGTGAGCGGGACAAACCCACTCGTCTAAACCGACTCTGATTAATAAGGTAGGCATGCATTGGAGTTTTCTTTCTATTTAGAACTAAATGAATTCAGTTCATATTGATAGCCTTATTTGAAACAGTAAAGGCATACAGTAAAACATATCAATTTATCTTAATTCTTACTATGTCCGTGCTCATCCCTGCATAAAACAAAGATTATAATTTCCACATGAATAAGATAATAGCTGAGCATGCTACTTTTATATGGCATTGTGATGCGCCCTTTCAGCCTGGGTTGCAAGTCCTACTGAAGGTCCCCGCAATGCCTCGCGCCGAAGCACAAATTTATATCCCCTAGGTCGATCGGTTCCAGTGCCACGGATATCGTTTCAAGAAAAGTTAAACTTGTGCACAAGTTGTCCATGACCATGTCGATGTGTGAACAGTTTAAAATATGAAAAAGATTGCAAAGCGTGGACAGTATTGAGCAGCATTATCATTTTCCAACTCATGTAACTGTAGTTGCCCTTCCAGAAAACTGGAATATTTTATTATTTTTTATTTTATTGGAATGGTGATTTTTAGATTTTATAATTAATTATTTAGTAAATTATTACGGTAGATGATTTTAGCCATGATGGAGTTTTGGAGTACAAGGCGACTAGAAATCGTGGCACGGATAGTGCAATAGCATGCTTAGACTAGTGTATTAGCCCTGATAGGGAAGGCCGAGCCATAGTGATGTCCTAACTAGAAAAACCAGGTCAAGTTACGACTTAACCCTTATCGATGATTTATTTAGTTATTAATTATATTATTGAGCTTAGGAAAAAACCAATTATACCATTTTAGCCGGACTGGACCCGAACTGAGCCCAATCCCGTGTAGTCATGCGGCATGTCCAATGACATTCGTGTTGATAGAATTGGAATGAGGGTGTTGTATTTTGTTTTAATGATTAATGAATATATTCTAAATATTCGTAATTAAATATTATAAATATTAATATTAATGATATTCAGTGACTTTTGAATAAAATGAGTCTTTGTGCATTTTGGGATTATTAGACTGAGCATAATGGTATATATACACCATTATTGTTTTATTGAATTTTGTTATATTTATTATTATTTATTGAGATTATTATATATATAATATTATTTTATTATTATTGGTTATACCTATTTGGTTATCAAATAAATGTTATATATATATATATATATATATATATATATATATATATATATATATTCATATTTATAGGCCCTACATTAGGATAGAAAATATTGAGGATTAGTTAGATTTATAGAGGTTACTATATATAAGCATGTATATATAGGAATATATATATATATATATATATATATATATATATATATATATATATATATATATATATATAGATATATAATAATAATAGAGAAATAAAAGAAAAAAAAGGAAATCGAATTCACACTGTTCCCTGCAGGAACAGTGGACCCTTAGCAAATACCCCAGCCCGACAGTGCACCCAAAGCCCATAACCTAGTAACCCCCAAGTGAGTCCAGCAGCAAACCAAGCACAGGCAAACCCGCTAAACCCCTACGACCCCGAGCGAGTATTAATAGGGAGAGATAGAGCGAGGAAACTCTCTAAAATCCTAAACCCTAACCTGCGCTCGCGACCCCTGGCCTCAGGCGCGCGCCACCACTGCGCCGCCGTTGGCCGAAGAGCCCCGTCGGCCGGCCAAAACCGCGCCCATGCGCTGATCAACAGAGCAGCAATAGCAGTGGGCGCACCCCACTTCGCGTGCGATTATCTCCGTCATCGTGCAACGATTTCATGAAGTACTTGAACAGGTTTGAACTCAACCTATACCCCATCTAATCCCAGTAAATAGTTCCGCAAATCATAGGATAACCTGTCCGAGATTTCGACGCAAAGTCGACAAGAAACAGCTTCGAAAACAGTCTCAAACCAGTCCCAAGTAGCTCTGTTTGGAGATCGATTCTTGTCAACCCATCAGTATTTTCGAAAAACAATTTGAACAATATTTTAGATCACTTATACCCTTCAAATCTCTTTTTGTAGTCCCTGGTTTTACTGTGTATGTACAAAGAAAATCGATTTCCAAAATCAAGAAAAACCCACAATAAAAACAGTTTAAAAACTAGAAAATTCTCCGATACCACGTGCGTCCCGCCAATCCGGGCGACATGGTCGCAAACCGAAAGCATCGAAAGGTGCGTAACGACTTCGTGGACGTGTGGGCTTTGACGAAATTCAAATTGGTCGCGTGTGCGCGACGAATTTGATGCGTATCCGTCGAAATTCACCGTATCGACCTCTGTGCAATTTTCCAATTAGTTTGTGCACGCTCGTCAGATCGAGACAAAAATTGTGCCAGCAGGACCGTATCATTTTTTTGGTCCTGTATGTCTAGTTTGGTCCAATTTTGAGACAGTTGAATCAGACGCCGTTTTGCGGGCCCCACGGTCCGACTCAACGGGCGATTTTGTACACGGCCCGCCGAAATCCACTCTGGACATGAGGTTTGGTTCATATCGTCAAAATGAATCCGTAGATATGTAGTTTGATGACTTTAGAGACCATTGATCTTGGCACGTTTTTCGGTGCAAAGCGGGTCCAACGACGGACACCGTTTGACCTGAAATTATCGTTTTGCCTCTGTGTCCAGAATTGGACTTAAGGACAGGCAATTCTAGCTATTTTGACTATTCTGAGAATATTGGTAATGTTTATTTCAGCTTTCGGGGACTGTTGTACGAGTTTTGACTATTGTGGCATTCTGAGTGGTTCAGATTATCGGTTACACCAGCACAGGACCACAGGCGAGTACAGTTTATTGTCTGCATTTCGATATTGATTTTACTATATTTCATTAGTTGGCCATTGTTTATGTGATTATTTTCTATTATAAATTGTTGAGTCGGGAATGAGAAGTACCAGGATGTGTGATCTGACCATAGACCGTGTAGACCGTGTTTATTATGCATTTATTTCTTGTAGACAGTTGTAGACAGTGATTTATTTATTGTAAAGTAGATATTGTAGACAGTGATTTATTTATTGCAAAGAGACAGTGTAGACCGTAATTATTATTGCATTTAAACTGTGTAGTTCGTGATTATTATTTTGTAGACAGTGTTTCTTTATTGCAATATTTTCTGTAGATCGTGTAACTGTAGACCGTGTAACTTTAGACCATGTAGACCGTGTCGTATAATTGTCCTAAGACCGATCACATATCAAAGGTACTTCTAACAGTTGGGAAAAGTATTTTGTGTCTATTTATTTGCTATTGGTTTTTCGTATTTCCTGTTTATTTTCAAAAACATGTAATTGATGTCTAACCTCTGTTGTATAGTCATTTTCTTTATTTGAAATTGTATTCAGTGAATTGTGCTCGTTCCATTCCTGGCTGGAAACCAACATTTTTCAGGTTTGCCGTGTATTCACTTAGCTTAGGGAGTGACAGAAATACTTGCAGACAAAAACCTAGAGACTAGCTAGATAGTTGAGTTGTAGTCATTCATTTATTTGTACAAGTTTATATTTTCTATAAATGTAAAACTTGTGATCATTGTAAGTTAAATTAATTATGTGAATGAGCATTATTTGTGATTTTGATCTTCATGGCCGCGACATCGTTCTACCGCCGACACTGCGGCGTAAGCTGGCTTGGACACGTCTCGTATCGGTTTAAAAAAATGGGTGTGGGTCATGACAAGTTTTTGTGGTGGCCATGCAGGTCAGGTCTTTGCAAGTTGTGCGAACTCGTGGTAGTACCATATTTATCGTACTACTGCGAGCCTGCGACTAGAAATGCTCATTCAAAATTAGAAATTAATTTAATTTAAGAGAATGACTAGGACTAGGAGTCCCTTATACAAATTGGCCGATGGGTAGTCTAGGCCATGCAATTTAGATGAGGAGTTATTAATGTTGATGGTTTGTCAGATCCCCATAGGTACACTATTATCTCTCGATATGATGACACGATCCAAAGTGGATAGATTATTCACTTGGTGAGACAGGGCTTCATATAATTTATGATCTAACCTTGATGAATTGGGCAAATCCTTCTCTTTGCCTCTTAGATATCATCCTCATATCTTAGTCGAACTGCCTAATTTAGTTCTATTTGCCCTAGGAATTAATATTTTGTATAAATTCTGAATATTGTTATCCCCATTACCTCGAGTTAGTTTCGGTTCAAAGCCTTCCTCAATGTTTGAATACACATGGAATAGACATTAGAATGTTTGTATATCTTTTGTCTTCAGTTATTTGCTCCCCGCTCAATCTTTTATTTTAAGGGTTGATAGGGCAAATATTTATGCCTTATTACATAGTCGACTTGTTTGAATCTCTAGAAGCCCAGGAATTTTTACAGATTTTAGTTAAAAGAATGTTAGTTAACTCATAATGGCGGGACAACAGTGCACTGTCGCCATTTATTTGGATTATGGAGACTATAGATTCACTGCAGCCAGCATCGCACTGGCGAGGCATGACCCCTAGAGTTGGAATTAGTTTAAGAAAATATAGGTTATAGAATATTGCTAAAACTATGGCTAGTGGTCCTCTTTTGATCATAGTTACCCTTGAGTCAATATTGGATAGAGTTAAAAAAATGTTCGACCTTGTATCATGTCTGAGTTACGAAACCAAGGGTCTACCACAGTCCGAGTATACGGACGAGACATAATTCTCGGTGAAATGACTTCAGACATGATTACAAGTTTTGGATAACATAGAGGATAGGAAAATGCCCTGTGTGACCCGTAAGATCCAAACCCAATACTAGTAAAAGTTCTGTGAGTGGGGTAGCATGTCTCCCAACCTAGCATTTCACGGTCCTTGTGACCTATTGACGAGGTAATTGACTGACACTAATAGGTTTACCTGGAATATGGAATTTAGAAGTCCACAACCCATTGGTTGACCAAGGCCTTATGAATAATAAGATAGTGGGATGACCGTATAAGCAAGAACACTTGGTAAATTTTTGATTCTCACAAACTCAAACTACTTGTAACTCCTTTCAAATTCTTGCGTACTTGTAATTTGACTATTTTGACCAATGTTGCTATCACAACCTAGTTTTGCAAGCTTACTCTTTTATCGAGCTTGATTCAAGACATATGTTTATTGGGGACGCCCACTAACATATTGTCTAATCATAATCGATGTATTACGGTCTGATCAACCGTAGTGCACTTGGTTCGCTCTCTCTTTGATTAACCTACGTGGATTAAGATATTAAGGTATCTATGATCTCATCCGCGACTGCTTGACAATTCTTCTTGAATTATATGTTCGCCTTGAATCACAAAATTGTGTTCAGTAACATCTTCCTTGAACTCTTTATTGTTTTTGGTCTTTCACTGATTTGGAAAGATGAAAGCTCGTGATGGTGGAGAGATACATAGTATCCCCATGGCTATGATAGTTTTACACGCTAGTGTAGATACCATCGGCCAGCCCTGTGACTGGAACCTTGCCTTGAGTTACTCGTCCTCCCTTCGACATTAGATCTACCATCTAGATCTTCTAGTCATTGGAGTCCGAGAATAATTAGGATCTTTTCCTTGATCAAATGCCAACCCAGGGGACTACCCATGCTCAAGAGATCAAACGTTGTGAGCCTTTAATTATTTGTTGAAGCTTGCTTTAACTAGAACCCTTGTGACAATAGTCTGGAAGGCTCGACACAAATAGAAATTCACGACTCAGTTGTTAGAAATCTTTTCACCTTAGACTTGGTTACCCGTCGATAACTCATGTACACTATGGACGGGTAGATCATTCTATTTTTTAACCATGTGTCATTTTACACACTCATTTTCCATTTAGTAAGGAACGACCCTTGACTTGACTTATATCTACCGTACCCCATACATCGTGCCTTATCCTTTATTAGCAAGAGTCGAGGTAAGTATCTGGACTTTGGAATCCTCCTAAACCTCACCATTCCTAAAACCATGTCCTAGCTTCTAAGGTGGGTAGACTGTAAGCCTTCTAAAACTTTTAGGATATACCAGGATTACCGAGTGATTAGAATAATTTCTATTAGAATGATAACTAGTGCCCTATGTTGTCCCACTTTCCATTTAGATCATTTTGTGCCCCCGGCCGTACCATTAATATTCAGAGCACGAGACCAGCTGTTATCTCCCAACAAACTTCATATGCAAGATCTAGACAAGTCCACCTTCATCTAGGTATATTATGTCCCATTCAAACACGTCCCCTTGTACTCTATTTTTATGGTACGACTTTCAGGATGGAAGGACTAGCTATAACCCTTACCATAATACCGGTATACTTCCCGACTTCCACTAGAGTCTCAACTCTGACTCAATTTATCCGACCCAATATATGGTTGTGATCGACTGGAAGCCCACTACGTACATGTCACTAGTGTGCCATTTAATTGTGTCTTCTCGTGCTACTTAAACATAAAAGTCACGGAAGGCGCATCTTCAGGGCTTACAGAACCTATTTAACCAATCCGACTGCCCAACTAGCTCAACCACTTGGGTTGAAACTTATGCTAGGGCACCCTAACCTAGTAGAAATAGTTTTATCATTGGGATCTTGTCCAGTCAATATAAGATTAAAATCCAAGATTCATCCAACCAACGATTGATGCCCGATTAGGGAACCCATTAAGACCCAGTAAAACCCATCCATGCATACCACCATATTTTGACTATAAAACCAAACTTTTTGAAATAGGTCCCTATATTTATTATGTAGTTCCCACCTCTTAAAAGGAAAAGTCATTTGTGACCCTTATCCCATCTACCTGGAAGTTGCGATACAATCTTGTATTGCATTTTATCCCTTGCTCGTATGTTTAAATAACCACGGGAAAGATCACGATCTTGACTTCTCAAATTCTGTTCTATTATAGAACCTTGTTTAGAATTTCGAGAATGGAACTTCTGTATTACACGGATTGCAATCCACTCTAAGAGGCGAAGGGTGTTTCGATTTAGCAAGTGACTAGACTAGAGTAGCCACTTCAGCAAATAAGTCAATGGTTCGTAAACTTTCATTCCATCTGCAGCCTTGAATACTCTCTATCGCTCTAGAAATTTCATCTTTACCCTCAATTGTTCTTCCTTATTTTTTTGTCCTTTCTATTTCGGAGCGACGAATGGTCATGCTCATTAGAATTTACCAATATCCTCCGCTAATTGTATAAATTCGTTGCTTGTTAAATTTTGGGTTGTTTGAAGATAAGAGAGGATTATAGATGTCATATACAATAGATATATATTGGTAGAAATTTTTAGCAATTAGTTCGATGATTATAAAGTTTTAGGGACTTACATTTGAGAGAGTAGTGTGACCAAAGGTAGGTAGAAGTCCTCGAGATTTTTGTAGTTGCCAAAATGGCCAATGAGAGGGATATAAACTATTTTTGAGGAATTAAATTTAAGGAGATTAAGGTAATAGTAGAACTCCTTTTAAATTTAAGGAATAGTTATGAATTAGAATTTCGAGGACGAAATTATTTTAAGGTGGGTAAATTTGTAGCTGCCCTTCCTAGAAAACTTAGAATATTTTATTATTATTTTATTTTATTGGAATGGTGATTTTTAGATTTTATAATTAATTATTTAGTAAATTATTACGGTAGATAATTTTAGCCATGATGGAGTTTTGGAGTACAAGGCGACTAGAAATCGTGGCACGGATAGTGCAATAGCGTGCTTAGACTAGTGTATTAGCCCTGATAGGAAAGGCCGAGCCATAGTGATGTCCTAACTAGGAAAACCAGGTCAAGTTGCGACTTAACCTTTATCGACGATTTATTTAGTTATTAATTATATTATTGAGCTTAGGAAAAACCAGTTATACCATTTTAGCCGGACTGGACCCGAACTGAGCCCAAGCCCGTGTAGTCATGCGGCACGTCCAATGACATTCGTGTTGATGGAATTGGAATGAGGGTGTTGTATTTCGTTTTAATGATTTAATGAATATATTCTAACTATTCGTAATTAAATATTATAAATATTATTATTAATGATATTCAGTGACTTTTGAATAAAATGAGTCTTTGTGCATTTTGGGATTATTAGACTGCGCATAATGGTATATATACACCATTATTGTTTTATTGAATTTTGTTATATTTATTATTATTTTATTGAGATTATTATATATATAATATTATTTTATTATTATTGGTTATACCTATTTGGTTATCAAATAAATGTTATATATATATTCATATTTATAGGCCCTACATTAGGATAGAAAATATTGAGGATTACTTAGATTTTATAGAGGTTACTATATAAGCATGTATATATAGGAATATATATATATATATATATATTATATATATATATATATATATATATATATATATATATATATATATATATATAAAATATATATATATATATATATATATCTATATATATATATATATATATATATATATGTATAGATATATTAATAATAATAGAGAAATAAAAGAAAAAAAGGGAAATCGAATTCACACTGTTCCCTGCGAGAACAGTGGACCCTTAGCAAATACCCCAGCCCGACAGTGCACCCAAAGCCCATAAGTTAGTAACCCCCAAGTGAGTCCAGCAGCAAACCAAGCACAGGCAAACCCGCTGAACCCCTACGACCCCGAGCGAGTATTAATAGGGAGAGAGAGCGAGGAAACTCTCTAAAATCCTAAACTCTAACCTGCGCTCGTGACCCCTGGCCTCAGGCGCGCACCACCACTGCGCCGCCACTGGCCGGAGAGCTGCCGTCGGCCGACCAAAACCGCGCCCAGGCACTGATCAACAGAGCAGCAATAGCAGTGGGCGCACCCCACTTCGCGTGCGATTATCTCCGTCATCGTGCAACGATTTCACAAAGTACTTGAACAGGTTTGAACTCAACCTATACCCCATCTAATTCCAGTAAATAGTTTCGCGAATCATAGGACAACCTGTCAGAGATTTCGACGCAAAGTCGACAAGAAACAGCTTCGAAAACAGTCTCGAACCCGTCCCAAGTAACTCAGTTTGGAGATCGATTCTTGTCAACCCATTAGTATTTTCGAAAAACAATTTGAACAGTATTTTAGATCACTTATAACCCTTCAAATATCTTTTTGTAGTCCCTGGTTTCACTGTGTATGTACAAAGAAAATCAATTTCCAAAATCAAGAAAAACCCGTAACAAAAATAGTTTAAAAACTAGAAAATTCTCCGATACCACGTGCGTCCCGCCAATCCGGGCGACGTGGTCGCAAACCGAAAGCATCAAAAGGTACATAACGGCTTCGTGGACATGTGGGCTTTGACGGAATTCAAATTGGTCGCGTGTGCGCGACGAATTTGATGCGTATCCGTCAAAATTTATCGTATCGACCTCTGTGCAAATTTTCCAATTAGTTTGTGCACGCTCGTCAGATCGAGATGAAACTTGTGCCAGCAGGACCGTATCATTTTTCTGGTCCTGTATGCCAAGTTTGGTCCAATTCTGAGACAGTTGAATCGAACGCCGTTTTGCGGGCCCCACGGTCCGACTCAACGAACGATTTTGTGCACGGCCCACCGAAATCCAACTCTGGATATACAGTTTGGTTTGTATCGTCAAAACGAATCCGTAGACATGTATTTTGATGAATTTAGAGACCATTGACCCTGGCACGTTTTTCGATGCAAAGCGGGTCCAACGGCGGACACTGTTTTGACCCGAAATTACCGTTTTGCCCCTGTGTCCAGAATTGGACTTAAGGATAGGCAATTCTAGCTGTTTTGACTATTCTGAGAACATTGGTAATAATTATTTCAGCTTTCGGGGACTGTTGTACGAGTTTTGACTATTATGACATTCTGAGTGGTTCAGATTATCGGTTACACCAGCACAGGACCACAGGCGAGTACAGTTTATTGTCTGCATTTCGATATTGATTTTCACTATATTTCATTGGTTGGCCATTGGTTATGTGATTATTTTCTATTATAAATTATTGAGTCGGGAATGAGAAGTACCAAGGATGTGTGATCTGACCTTAGACCGTGTAGACCGTGTTTATTATTACATTTATTTCTTGTAGACAATGTAGACAGTGATTTATTTATTACAAAGTAGATAGTGTAGACAGTGATTTATTTATTGCAAAGAAGACAGTGTAGACCGTGATTATTATTGCATTTAAACTGTGTAGTTCGTGATTATTATTTTTGTAGACAGTGTTTCTTTATTGCAATATTTTCTGTAGACCGTGTAACTGTAGACCGTGTAACTGTAGACCGTGTAACTTTAGACCGTATAGACCGTGTCGCATAATTGTCCCGAGACCGATCACATATCAAATGTACTTCTAACAGTTGGGAAAAGTATTTTGTGTCTATTTATTTGCTATTGATTTTTCGTATTTCCTTTTTATTTTCAAAAACATGTAATTAATGTATAACCTCTGTTGTATAGTCATTTTCTTTATTTGAAATTGCATTCAGTGAACTGTGCTCGTTCCATTCCTGACTGGAAACCAACATTTTTCAGGTTAGCCGTGGAATCACTTAGCTTGGGGGGTGACGGGAATACTTGCCGACAAAAGCCTAGAGACTAACTAGATAGTTGAGTTGTAGTTATTCATTTATTTGTACAAGTTTATATTTTCTATAAATGTAAAACTTGTGATCATTGTAAGTTAAATTAATTATGTGAATGAGCATTATTTGTGATTTTGATCTTCATGGCCGTGACAGCGTTCTACCGCCGACACTGTGGCGTAGGCTGGCTTGGACACGTCTCGTATCCGTTTTAAAAAAAATGGGTGCGGGTCATGACAGCAACGAATCATTTTCCCCAAAGTCGTACTTCTGATTTGGCTTCCCGTATGCACCAAATTCCTCGAGGTACCATACGCCGCAACCAACGTTTCATTTTATTTTGTAGATCATGAAATAGTCTATCTCTTTTCTAGAACCTTAACTTTTCGATTTTTGATGTAAAACTTATTTTTTCAGAGTAAATTAATCTAAATCGATACAATTATTCTGATTTTGATCTTAGTGATTTGGCATGCATTTAACTTGGCATCGTCGATTTTAATAAGTTCGAGGCAACAAGAATTTTATTTGCGGGAAGGAGTAGAAAAGAAGGGGCCGAACCACCCACCAAGTATTCGATCGTGCCGAGAGTCGGAGCGCTTCGTAACGTTCAAGCTTCAGTTATGCTAGCTCCTTCAATAGCACCAACATTTTATCAGAATACCTTCTTTAATCCTTTGTTTCAAATTCTTAGAATGAATGCAGCAATCGACGCAAAAACACATTCATCAAAACCAAGCAGCAAAAACTTCAAGAAAACTATACAACAGCTCGTTCCCATCGAAGGGACTCTTATATAGCGTTCACTTGCCGAGACGTAGTTTGCTGCATCTAGGACTTATTCCAACAGAAGCCGTTCCATTAGTTGGATCGATTCTCATAACATTCATCCAAATCGATTTATTTGATGCCACAAAGTGTTATCGTATACCAAGCTCTGCGACCGAGTCAGACTATCCATTTAAGTTCTCGATCGAGTCTGACTCGCCGCAAGCATATTACGTAGTCCACCGCCTATTGGAAACGGGGCACTACATAATTTACCACTAAGAAAAAGTTTTGTCCCGAAACTTAAGAACAAGGGTCTGACCTTAAATTAGGCAAACAACGAAGGGTACTTCTCCTTCATCTCTGCCTCCATCTTCCATGTCGATTCTTCAACTGAATGGTTCCGTCAAAGCACACGAACCAAGGACATCGACCGATTTTGTAAGACTTTTTCCTTACGGTACAAAATTTGAATAAGCTCCTCCGAGTAAGACAAGTCTGTATGTAGCTCCAACTGATCGAACCTAACCACATGACTTGGATCGTGCACGTTTTTTCAAAGTTGTGAGACATAGAAAACATCATGCACTTCAACCAAGGCAGGAGGTAGTGCGATCCGATAAGCAACTGTCGTAACTCGCTCGAGGATCTCGAAAGGGCCTACAAATCTCGGGCTCAATTTTCCTTTAACACCGAACCGCATCACGCCACACATGGGCGTTACTTTCAAAACACATGGTCCTCGACCAGAAATTCTAGCGGTCGTCAACGAAGATCTGTACGTGGTACGAAGTCTGTCTTGAATCAAGCGAACCTTTTCGACGGCCTGCTCCACTAGTTCCAATCTGAGCATCTGTCGCACTTCGACTTCGTCCCAGCATATAGGAGATCGACACTTCCTTCCGTGAGCGCTTCGTATGGTATCATCTGAATGCTCGATTGATAACTATTGTTATACATAAATTCTGCTAGGGGCAAGTACGTATCCCAACTAGTCTTTATATCGGTCGCACACAGATGCAATATATCTTCTAAGATTTGATTTACTTTTTCTGTTTGGCCATCTGTCTGGGGGTGGTACGCAGTACTAAAATTTAGTTTGGTCTCCATCGCAGCTTGCAAGCTCGTCCAGAAACGTGATAGAAATTGTCCGTCTCTGTCCAAAAATATTGTGGCCGGTACCCCATGCGGTCGAACAATCTCATCGACGTAGATTTGTGCTAACCGATCAATACACCATGCTACTTTGATTGCGAAAAAGTGAGCCGACTTGGTCAATCTACCAACAATGACCCAAATTGCATCATTCCCTCACGACATCTTCAAAAATCCTATGATAAAATCCATCAAGATATTGTCCCACTTCCACTCGGGAATGTCGAGGTTCTGCAGCTCCCCGCCTAGCCTTTAGGGTTCCGTATTCACTTGTTGACAAGCCATGCACTGTAACACGAAAGTAGCCACGTCTTTCTTCATGTCGTGTTACCAAAAGGTAGTACACAAGTCCTGTACATCTTGGTCCTCCCAAGATGCAATGAGTACTTCGCATAATGTGCCTCCGTCAGAATTTACTTCCTTTTGCGTATAATTTGGTTTCACGCAACGTCTGCAGTACTGTCTTCAAGTGCTCTGTGTGTTCTTCTCGATTCTTCGAATATATAAGGATATTATCGATGAACACGACCACAAATTTGTCGATTAGGTGTCGGTCGACTCGGTTCATCAACTCCATGTAAGTGACTGGGGCATTCGTCAGACCGACCGGCATGACTAAAAATTTATAATGTCCGTGTCGAGTGCGGAAGGCAGACTTCGATACGTCGTCAGGTTTTATCTTCAACTGGTGGTAGCCTGAACGAAGATCGATTTTTGAAAATATTGTCGTGCCTTGCAATTGATCAAAAAGTCATCAATTTGTGGCGGTGGATACATGTTCCGTATGGGAGCCTTGTTGAGTTCTCGATAATTGATGCATAGCCGCATCGATCCGTCTTTCTTTTTTATGAACAACACGGGAGCTCCCCACGGAGAGACGCTAGGGTGAATAAATCGCTGTCTAGCAACTCTTGTAGTTCCATCTTCAGCTCTTACAGTTCTGCTGGGTTCATTCGGTAGTACACTTTTGATATTGGTCGTGTATCCGAAAAGGTGTCGATGCTGAATTCTATTTCTTGATCCGGTGGCATCCCATGCATTTCGTCTGGGAAAACATCGAGGAAATCTACCACAACATCAGTCTGCACTGTGTTTGCACCATCCTTTCTCGTATCTCGAACTAATACCAAGTATCCCTCACAGCCGAAATATAAATATGCCTTGCCAAAATTGTCGATACCACCATCGCCATCTTTGATAATGTACCACACGAATATGAGAACTATGTCTCGCTAGGAAGACAAAATACAACTCTCTTCTCCGCACACTCGATCATTGCATGGCAGGCGCCCAACCAATCCCAGGATTATGTCGTACTCTTTGATGTCTAGTACAATGACTTCTAAGAACAGATTTCTCCCTCCGATGCAAATATGGCCGTTCCTAGAAATAACGATTGCAGGCATATCGATTTCTGATGGATTGCTAACGCTAATGTTCATATCTAGCGATTACATGGCTATTTTATTTTTATTAGCAAAATCTGCATATATAAAGCTATGCGTTGCACCCGAATCGAACAGTACTCGAGCAGGTATATTTTGTAGAGTAATATACCTGTTGCTACAGTATCGGACTCGAGCGCTTCATCTAGCGTCAGTGCATAGACTCGGCCTTACGTCCCGTGGCGTTGATTTGGCAGCTTCACTGGCACCGCATTTGTGCCTTGCAGTGTAGGCGCTCTATACTGATTTGGAATGTTCCTTAGAGGGTTTGGAATATTCCTTGGAGGGTTTGGAATATTTCTCGGACAACTTGGCAAGGTATGGCCTATCTCGCCATACTCGTAACATTTCTTAAAGAAACAATCGGCCGGGCGATGCCCATGCTTGCACAGTTATGGCATTATAATCCGGGATAGGGACGTCGATTCTCAAATGTGTTTGGATGCTTTTGTACTCCCGATCCTCTAGTATCGTTAGGATGCTTGTTGAAATATTACAGACAACTGGCACAGCTCGTTGTGACATACGATCGAAGATTCACTCACTTAAAGGGCAGATTTATAGGATTGACGATAAGTTTGGCACCGTCGGTTCATGACGTCCCTACGAAGCTCGTCATTTAGGCCTTGTTGAAAGCGTTCGCACCACGCTTATTTGTTGGACAGGAAGGCGCCGACAAATTTTGCTAGTTTCGAGAAGTTTGTGTCAAAATCGTCAACTAACATATTCCTCTGTCTCAACATCATGAATTTGTCTTCTTTTCTACGATGGACGGCTCGAGGAACGAACTGCTCAAGAAAGGCTTCCTTGAACATTTCCTAAGAAATCTTGGTATCGGGGTCAGCCTCATAGATTTCATGTTTCTTTGATGCCCATCAGTCGTAGACCCTTAATTGCAGCTGTAGCATCGTACATATAACTCTCTTGGACCCTTTAATGTTGAGAAGATTAAAAAGCTCCTCGATTTTTGCCAGCCACCCTACGATCACATCGGGTTTCGCTCGACCGTTGAACTTTGCGGCGGGTTCATTTTGCAAAACTCGGTTGCTTTGAACAAGAAAGAAGAGTTCATTATTTGTGGTTGAACTTCTTCATGGACTTCTTCTTCTCCCTTTTCAGATGCCACGACAGTTACATTGGTGTTGGCCGCCATAGTGCTTACGATCCACGTCAGGGCATCCATCTTCTTCTTTTGCGCACCAAATTGGGCTTGGATCTATGCCTGAAGTTGTTGCTGCTGCACCTCCATCAGGCACAATATTCTTAGGGCCAGCGCCCTCCGAACTAGCCGAACTATCCATAGCGTTGGTTATTGTGGCGGAATTATTTTTCTTAGTCATTTCTACAAAACAAAGTAAACCCGTAAGTATTTTCAAAATATCTATGGGTTACCTGTATGGAACTTTTATTTTATGCAGCATGTCGACAAGCATTCAATCGAGTAATCACAACCAACATTCCAAATAAAACATTTTTCAAAAATCCGAGGAAATTAAAATGAGCTCTTATACCAATTTGCCACGCCCCGATTCGACAAACCGTTCATCCTCGCATAGATTATGCCGAATCGATCGTCCTCGCTTGGGCATGATGTCGTACGAGTCTGGAGTTGCACTCGTACAAGGCAAGAATATTACATTTGATACATCTTTTTGAAACACCAAGTTGAAACTTCACAAATCGCAGAGAATTGAACACGCTGTTTAGGAAGATAGAAATATGCTTTCGTTGATAGGTTGCAACTAACTGCAAATCATATTACATTGGATATGTTGTTGCACCTACATTTGAATGAAACAAAAGAAAATACTCGACAAGCTGCCTGAATTAATATTTGTTGTTCCATACATTCACACTTTTTTATACATTGAAAGCCTTCGATGACTTGGCTTCAAAATACTTCAAAATAGATAGAGCTTCAAAATGCCTCTCCGAACTTCAGATTTGGCTTAGCACCATGCACCCGAGAGTTCTCGTCACCTGTGGGGGTTGGAGGATTAATACACTTAGGAATGCACTAGTGAGTGGGACAACCCACTCGTCTAAACTGACTCTAATTATTAAGGTAGGCATGCATTGGAGTTTTCTTTCTATTTAGGACTAAATGAATTCAGTTCATATTGGTAGCCTTCTTTGTAACATTAAAAGCGTACAGTAAAACATATCAGTTTATCTCAATTCTTACCACGACCGTGCTCATCCCTGCATAAAACATAGATTATAATTTCCATCTGATAATATGTGAGCATGCTACTATCTTATATATGGTCGTTGGTGTTACACACCACGAGGGACTTTTATATGACATTGTGACATGCCCTTTCAGCCTGGTTTGCAAGTCCTACTGGAGGTCCCCGCAATGCCTCACGTCGAAGCACGAATTTATATTCCCCTAGGTCGATTCGGTTACAGCGCCCCAGATACCGTTTCGAGGAAAGTTAAACTTGTTCACAAGTTGTCCATGACCATGCCGATGCATGAACAGTTTAATATATGAAATAGATTGTATAGCGTAGACAATATTCAGCAGCATTATCATTTTTCCCAACTCATGCAAGAATCATTTTCCCCAGCCGTACTTCTGATTTGGCTCCCGTAGGCACCAAATTCTCCGAGGCACCATATGCCGAAACTAATGTTTCATTTTATTTTGTAGATCATGAAATAGTCTCTCCCTTTTCTAGAACCTTAATTTTTTCGTCTTTGATGTGAAACTTATATTTTTAGAGTAAATTACTCTAAATTGATACAGTTATCCTGAGTCTTGATCTTAGTGATTTGGCATGCATTTAACTTGGCATCGTCGATTTGAATAAGTTTGAGGCAACAAGAATTTCATTTGTGGGAAGGAGTAGAAAAGAAGGGGCCGAACCACCCACCAAGTATTTGATCGTGACATGAGTCGAGTGCTTCGTAACGTTTAAGCTTCAGTTATGCGAGCTCCTGCAATGGCACCAATATTTTATCAGAATCCCTTCTTTATTCCTTCGTTTCAAAATTCTTAGAATGAATGCAAAAATCAACATGAAAATATATTCATCAAAACCAAGCAGCGAAAACTTCAAGAAAACCATACAGCAGCCTTGTCCCATCAAAGGGACTCTTCTATAGAGCTCACTCATCGAGACGCAGTCTGTTGCATCTAGGACTTATTCCAACAGAAGTTGTTCCATTAGTTGGATAGATTCTCGTAACATTCGTCCAAATCGATTTATTTGATGCCACAAAGTGTTATCGTATACCAAGCTCAGTGATCGAGTCAGACTAGCCCTCTAACTTCTCGACCGAGTCTGACTCGCCGCAAGCAAATTACATAGTCTATCGCCTATCGAAAATGGGGCACTACAATTCTAACGGAAATATGGTACAAAATACGTGTATAATGGTAAAAACGAGTATGGACGGGTTATTATAATCGAAATATGGTATTGAATGGGTGTAAATTGGTGAAACCGTATACAAATGCATGATTCAGATCAAAATATAGTAAAAAAGTGGCATAGAATTATGGAAATGGGTATAAAAATGTAATTTCTTACCGAGAATCAAATGCTCGTACAATGGCAAAAACGAGTCTAAATAATTGAGTATAAGTGAAATACGGTATAATATGAGCATACAATGATGAAAATGAGTATTATATGGGTAATTATAACCAAAATATGGTATAACCTAGTCGTGCAATGGTCAAAATGAGTATAGATGGGTGATTCTAACGGAAATAGGGTGTAAAATGGACGAACAATGGTGAAAACGAGTATAGATGGGCAAAATATAGTGTAGAATGAGAGTAGATTGGTGAATTCGAGTACAAATGCGTGATTCTAACCCAAAAAATATGGTTAAAAAGTGGCCTAGGATTTTGGAAATGGGTATGAAAATATATTTCTAACTGAAATAATGTATCTAAGGCTCGTACAATGGTGAAAGCTAGTATAAACAATTGATTCTAACTAAATCCGGTATAGTATGACTATACAATGATGAAAATTAGTATTAGATGGATAACTATAACCAAAATATGGTATAAACTAGTCGTGCAATGGTCAAAACGAGTATAGATGGGTGATTCTAACGGAAATAGGTTGTAAAAAGGCCGTACAATGGTGAAAATGAGTATAGCTGAGTGATTCTAATCGAAATTGTAGATGCATAAATAAACTCCATAGACCAAGTAAAAGAGGTGGGACACGTGTGTACGTGCTCTCCCTACATTATTGAAGTTGTGGGACACGTGTCACCATGCGTAGAGACCACAACTCTATATCGGACACGTGTCAGCAAGCGTACAGGAAGAACTTCGTACATGGGTTACAGTTACTCTAACTGCTCGCATAAAAGTCAAATTTATTACTTTTTACGCACAAAAGACAAGCCTATATAAAGACTTCTTTTTTAAGAAAGAGGTACAAGATTTTGGAGCCCAGAGACTTTCAGAGCAAAGTAATTTTCCAGAGTGTTTCTCTTCAACTTTTTCTCAAGAACAGAGTGAAGTAAAGCAGGAAAGCATTCGACTGTGCCATCAGTGCCAATTGTGTCGATACCTTTCTGGTGACTTAGTTCTTCCGGTTCTTCTTCTTCAAGCAGTTCTCTTCATCATCATCGTGTGGTCCAAGGAACAAAGTGATCGCTCTCAGATCAGACTTCCATAGCAATACTTTCCAGAATTTATTTATACTTTTGTACTTTTTCTCGTTTTCTTTCAAAAGCCTTTTAAGGACATTTTGTTAAGTGAAACAAAATAGCGACTCTACTGGGGACGACTTTCTCCTCCGACGAGAAAGCAATTGCTCAATATAATGATGTGTCGATTGGATCGACAAAGAAGACTCTGGTTGTTCAATTCGACCAGACTACTTACGAAGAAATGCTCCGAACTGGGGGTAGTACTCGCTGCTCTAATGTTCAAAAATCACGAAAGGTGCAAAAAGTTTGGATTCCTAAGTCCAAAGCACCCTCTGATCTCTCTACTGCCTCTAAAGGCAAGGGAATTCTTCCCACTCCTGTTGTTAGGGCTCCCGTCTGTGATGAGGCAGTTCCTACTTCAATTTTGCACCCTATGCGTAAAATTATGTCTCCTATCTGTGACGTGGTAGACAATTCTGTCTTGCGCTATACGCGTAAAGGCAAATCTCCCGTCTGTGATGTGGCAGATACTTCTGTTTTGTGCTATACGCGTAAAGGCAAATCTCATGTCGGTGACATGGTAGATAAAATTCACAATGGTGCTTTTGCACCTAAAATAAACTTTCCTACACGCGTGCAGCATAAAAATAAGTCTTCTGTTACTATGACAGACAATTTCTTTGGTTTATCCAAGGAGAATAAAAATTGTGGCAAAGCTTCTGTTTTACGCCAATAATTCTCTAGTGCTGCTTTACGCAAAGTGCCTAATCTCAGGATTACGCGCAATGCTGATGGCGTTCGTAGTGCACAAAAATCAACGCAGGATTTACGCACACAACTCCAAGCGCGTAAAAACGCACACCTTTTTTCTGCCAATGAAGCTAGTAATCTTCTTTTTACACAAGGGACTGGATATTTCTCTGTCCCAAATATAAAAAAGAAAATGCTACCTTCTGATTCTTCTAATGTACGCGAGTTACTTGTACAAAAGCGTAAAAACAAAAAATCTCCTGTGACACTCGCCCAAAAAAAACTATCATTGTGAGTGTTATTAAATTGTAATCAAATGTTGCTGTGCTGCTACTAAACGGTCAGTTTTCGACCGATTAAGCTACAACATACCTCAGCAACAAATTGATGACCAAGAACATGAGTTGTCCTATGCATCAGTTAATATGGCATCTCATATTAATAGAGGATGACGTTCAAGACGCAATTCATCCCAGACTCCAGGTCAACAACGGTTCAATCGAATTTTCGACTCTTTTGAAGGAGTATATCAACATACTCGATCAAGAAGTCGACAATATTTAAATATGTATTCTTCAGATTCAGAAGCTGGGGTACCCAGTACTTAGAGTCAGAAACTGCTAGCGTTGATTCATATATGTACACCAATCCCTCTATAAGTTTAAGAGAAGTTGAATCTTATGCTATCGGAGAAGAACATGAGACGTCTACTTCTCATACAGAACATCGTCTTTCTGCGGTGGAACAATCACTAAAGTATATGCTTGCAATAATGCAAAAATGCATCAGTTAATAACGAATCAGCAAACAGTCTAACCAGCAGTGGTAACACCGGTGCATATAGAAGCGCAAACTCAAGATAGTCAAGGGGTTGACATACCTTTGAATAATCTGAGTCAAGAGCCTGCTATCAACCAAAACTCCGTATATCCGGATCCTCTCATTCCAGAAGATGTATCACCTCCGGTGGGGGTTACGATACATCCAACTACTATTCAATCAAACATAGTCCCTCAAACTAATGAAGCTATTCAAGCTGTTTGGGAGTTAAAAGCACAGTTTGAGGTTCTGAAGCACAAAGATCAGCTCCAAAAGTTGGGGATCAAGCAACCTTATCCTCCCTACTAGAATGATGTGCCCTTTCTTCCCATATTCAAGCCACAATCTATGGTATTATTTGATGGGAAGGCTTCTCCAAGTCAATATATCAATTATTTTGATATTATGACTATGCATCTACAGAAGAATGATGCTCTTCTCACCCGAGTCTTTATTGGGTGTTTGACGGGTTCAGCATACGACTGGTATCGCAGTCTACCTGACAATTGTATATCGTCTTTTGATAAGTTTAAAGCAATGTTTCTCTCTCGTTTCTATGAAGGAGGGATGGACATGAATATGTCTTCCTTAATAGAAATTAAACAAAAAGAAAAGGAGGATACTCGGACGTTTATTGAATGTTTTCGATAGGCTACTTTAAAAATGCCTCATAGTATGCCAGATTCAGCATTGATTGATACATGCAAAATGAATTTACGACCAACCATCGCTGTTTTTACAGGCTCTCAATTCACAGATTGGGCCTCGTTTATTATAGCAGTAGTTTCAGCCGAGACCAAAGGTAGATTAGCTCGTGAACATGGGATGATTTTCGCCTCAGAAGATAAAGGAAAGAAAGTCTCTTCAGGCAACAACTCTGGTAATCGCAATGGGAAAGGAAGGAAACCCTAGTGGTAAACCTTTTAAAACCCAAAACAACACCAAGTAATCCAGAGTCTTCTAAGCCGAAAGAAGAATACTCTTTCGATGATAGTGATATTCCTAGGATATTTCAATGTCTCGTAAAGAGTGGTAAGCTCCAGATTCTGGATCCAAAATGACCTAATGAGGTGGATTTGGTTGATAATCCCAAGTATTGTATCTATCATAGATACATAAATCATCCCACGAAAGCTTGTTATGTCTTGAAGAAGAAGATTTAAGAGTTGATAAATGCTAAAGCTATCGCTTTAACAGATGATGAGCATACAGTCACAACCAATATGATTTCTCTTCAATTTGGAGCTTTTTCTCCACAGCAAGTTCCTGATGGGGTTGTCCCGATTCCAAAGACGACGATGAAGATTGTGAATCTTCCATCAGCCCGAGATCAAAGTGAAGAATTAGTGCCTCTCACCTTGAAAAATGGTGAAATCATGTGGGTACATCCTGACTTAGTACCTGAAATAGAACATGGAAGTAAAATTTCAAAATCTAAGAAAGGTCAAAAAGTCAAAACCTGCAATATGATTTCTCACGTTATTATTTCAGACCATGATGATTCTGATCATTTGTGGGATGGCATTCCTTTGGAAGATAGGCTAAGGGGTTTAAACATATGCCCTCCGAGTTTGGCTCCTCCTACCAAACTAAAACTTACTCATCTGTAATGGTTAGCTATGAACAGTGTCCCTTTGTACAGGACATAACAAGTTTTTGCTGCTTACGAGAAAGCTCCGGTTGGGATTCTACCTCCTGCACAAAAAATTTCTACCCTTACCACTACAGAGGCCTCTGTTCCTTCTTCATCTGTTGAACTGTCTAGTGAAAGTCCACTACCCACACACATTTACAGTCAACAATCGGTCCATCTCATGAAAAAGATGGGCTACGACTTTTAGAAAGCGAAAGGCTTGAATTATGGTAAAGGTATACGAGTTCCTTTACAAATTCAAGGTCAAAAATCTTCCGTCGGATTGGGATTTAAAGTTTCTCATAAAAATCCACATAAGAAGAAGACTAAGGGAAAGAAGACGAAATCCTGTAATGTGGTACTTTATTCTCCTGAGTCTGAAGAAGAAGTCTTTGCTGGTACAAGGTCCGAAAAGGACTACCACAAAGATCACGAGGAAACTTCCAAATAAGCGGAAGACACCGCTGAAACACTACCGACTCAGTCATCTTCTGTTCCTGCTGAGACAAGGCCTTCTAAACCCTAGTGGTTGAAAAAGGGAAACAGAAGGCAGTACGTTTTGATGCCCCGTTGAAGTCTAGTTCAAATCATGGGTCGATGAAACCCTATAAAATTGACATGCTAGCCCAGTTAGCCAATACTCTGGCTAGAATTTCTATCTTTGAGTTACTTCGTCTCTCTAAAGAAAGTCGAAAAACTTTAAGCGAAGCTTTGCTACAAGCCGATTCATGCTTAGCTCAACTCAAAAATCCTAATAATATACTGGTGTCATATCCCCAATGCCATAGTGTGATGGAATCAATTCCTAACATTACTTTCACACAAGAGGATAAGCTGTTAAAGCATAATCGACATAACAGGTCTTTGTGTTATACGGGGTATATTGACTCTACTGAAATTGACAGGATTTACATCGATCCTGGGTCTTCCATCAGCATTATTCTTCAAAGTATGCTAAGACCATTGAGGATTCCTACTAGTGATTTGACTTACACTAGTACAACAATCGTTGGTTTTAATTCTGGAAGGAGTAAACCATTGGAGAAAATTCGCCTGAAGATTCAAATAGGTGATCTTTAAACCATGACAACCTTCTATGTAATCAACTCAGATATATCTTATAATATCCTCCTTAGAAGACTATGGATACATGAGCATAATATTGTACCTTCGACTCTCCACCAATGCTTCAAGTATATGGATTCTCAGGAGATTGTAAAGACTGAATTTGTAGATATTAATCCTTTTAAGGGTGTTGAAGCCTATTTCTCTGATTCAATACTCTATAAACAGGAGCATGTGAAGGAAATATCTGATATGGCTGAAGATCGAGCACCTGCAGAAGATCAATCGATTTTAGAAGATCAATTGCCTTAAGAAGATCAACCCTTGATGATTAAGGTTAAAGGTCGCATTCCACCCCAACCTGTCAATGATGAACCTTTGATGATTAAAGTCAAAGAAAAAATTCAAGCTACGTCTGATGAAGCTGTGAGGGTTCCAGTCAAGAAACAGGTTCAAACCAACACTAGTCATCAGCCTCTTATGATCAAGGTTAAAGGACGTACTTCTCGTACAACTGATCCAGAACCACTGGTTATCAACCTTGGCAAGTCTACGCTGAAGACGGATGATGGTCCATTAATGATTAATCTAAAGCGTAGTAGTCAGTCTGTCAATGATGTAAATATTGATCACTCTGTATTCTCTTATTTTAATAAATATTTCCTTTTGGAGTATATGGCTGTCAAATTTATTGAAAGAATGACTTTATCTGCTGATAATCAAAGTCATCAACATAAAACTGACATAAATACAGAGGAAACCTTATATATTAATCATAAAGAGAATTTATTTTCTCCTCATATTGATGTTGGACCCTATGCTTAGAGGTTCCTACCATCTTCTCCTTATTTTCTACCTGTAGCCTCATCATCACAAGCTTGTGTAACTTATAGACGTCACAAAGAATCTTATTTTGTGATCCCGTCTAATAAGAAAAATAAGGGTCAAATTGTGTTTGGCTTGGCTAGAAATATCCCTGTTATTCAGACAGATAATCTCGTAGAGAAAGATAAAGGAAAAATCAGTATTGACAAATATAGTCAACAATCTCTTAAGATTATCCAAAATATGGGATATGATTTAAAAATTATGCTAGGTCTCAATCAAGGCAAAGGTAGACGATTACCGTTATGTGGTGATCTGTTTTATCGACAAACTCGTCATGGGTTTGGATACGATCCATCCCACATGTTTAATAAAGATATGGAAGAAGAATTTTCTTCCAATTCTTTACAATCCTCAGATTTTGAAGGAGTCCAGTATGTTGAATCTGAGCACGTCTTTTTCAGTCAATATGGTTCAAACCGATGGTGAATATGAACTATTTGAAAATGACCCTTGGGCACAACAAATGGACACTCAATGGGAGCTTCGGTTTGAACAACGACAGCCATCCACAAAAGATAAAATTGTCCAGATTGATGTTGGAGACGAAACTACGTCTAAGCCAATATTCATCAGTAAAAACCTTTCTGAGGATGAAAAAGAAGAGTTGATAAAGCTGATAAAAGAATATATCGATATTTTTGCAAGGAGTTATGAGGATATGCCGGGTCTGGATCCCGAAGTAGCTACTCATAAACTCAATATTCTTCCTAATGCCAAACCTGTAAAACAACAGCAGCAACATTTTCGACCAGATATGATGGATGCAATTAAAGCAGAAGTCAAAAAGCTGATTACATGTAGCTTTGTCCGTGAAGAGCAACACCCAGATTGGGTTGCCAATATTGTTCTTGTCATGAAGAAGAATGGAAAAGTTTGAGTTTGCATAGATTTTCGAGATCTTAACGCAGCTTGTCCAAAAGACGAATTTTCACTTCCTATCAATGATGTCATGATAGACAATACATGTGGTTTTGAACGCATGTCTTTCATGGATGGATTTTTAGGATATAACAAAATTAAAATGCATCTAGGAGATGAAAAGTACACTGCTTTTCGTACACCCTTTGGAGTTTATTGCTACACAGTTATGCCTTTTGGTCAGAAAAATGCTGGCGCTACATATCAAAGAGCCATGAGCAATATCTTTCAAGAACATCTGCGAAAAATAGTTGAATGTTACGTAGATGATATCGCTGTCAAAAGTCGATTAAAAGATGATCACATTCAAGACTTGAAGACAGTATTCGAGTTGACACGTCGACATCAATTAAAGATGAACCCTACTAAGTGTTTCTTAGGGGTTTCCAGTGGCAAGTTTTTAGGATTTGTCATTACTTATCAAGGTATCCATGTTGATCCTGATAAAGTAAAAGCAATTCTTGAAATGAGTCCTCCACGTAATCTGAAAGAACTTCGTGGCTTTTAGGGTCGCATTACTTATATCAGGAGATTTATATCCAATCTTTCTGGGAGATGTCAATCTTTCTCTCGTTTATTGAAGAAAGGTGTGTCATTTGTTTGGGATGAAGCATGTCAAAAAACATTCAATGACATCAAGCAATACCTTACAAATCCACCTGTTTTAGCACCCCCAGTAGTGGGAAGACTATTTTTGCTGTATGTTCGAGCATTAAATCATTCTCTTGGTGCTCTTCTTGCACAAAAAAGTGATAAGGGTCATGAACAGGTAATTTATTATCTCAGTCGAATGATGGTTGGAGCTGAACACAGGTATACTCCTGTGGAAAAAGAATGTCTAGTCTTGGTTTTTGCCATTCAAAAGATGCGGCATTATGTATCAGGACAGACTATTCATGTCATATCCAAAATAAATCCTATTCGGGTATTGATGAAAAAGTCGAGTATTCTTAACTCCCGGTTAGCTACTTAGGCAATGTTGCTTACTCCCTATGATATGGTCTACGTATCTCAAAAATCAGTGAAGGGTCAAGCATTAGCTGACTTCTTAGCAGCTCACCCTATACCTGAAACTTCCAAGCTATATGAAGACATTCCAGATGAAGTCGTAGTGCAACATGACTTTGAAAAATGACATTTGGCAACTATACTTTAATGGAGCATCAAAAGTTGGACCTAAAGGCAATATTGTCTCCGGAGTAGGCATCATTTTGGTCTCGCCTGATAAAATGGTTATATACCGTGCTTATTCCCTCAATGAACCATGTTCCAATAATGTAGCAGAATATAATACCCTGCTAATTGGTCTTCAAGTAGCAAAACAATTAGATATTGAGTTTTTGGAAGCTTATGGAGACTCTCAACTGATTGTTAATCAAGTCAGAGGGACATATGAAGTCAGAAACCCTGATCTCATTCCTTATCATCAAGTGGTAATCGAATTGGCTCTTTCATTCAAAGGGTTCTTCATTGAATTCGTACCACGTTCTTAAAATTTGGAAGCTGACGCTCTCTCTAGTCTAGCTGGAGACTTAGCAATTCCAATTAGAAGACAAAACACTATTACTTTGTTGGATAGAGATTTATTCTATGTCAAGAATAATTTACATATCGAACAGAGTTATGCTACTAAATTAAATTCTCAGCAAAGGGATTGGAGAAGTCCATTTATTAATTATGTGGTTTATGAGATTTTACCTGAAGATCCAAAAGAAGCTGCATCAATCAAAAGATGATCATTTCGATTCTATTATGATACTTCTACGCACATGTTGTATCATCGTTCTTATGACAGGCTTTTACTGCGTTGTCTTCCGGAAAACGAAGCCAAGCAAACACTTTGTGAGGCTCATGATGGAGTTTATGGTGCACATCAACCAGGTCCAAAATTACAGGACCGTATTCAAAGAATTGGTTATTATTGGCCTTCTATGATAGCAGATGCTGTGGATTATGCCAGACAGTGTAAAGCATGCCAGATTCATGCTGATTTTATTCATCAACCCTGTAAATTTCTACATCCTACAGCAGCTTCTTGGCCTTTCGAAGCTTGGGATGTGAATATTATTTGTCCAATTAATCCTCCTTCTGTCAAAGGACATCGGTTTATCTTGGCTATAACTGATTATTTTTCTAAATGGGCAGAAGTAATTCCTCTTGTTGAAGTAAAAATGTCTAACATGATTAACTTCATCAAACATCATGTCATTTATCGTTTTGGGATTCTCCGAAGGATAATCCATGATAACGGGCCTCAATTTGCCAGTCAGGCATTTTATCGATTTTGTGACAAAAATCGTATCCATAACTTAGCTTCTACAGCTTATAATCCAGCTGCTAATGGTTTAGCAGAAGCTTTCAACAAAACGATTATTAAACTTTTCAAAAAGTTTGTCTCCTCTAATAAACGTGATTGGAACGAAAAACTTGGAGAATGTTTATGGGCTTATCGAACAACAGTCCGAACTCTAACTGGTTTTACACCAATTTTATTGGTTTACGGATGTGAAGCTATTCTTCCACTAGAGATCCAGATACCATCTCTTAGAATAGCCATTGCTAATGAGCTAACTACAGAGAATAATGACCGCTTAAGACTCCAAGAACTTGAAGGTTTGGATGAGAAGCATCTTCAAGCACAACAGCACATTGAGTTGTATCAAGCCCGCATATCTCGAGCTTTCAATCGCAAAGTTAAAGAAAGGGTGTTTAAAGTAGGAGAGCTAGTTCTAGCTGTCCGAAGACCTATGGTTATGACTCATAAGAGTAAAGACAAATTCCAAGCTAAATGGGAGGTTCCTTATGTAGTCGAAACTGTATTCTCCAATGGTGCATATAGGTTATCTAAACCTAATGGAGATTTGCTCATGATGCCAATTAACGGTAAATTCTTGAAGAAATACTATGTTTGAATTTCTTCTTTATTCCCCAGCTACCAAGGTTTGGTTAAGCTGATTATTTATTCTCCTAAAAGAAAATTTTGATCTTCTGTCTTACCGGCTGATTTCAGAAAGAAAAAGATTTATTATTTATCATGTCTTCATTACCTCTGAATAAATATTAAATCTACTTCTTTTCCTTTATTATCTATCATGTCCATATTATCTCTGAATAGATAATAATCTATTTTCTTTGAGTCATTACGATCTATTATGTCCATATTACCTCTGATAGTATTATATACTCTAAAGAAAACAAGATTTATTATCTATCAGGACTATATTACCTCTGGATAGATATAATCTACTTTGTTGAGTTTGGAAAACTTATCATGTCCATATTACCTTTAATAATTATTTTCTATCTCACAACCATTTTATAAAAAATGTTTCATTCATTGCATGATTTGAAATATTACTGCAAAAGAAAGACAGAATACAAAATTTTTTATTGATAACATGAAAGGAAGAATACAAAATTCTTTATTGATACAAAGTTCCTAAGGTGGAGCAGACAGATCTTCAATCATCTTCTGCAACTCTGCCAGACGTTTTTTACGAGAGCCCACTATAGTTGTGTATGCTATAGATCTTCGGGCTTCCGCAGTACAGAGGTGAGAGAGTTCGACAAAGGCAGATATCATTTTGTCTTTGGCATCTTCAAGAGTTTTTACTTTTGCTTCAGAACCAAAGATCTGTTCCTCTAAAATGGAACTTTGTCTTAAGAGTTGATCTCTATCTGCCGTCATCCAGTTCTGCTCCTCCTTTAAACGAGCAAGCTCAGCCTCGACTTCACGAATTTTATCATTTTGCTCATAAATTTTGATATTCATGGAGTCATAAGCTTGCTGATGCTGCTCCAATAAGGGTTTATTTTCTTTCAAGAAAGTCCTCTCCACAACAACCTTATTTCTGTAATCTTGAAGAGATTCCTTGAAGATGGTTTCTCGAGTTGTGTACTCATTGGTGAGAGCATCATACTTGGATTGGACAAGGTTTTCTATAGTCCCACTTGACAACCTCAGATAATCTTTGATGGGTTGTTCAAGTCCCTGGACTATTTTCCGCAAAGCGTCTGCCCGCTTAGAATCATTGAACATTGCTATGTTGTCTATGGTAGTAGCAATAGCACTTTTCAAGCTCTCATAACTAAGGCCTTTCTTCAAGACCATTTTGATCAATGCTGCCAAAGTCTTGTAAAAAGTTTCAGTACGAATCTCTACCAAAAGATTCATATCAGCGTTGGAGCTTGGTGTATCGGCGATATCGGCCAATCTCTTTTCTTGAAAGCCGGAGACGGATGTTGTCGTTGCCTTGGTAGCAGGTTAAGCTAAAGCCATAGTTGTTGTTGCTACCATGGCTGATTGAGTTCCAGGAAGTTCTGGGACTACATCTTCAACAACTTTTTCTGCTACCTCCAGAGGATGAGTTTTGGTGGTAGAGGATGGTATCATGGAGGTGCTACCTCCTATATTCGATCTAGACTCAAGCACAGCCGTCTCGGGAACTTGAGCTAGATTGGTAGCAGCAATTGATGTTGCCTCAGTAATATGTTCTTGAGCAGCAATTGATTCATTAGCAACTAGCTCTTTGGCTGCAACTGGTTCTTCTTCTGTTGCTGGTTCTTCTTCTCTTTTTCGGCAAGAGAAGGCATTTTCTGGTGTGCCTCTACTTCAGGCTCTGGTTGTATCTCCATAGATGGAGAACATTCTTTAGAAGCAGAATCTTCTTTTGAAGAAGAACTCTCTTCTTCAGACTCTATTTTCTCTTCATGGATAGTCTCTTGAGAATGAGGAGGAGCAACAGATTTTGCTGCAATAATGACACCTACAAAGATTAAGCAAAATAGTTAATATACAAAATCATAATACATATTATTGTATAAATTTTGTGTAATTTATCTTTACCTGGAGCAGGTACAGGATGCGACAAGAGTGCGTCATAATCCATATCCCAGTCATCATCTTCTAAATCAAGGGCCGGTTCATCTGAGGGGATGGGTTCTGGATCAACAGTGTGAGTGGTGGCGGTGTCTTCAACAGCTTTCGCCTTTTGCGGTGAGGTTAGATGTAGTGAAGTACTGAGGCGTCCGGGAGATAGGACTCCTATGACTTCTATTGTTGCTGCTGGCTGGGATGCTGAAGACCCTTCTCCAGGTTGAGCTGAAGAAGATGTAATATTTTGAGGCTCCTCAACAGGAGTTTCGCTTTCTGGAGTAGCAGCTCTCTGTCTGGAAGGCCCTTTAACAGTAATCTTCCTTTTTTTTCCCGGAGAATAACAGCTGTATCTGTTTTTTGCTTCTGGGTTGGGGTGAGGGTAATGGGTCCTGCAACTGGTTCCCCCATTCCCATAGGGAGTGCTTCCAGATATTCATCCGGAATAGCAGCATCATCAGGTATGTCCGAAGGTACCCTAACTGGTTCTTCGATATTTCCTTCCTTGTCCCATCGAAGACTTCTTTTCATGTTGTAGTCATTTGCGAAGGAACGAATGGAGGCATAAAAATGAGCATACAAATGGAGCATTCGTAGCTCAGTTGTACTTGTGGCAATGGACACACGGAATCTGGCACCGGTACATCCAGCGCTGAAATACCTCCATGCCCTTGCACCATCAACTAATTTTCCATAATAGTTGAAGCAAGTGGAGGGATTACCAACGTGAAGTTGGTCATACCCGAACTGACGAGCGAACCGACTGGGTAGATACGGTTCGAACATACAGTTGTCTTCAGTTCTATACATCAGATGCGAGGGGCTGATGCATATTAGCCATTTAAAGACTGGTGCAGGTATCTCACTCCTCTCTTGACCTACATCTTCAAATTGTACACCGAAACAGTCAGCTGGGACTGGTGGTCTTGTGCAGAAGAAGTTCCACCTATGGGAAAAGTTTAGTGTTGCCCGGGTATCCGCAACTGAAGTCGCAGTCCACGTGGCTTTATTAAACTTCTAGAGGAATACCTCAGTATCATTTCTAGGGCCTGGTGGCAATAAATTGCAGTTGTGATGCAATAACCAGACCCCATCAAATAAGTGTAGGGCATCTCCACCCTAGGGAAATCTTTTCGGTAAGGAGCATTATTGATCAGTTCATCACCAAATGCTCGCAAACCTGCATTTATCCGACATACCATTGCCGATAACAAGTTAATTCTGGCCTTGAATACCAAACGTACTGCTGGCCATAGTACGTTTTGGTGAATCCTATTGACTGTACCAGTCCCTGGTACGATCCATCTTCGCAGCCACAGGAAAAGAAAGCCCGCCAGCAAGGCTTCCTTTGAGAGCTTCCGACTGCCATGTCTTAGAAAGCTCAATGCTTTAGTTCCTGCAGGGAATTCTCCGGTCTTGGTGGTCAAATATTTGTCCGGAGACTTATAGGTGATCATCCAAGTGTTTATTGTATCAGTAGGAATTATTGAACAAGGGTTGATGGGTTGAGCCTTGTTGTCTTGGAATCTCTCTTTATCATCCTTGAATATCCTATTCTTGTGGTAGAATAGATATGTTGTCCATTTATTGATGTATGCCAAATGCGATCCACTTTTATACATAGTGGTGCAAATCAGATAATGGCACATCAACTCTTGGTATACCTCAACTAAGTGAGGATTTTTCTCCCTAATTTCGGCTAGTTTCCGGTTGGAGGGAACGTATTCTTCATATAGAACTTCCCCCATTGGTAGCTTGGAGATAAATTGTATCTCATGGAGTGCAAAACCCATTTCACCTATTGGGGTTGCAAAAGTCCCCGTCGAGCTGATATACAATTCCATCAAGGCTAAGAACAAGTTATTGTTCATTGGTTTGCCTTGACTTGTGGAGGCTACTGCTTCAAACAGCCCAATGGCTCGCAGGTCCGCTTCAAAGTTCTTCATGATCCAAGCACTAAGTTGAATCCAGTTATTATTGTGAGGGGTCATCCACCCTGGCAGCCTAGGGTTGACCTGGGGATATAGTACTGAGGCTTTCATAAACTTGTTTATGAATATTGGTATCTGTACTAGTTGGATCAGAGCTGAGCCCTCACTCGGTGTGAATCCAGGCAGTAAACCGGAGAAAGGAATGACACTACCGCTAGGAGTACTGGTATGGTAGCCCATTTGGTTGGACCCGTCCCTCTTGAAAATAATTCTGCCTGGTCTACCATGACTGTTAGGAGTCAGGTTCCAGATCGTCTGTCTTGGGTGGGTGGCGTGAATAAACGAAGACAGGGGATAATCCTTTGGCATGGTTGGGAGATATGTCGCCCTCTCTCCAAACTTAAACACCCAAGCCTCCTTCTTGGGGTTCGTCTGTGATTGAAAATCAATATCATCCCCAAACATGAAAGAAGGCTTCAAAAATTGCTGGCCATCTAGCGACACCAGCAATTCTCCATTTATCAACGATAGCAGTATTCTGTCTCCCTGAGCAGCTATCAGTTGTTGTCTCTCTTCAGGGTACTATTTGTCAGTTTGTGGGAACTCAACATGAGACAGATTCTCTAAATAGTTGGAACCCAAAATACCAGTTGGGGAACCAAAGACTTCAGAGAGAGGATGAATCTGCAAGTCCACTACAAAAAGAAGATCAAGAAAAAAAAGAAATCAAGTTAGTAAAATTTAGAATTGATCTCTATACATCTCTATGCAACTGCTTCTACGCAAGTAAATGTTTGTGTGTAAAGATTTTGAAAATTTCCATTCTTTGTTTTAAAAATATTGAAAAATATCCTAAGTTGGTTCATATCTACGCAAGAGCTTTTTTACGCAAGTGAAGATTTGTGCGTAAAGGATTTTGAATATTTTTCATTCTTTGTTTCAAAATTTTGGAAAATATTCTAAGTTAATGCAGTGTATGACTAAAAGTTTTTTACGCGTTACTTTTCTATGTTCAAAAGAGTAAAAGTTGTACGCATGAAAACATATAGTCTTTTGACTTGCTTTACGCTAACACGTATGAACGTGGGTGAATTGCGTATTTTTAACTTTACGCTGGCACGTATAGACGTGGACGTATTTAATGCTTAATATTTTACGCTGGCACGTATAGACGTGGGCGTATTTTGTTGTTTCAATTTTTACGCTGGCACGTATAAACGTGGGCGTATTTTGTTGTTTCTATTTTACGCTGACACGTATAGACGTGGGCGTATTTGGTGATTTTTATTCTACGCTGACACGTATAAACGTGGACGTAAAATTTAGGGTTTTTGTTCGGTTCTTCTTCTTCTCCGACGAACCGTGGCCAAACTAGATAGGGTTTTACCTATCATGGCCGGAGCCACAGAGGGGTTGGTCTTTTGGGTTGCCTTCGATGATGCGACTGTGGTCTCCGTACGCACAGTCCTCGACGAAGCAACAGCGGGCTTCTTGCCCTTAGCGCCGACGGTGGTCTTGCTCTTTGGTGCCATTTGTTTGAAATGGGATTTCGAAGACAAGAGTAAAGAAGATTGAGATTGCAAGAGATGAGTAAAGTTCTCTCTCTACTAGTGAAGCTCTATTTATAGAATTTGAAATCGGTTCAAATTCCCGAAATAACTGTTGGGTATCCCGAATTTTACGCTTCTGAGATGACTATTGGGTATCCCAAATTTTACACTTCTGAGATGATTGTTGGATATCACGGATTTTACGCTTCTGTTCAAAGTATTTCAAATTTAAAAAAAAACTTTGAAAACTTTGAAAGGAGTCTTGTAGAAGCATAAATAAACTCCATAGACCAAGTCAAAGAAGTTGAGAGCTTTACGCAAAGTCAGTTTCAGACTCTACGCAAAGCCCATTTAAAGACTCTACGCAAGTCAAACTGAGTCAGATTCATGCTCTACGCAGAGATCAAACAGAGTCTAACTCTATGCAAGCTCCTTTACACAAGAGCCATCCTCAAACTCTACGCGAGAGCATTCTCAGACTTTACGCGAGAGACAGGCTGTCCAGACCGCATTTAATGCACGTGACACTGCTCTGACAGAATAATTTTCTGACAAAACATTGCACAGAAGCCAAGAAGATTTTTGCACCAAATCCAACGTTTGTAGTTTAGTGTGCAGATGGGCTATTTTACGCTCAAGAGACAGCTTCCTTTATGCATGAAAGTTATTTGAGTTTATTATGCTCAAGGCTATCTCAGCTACTTTTGTGTGCGTAGAGTTTATTTGAGCCAGCTATACGCTCAAGGCTACTTTTTAGCCGCTCTACGCACGAAGTTTGTTTTGGGTTATTTTACGCTCAATCTTTTCTGGCTATGTGAGAACGTGGTCTGCATACGTGGCTTTCATGCCACATTTATCGAGGAACGTGTGTACGTTCTCTCTCCATATTGTTGAAGTTGTGGGACACGTGTCACCATGCGTAGAGACCACAACTCTATATGGGACACGTGTCAGCAAGCGTACAGGCAGAACTTCGTACGTGGGTTACAGTTACTCTAACTGCTCGCGTAAAAGTCAAATTCATTACTTTTTACGCACAGAAGACAAGCCTATATAAAGACTTCTTTTTTAAGAAAGAGGTACAAGATTTTGGAGCCCAGAGACTTTCAGAGCAATGTGATTTTCCAGAGTGTTTCTCTTCAACTTTTTTCAAGAACAGAGTGAAGCAAAGCAGGAAAGCATTCGACTGTGCCATCATGCCAATTGTGTCGATACCTTTCTGGTGACTTAGTTCTTCCAGTTGTTCTTGTAGAAGCATGGAATTTCAGGACCAGAAATCCTATGCTCCAAACCCTACATACGCCAGAGAGATTGGGCAAAGTACTTCACACAGCAAAAACAACAGATAGGGACATCGAAAGAGGACTTTTTATTACATATAAAATTCTATTACATGTCTAGAAAAGGTTGTACAAAGGAGAACTTCTACAAAAAGAAAAGATCCTAAGTCTACAGCCAGGCACAGCGATCAACCATGCGCCCTCAGTCAGGCGCATCCACCATGCGCCCTCAGCAGGGCGCATCCTTTTCAGCAACTCAGTCATGTGCATCCTCAGTTATGTGCATCCCTTTGGCAGCTCAGTTATGTGCATCCCTTCAGCAACCCAGTTATGTGCCGCTCTTCCAGCCAGGCTCACCGCCGTCTAAATGCTTCGACTAATGAAGTATTCATTGGGCAGAACGTTGGTGGCAATCAACCCTCTAGCTGGAGGAAGTGCTCCCCAAACCGAGGAAGAGAAGAGCACCGCAAGCCAACCTGTGGCCAGGAAAGGCTTCGAAAGAGCCTCCAAAGACCAAGGAAGACTGCAATCGAAATCGCGGCTAAAGGAGCAGCTTTCAACACAACCAGAGCGGGCAACACCCACTTTGAAGGAAGAAAGAGCCCCCAAAGCCGTAGCACCGCCATTCCAATCTACGGCTCTTTCGGAATAACGGAGACGAGGCTCGGGCATCCCTATCTTTGGATGCAACAGGCACCTTCTGCCTGCCTTAGAAGCCCTCGACTCCGACTTTTGGATGTAACAATCACCTTCAAGTGCATCAATGAAGACATTGTGTCGCATCTTCACCCTCGGGAGCATCTCATCAACAGAATGCATCCGAGTAAACAAGTTCATGTCGGAAGAACATGAGAGAACGAAAAGCAAACTCTCTCCATGCCACTATTTATAGGCCGGGCAAATCAAACCTATGCGCCAAGTGGATGGCTCTCCGAATTCCGTGTAATAAATTTGCATTAAATGGATGAACCGGACGCTTCGAATTCAGCCAAGTCAAAACGGCTATTTAAAGCACTCGAAGATCGTAACAGTCGCACCATTAAAGAGTGTCACGAAGCGGATGCGCCGGCCAGACCGTGCATCACACAGATGCGCCCTTCAACATCAAGCGCATCACACAGACGCGCCCTTCAGCACCAAGCGCATCACAGGGAATGCGCCCCCATGCATCCCCATGCCTAGTGGAACGCCAACCGATGCGTCCACTCAGCTGTCCATCGAATGTCAAAAATATTAAATGCTGAACTGACAGAGTTGGAAGCACGCCTCCCGAAGTCTGAACAGTTCAGAAGACGAAGCGTCGCCAGCGTCAGCATCATCATTACTTTCCTCCAACGGCTACTGCCATGCGGCCACCCGATCATCTCGCATGCGCCTCCGTAGCCATGCACCTAAATCTGCATGCGCCTCAAAAGCCATGCGCCTCAGACTTTTCACTGATCCCTAAAGACAGAAGGAAAGTCACCATTAAAGCTCTGTATGCGCCTCAAAAGCCATGCGCCCCAGACTTCTCTCTGATCCCGAAAGACAGGAGTTAAGTCATTACTGAAGCCTCGCATGCGCCTCAAAAGCCATGCGCCCCGAATGGTTCGTGACTCCCAAAGGTTACGAACCAAAGCCTCCTCATGCGCCCAATCCTAGGCGCATCCTACCAGATCATTCTCCATCAAATCCGAGATCTCTGAGCCATGGGTCGATGACACGTTTCCTTTGACACAACTCACCTAAGATTTCAGCAACAGAAAGATCTTCTCCTCTGCTACGTGCCATCTCACAACAGCAGTATAAAGAATTCAACCCCTCAATCAGGGCGCAGCATCCATACGTCTCCATCAGCAATCACCACGTGGCGTCCCCGCGTCCAGGCGCACCCTTCATATGCGCGCATGAGCAGCCAGCCTGCAAAGCTATAAATAGAGGGATCATTTCCTTCTCACCCACGAACGGAAAAACGAACGAACACACCACCAGAGAGGCAGATACAGACACTCAATGTCTTTCTCATCTCAGCAAGCTCCAGTACCCAAAGCAATCCAGACCTTCAGAGAACCGATAACCGTCGTCAGATCGTCAATGGAGTCAACGCATTACCACTCACTCCATCGGCACAAGGGACCCAGATAAACAAAAGTGTACTCCTAGGACTACATCTAAGTCCTATATTGTAATACTGTTCTGTTTGTATTGAAATTTGCAATAAAAGAATTTTAATGGCAAATAAGCTGGCGACTCTGCTGGGGACCTCTTTCTCCTCCACCGAGAAAGCTGTGTCACAATCCGACGATGTGAAGGTGGGCTCCTCCCACAAGATGCTGGTCGTACGCCTCAATCAACAGGCATATGAGGAGTTCATCTCTGAAGGAAGTGCGAGTCCTTCGAAGCGGCTGCCAAAGCCGAAGAAGACCCGCCGAGTCTGGGTGCGCAAGGTCGACGCCTCGGGTACCACCATCGAAGGGGATGCGCCGATCCAGCCTTCCCTTCCTGTTGACGTCCTCAGCAACCAAGATGCGCCTACTGGTACAGTACATCTCTCGGGGAAACGTACGGCTGACCACATTCTCCAGCCATCTCCCTCTCAGGCGAGGAAGATGCGTCGACTGAGCAGGGGCACAGCTAATGCCCCATGTATCACCTCTGATGCGCCACAGAAGGTCTCTGTCTTTGACAGATTCACTCACTGTAATGGCGAGAAGAATTTGGATTCTGAGTACTATGCGCCCCAGCGGACTGGTACGAAGAAATCTAAGGCAGCACGGGCCATGCGCCCCAAACGTGCTATGCCAGCAGCGAGCCAGAAGCATGCGCTCACAATCATGCACGCTGCTGATGGTAAGATGTACAAGGTCGACTCAGGTGCTTCTGTACCAGAAATGAGCCGACCTTCAAAGTCCTTGTCTCACTTGGGCACATCTATTGTGTGCACAACTAAGTCGAGTAAGGCAAATCCAGTGGCCTTGAACTTCCGCGCCTCCTCTGGTTGTGCGTCCGAGGTCCGTTGAAGTCACTTCAAATGTTGTTCCCCCACTACTGATCGGGATGCCTGTTTGGTGTTAGATTAGGGGGCGCAACATTCACTTGACCACCCCGGCGCTTGGCCTTGCCATGCGCCTGAAGGGGGTACGAAGGTGGTACTCTCTTCCAACGATCTGCGCAACGTGATCACTCACAAGCGCCGATCAGGAGAGTCGGCTGTCAAGCACGATGTGCCCCTCACATGGCACACTTGTGCTGTGGTCACCATCAACTACTATTACAAGGCGGCAGTCCCACCAAGGTAGTCAGTATTCCAGCGGCTGCAATCATCGACACCCCTCCGACGTCGCCTCGGGAAGAAGGTGTCAACAAAAGAAGAGGCAAGGTTGCTTCATGCAACGTGGTCTCTAACTCCTCGTCAGTCCGAAAGACGACTGGCAATTCCTCGTCCTCGTCCAAGAGCCAGCCGAAGAAAACCAAGGCAAGTGTCTCATCCTCCGGAGTGTTTCAACGCACTCGGGGGAGAAAGAAGATCTTGGAGGAAACTGGGGGTAGTCAGACCCTTGTCGAGCCTCCTTCCGAAGACGAAGCTGTCTTCCAAAGTATAGCTGAGGCCGATCTTCTCGAAGTCAGCCTCCCGGACATGGCTAAGGGTCATCTAGCCCCTGTCCTTCAAAACGAGGGTGTCCCCCAGAACACAGCCGGAGGAAGTCTAGCCCCAACGGATCTGAGTCTCGGAGACGAAGAAGTCCTTCAAGACGGAACCAAGGGTAATCAGGCCCTTGCAGATGCTTCCGTCGAGAATGTTCTCCAGAACATAGCCGGGGGTGGCCAGGACGAATCTCCAGGAGAGGCAACTCCCCTACAAAGAGTGAAGCCGAGAGTGAAGCCTCAACCGATCCATCCACTTCCAGCCGTGTCATGACAGTATACATGGCTGGAGGTGGTTCCGAGTTTGATGCCCCGCCACCAGACCTCGTCCAGCGCATGGACACATTAGAGGGAGGACTCAAAACCCTCTCTGCCTCCATCCAAACACTGACTCAAGCAGTATTTGAGATACGGTCAGCTTTGGCCAAGACACCTTCTACCGATCCTGACCCAGGGGCCAATGGAGAATCAAGTGTACCCCTTCAATGGGTATCCTTGGATACGGATCACCGAGAAGCACCTCGGACATCGGAGCCCTCAAATGCTCAATTTCAGGTGGTACCACCTTCCCCGACTCCCAGCTCCACGGAAGACGTGGTCGAGATGATCAGGGACTTGCGCGAGCGCTTTGAGTCCAAGACGAGACAAGAGGAGCGCCAAAAGATGGGGATTCCCCAGCCTTATCCCCTCGAGTGGAACAAAGTGGTTTATCCTTCTAAGTATAAACCACAAACACTGACGCCATACGACGGGAAGGACTCTCCTCGTCGCTATCTGACATACTTCCAGTCTCAGACGGGACATCTTCCGAAGGATGACGCGCTACTCACCAGCATATTTGTCGGGGCACTGAAGGGAGTGGCGTACGACTGGTACTGCAGCCTCCCCGATAATTCCATATCCTCATTCGACGACCTGACGTACCTTTTTCTCGACCATTTCTATGACAGCGGAAAGGACATGACAATGGCATCCCTTATAGAGATACGCCAGAAGGAGAAGAAAACGGTTCGAGTGTTCATCTAACGCTTCCGACAGGCCTGCTTCAGACTGCCCTCGGGCATGCCAGAACATGCACTCCTCTCCTCCTGCAGCATGAACATGCTGCCTGCAGTCAAAATCTAGCTCAACTCTACTCCTCCTCCCGACTGGAGCTCCTTGATCATTGAAGCAGAAGCCGTAGAAAAGAAGGCGGCCAATGCTCGTCTTCTGGGAGTCAGTTTCCCTGTCTTTGAGGACAAGGGGAAACGGCCTGCAGCCAACAACCCCGGATGAGAGACAAAGGGGAAACAGACGTTGACTGTCAATGCCTCAAAAGGTGCGTCAGCACCTTCTCAGAAGCCTCCACTTGCACCAAGGCCAAAGGAGGGTTATTCGTTCAATGACGAAGACACCCTGCAACTCTTTGAGATACTGAAGCAGGGTGACAAGATCAAGCTGCCGGACCCGAAGCATCCCGACGAGGTTGGGAAAGTGGACAATCCGAGGTACTGTCACTACCATCGGTTTGTCGGACATCCAACCAAGGACTGCTATGTCCTCAAAAACTATATCCAGCGCATGATCAAAGCGGATGTTATCTCCGTCGACTATGAGGAGAAGACGGTTTCGGCCAACGTGGTGTCGCTCCAGTTCGGCACCTTGCCGCCAACTACAACACAAGATGGTGTCGTCCCCATCTCTAAGGCGACAATGGAGGTGGTTAACTTACCACCTACTCGTGACAACATGAGTGGACTCATCCCACTCACCATATCTCGGAGAGAGATCTTATAGGTTCACCCTGATCTCGTCTCTGAGGTTACTCAACCGGAGGTACGCTCTGCCTCTAAAACCAAAGACAGGAAGATCAAGTCTTGCCGCATGGTCTCTTCCTCCGCAGAAGAGGCTCTTCATGTACAAATGCGTTCACAACCGAACGCCCAACCCGACGAAGCTACCGTCGAGGTGGTGCCTCCTTGTACCGTCCCTACTACCGAGGAAGGGGGTCCGTCCAAGCCTCCAGTAGCTAATAAGAAGAAGCATGTAGGGGCTCGTTTCGACAGGCCTCTGCGAAAGGAGAATGCTTCGGGGCTAGCCAAGCCCCACAACTTTGACATACTGGCATAACTTGCCAGTACTCCTGTCCGTCTTTCTCTGTTTGAGCTCCTTCGTCTTTCCAAGGACACTCGCGAAGTTCTCTGTGAAGCCCTGAAGGATGCTGAGTCCTTCATCAGTCAGGTCAAGCAGCCTGAAGATCTCCCAACTACATACACGCACTGCCACTGTGCGGATGAGGTTATCCCCAATATAACCTTCACCCAATCGGACATGCTGCTCAAGCACAACCGACACAATAGGCCGTTGTATTATACAGGGTATATCGGTTCAGTCAAGGTGAAGCGAATTCAGATCGATCTGGGGTCTTCCCTCAGCATTATCCCGAAGACACTGCTCTCAACACTGGGGATCCCAATATACCGGTTGGCGCCTTCCAATACAACTATCAGTGGCTTCAATGCTAGCAAAAGCGAGCCACTGGGCAAGATACGACTAAAGTGCCATATCGGTAACCTCAGAACTGAGGTGACTTGTTATGTCGTGGACGCCGACGTCAACTACAACCTCTTATTGGGTCGTCCATGGCTGCATGAGTACATGGTGGTGCCATCCACGCTCCACCAATGTATGAAGTACGTATCCACCAACAATGTCATCCGGACGGAGTTTGCGGGCATCGACCCCTTCAAAGGGATTGAAGCCTACTTCACCGATTCCGACCTGTACAAGTCACCTGACGAGGAGGAAGCTAATGATGCTGACGATGAGGCAGAAACGGCAGCAGAGCCGGACATGGAGCCTGAGGTCACTCCCGATGCTCCTTTGAAGATTCGACTCAAAGGTAAACCGCCTCAGAAGTTGCCTCCCATGAGCATTAAACTGCCCGGGAAAGTACGAGCTGCTCCTGAAGCTCCCCTGAAGATATGGCTCAAGGAAAAGCCGTCTCAAACATCGACTCCCCTTGGGGCAAAACTACAGGGGAAGGCGCCAATCACCGAAGGTACAGTGGAGGCACCTCTGAAGGTGCGTCTTAAAGGCAAGCCGCCGCCATCCAAGCTGCCAGAAAAGGCCCGCATAGTCCTCTCGGACTCCAAGACCAACGCTGTGGTGGACTCTCCCAATCCTACTCCAGTACTCACAGACGAAGAGCTAGGGAAATATATCTCTGCTGATATAGATGCACCCTCTCTGGAAAATGTAATCCCGCGGGATAAAATCTCGTATTTCATCAATAATAGAGTGTCTTTTAATTATTCTAGTCTTCAACATTGGAATGCCATGTATACATTAGGTAACGCTCTACGGTCGTTGCAAACACAAATAACGACCGTCCATCATGTAAATCGAGTAGTCCCGTCCCAAGGGGTCTGTTACATAGTCCCGCCACGGAATCAAGACGAAGAATCCATCATCTTCGACAAAGTTGAGCGTCATCAAGACCTCCCGCCACTCGAGCCAGAACCAGATACCGGCAGAATACAAGTCTATCGGTACACGGACAAGACAAAGAACCTCATCCAAAAGATGGGTTACGATCTAAAAAGCAACAAAGGCCTGAACTACGGCAAGGGTCGACGTCTCCCTCTCCGACTTCCAACACCTAAAGGAAAGCCGCAGGACTACTACAATATAACTCGACGGGGGGTAGGCTATGTCACGCCACCGTCAACTCCTGAGAGTTCAGACGCGGAAGAGGTAAAATATTCTCACTCGTCCGAAGCATCAACCTGGAATTCCGATACCAGCATCGGATCAGTCTTCAAGAAAGTGCTGTCAGCCAACATGACATCAGCATAACCTCAAGAAGATGAAGGCCAAACGCCAGAATTCTTTGAAGAAGAACCTTGGGCTCAACGCCTGGAAGAACAGTGGGAGTCTCGTTTTGAATTATGTGAACCTCCCACCGAAGACGAGGTCGAGCAGATCGACCTTGGGAATGGATCATCTTCCAAACCCATCTTCGTCAGCAAAAGCCTAAAAGGAGAAGATCGAGAATCTTTAATCCAGCTGGCTAAAGAGTATATCGACGTCTTCGCCTGGAGTTACGAAGATATGCCGGGACTTGACCCCCAGATCGCGATGTATAGGCTGAACATCTTACCTGATGCCAAGCCTATCAAACAACAACAGCGACGCTTCCGTCCGGACATCATAAACGCCATTGATCAGGAGGTGGACAAGCTCTTGACCAGCGGCTTCATCCGTGAAGAACAACACCCAGATTGGGTAGCAAACGTCGTCCCCGTCACCAAGAAGAATGGAAAAATACGAGTTTGTATCGACTTTAGGGATCTCAACTCTGCTTGCCCGAAGGACAAATTTCCACTTCCAATCACCGACGTGATGATCGACAACACATGTGGCTTCGAACGCATGTCTTTCATGGACGGGTATTCAGGCTACAACCAGATCAAGATGTTCTCCGATGACGCAAAACACACGTCATTCAGGACTCCGATGGGTGTTTTCTGCTACACAGTGATGCCCTTCGGCTTGAAGAACGCTGGTGCGACATACCAACGAGCTATGAGCACCATTTTTTGTCAGCATCTTCGTAAGACAGTCGAATGCTATGTTGACGACATCGCAGTCAAGAGCCGTCTCAAAGGGGATCACCTGCAAGACCTCAAGACAGTCTTCGATCTCATGCGGGCGCATCAACTCAAGATGAACCCCGCTAAATCCTTCCTGGGGGTTTCTAGCAGAAAGTTCCTAGGTTTCATTATAACGACGAAAGGCATTCATGTCGATCATGAGAAGACCAAACCATCCTCGACATGGACCCTCCGAAGAACCTTCGAGAACTTCGAGGCCTACAGGGGCGTCTGGCGTACATCCGGAGGTTCATAGCAAACCTTTCTGGCAAATGTCAACCCTTCACTCAGCTCATGAAGAAGGGAGTCTCTTACGTCTGGAAAGAGGAGTGCCAAAAGGCTTTCGATGACATCAAGGCTTATCTGGCAAGCCCGCCAGTCCTGGTGGCACCCGTCGCCGGCAAACTATTTATCCTCTACGTCCGTGCCATGGATCATTCCCTCGGTGCTCTGCTAGCTCAGAACAACGATACAGGCTATGAGCAAGCAATCTACTACCTCAGTCGAACTCCGATCGGGGCCGAACACCGGTACAACCCCGTTGAAAAGGAGTGCTTGGCTCTGGTATTTGCCATCTAAAAGACTCGTCATTATGTCTCGGGCCAGACAATTCGTGTCATTTCCCGAGTCAATCCGCTCAGAGTCCTCATGACAAGCCAGGATCATTAAACTCCCGGCTTGCCACATGGGCGATCTTGCTAACGCCATACAATATGGTGTTCGTTCCACAAAAAGCTGTTAAGGGTCAAGCTCTGGCCGACTTTTTAGCTGCACACCCCATCCCAGAGTCCTCAAAACTCTACGAAGACATCCCGGATAAGGTCCAAGAATCAAACGTCACCGAAGAAGGCTCCGTCTGGCGGATGTTTTTCGATGGTGCTTCAAGAACAGGCCCCAAAGGCCAAATCATCGCTGGAGTGGGGGTGGTATTAGTCTCCCCCGATCAGCTGGTCATCCAGCGTGCTTACTCCCTTTCAAAGCGTGCTCCAACAATGTTGTTGAGTACAACGCGCTCATTATGGGACTCCAGCTGGCGCAACAGCTGGGGGTGAATCATCTGGAAGCCTATGGCGACTCGAAACTTGTCGTTAACCAGGTCAGAGGGCAATACGAGGTTCGCCATGAAGATCTGATCCCCTACCATGAAGTTGCATTGAACATCATTTCAACCTTCACCGAGTTCTTCATCGAACATGTCGTCTACAAAATCTGGAGGCTGATGCTCTGGCTGGCCTCGTAGCCTCATTGGCAGCACCCCTCGGGACTCAACACTACGTCACAGTGGTGGGTCGAGACTTGGTCTGTCCTAAAAACAACCTGTTCTCACGAGTGGCCCATGCCATGTCAACCAGTGTCGGTGTTAATGTCCGAGACTGGAGATTCTCGTTCATCGACTTCGCTGTCTATGGAATTCTTCCAGAGGACCCGAAAAAAGCCGTCTCAGTCAGGAGGCACTCCCTTCGATTATACTACGATACGGCTACTAAAATGCTGTATCGACGCTCCTACGATAGACTTCTTCTTCGATGTTTGTCCAACGAAGAAGCAGCCGAAGACCTTCGAGAAGCTCACGATGGAACCTGCGGGGCCCATCAACCTGGCCCTAAGTTGCAGGACCGACTGCGACGCATGGGCTACTACTGGCCAACTATGGCCGCTGACGCTGTTGAATATGCTAAGAAGTGCCATGCGTGCCAGCTTCACGCAGACTTCATTCATACACCGTCAGAACCACTACATCCTACAATCGCCTCTTGGCCCTTCGAAGCTTGGGGCATGGACATTGTGGGACCAATCACCCCTCCTTCATCGAGAGGATACCGCTTCATCCTAGCCATCACTGACTACTTCTCTAAATAGGCTGAAACAGTTCCACTGGCAGAAGTAAAAAGCTCCAGGGTGATCAGCTTCATCAAACACCACGTCATTTACCATTTCGGAGTACCCCAGAGGATCATCCACGATAATGGTCCTCAGTTCACCAGCCATGTTTTCAACAGATTTTGTGACAAGAATCGTATTCAAAATGTGGCATCAACCGCCTACAATCCGGCAGCAAACGGATTGGCCGAGGCGTTCAACAAGGCTATCGTCAGGCTACTCAAAAAGGTCGTGTCATCCAACAAATACGACTGGGACAAAAAGCTCGGCGAATGCCTTCGGGCCTACCGCACAACGGTACGGACTCCGACGGGCAACACACCATTCTCCTTGGTCTACGAAAGCGAAGCGGTACTACCTCTCGAGATCCAGATACCCTCTCTCCGTGTAGCGATCACAAACCAACTCACAGAAGAGGACAATCAACGTCGTCGTCTGCAGGAACTGGAGGCACTTGACGAAAAGCGTCTCCTAGCTCAACAACGCATCAAACTTTACCAAGCCCGTATATCACAGGCTTTCAACAAGAGGGTCAAGCAGAGGACTTTCCAAGTAGGCGACCTGGTTCTGGCAGTCAGAAGGCCGATGGTGTTGACTCACAAGATACCAGGAAAGTTCGAGCCCAAGTGGAAAGGACCTTTTATCGTAGAGACGGTATACTCAAACGGTGCTTACCGCCTCGCCAAACCCAATGGGGACTTGTTCATGATGCCCATCAACGGCAAGTTCCTAAAGAAGTACTACTCTTGACATCTTTTGGACATGTGCTTCCACCAGGGGATCTGTGGACCCAATCATCAGGGCTCACAGACAATTCCCTTCCACAAAATTATACGCTTTTGAAACCCAGCTGTTTCGTAGCATCCTCCAGTAGAAGGACAACCACGTCCACATTACCTCTTAGTTGTCTCCCTACACCCTACAAAGCGGAATCTTATATCCCATAAGACTACGCTACCATCATGTTTACCACGTCGACATTACCTCTGAGTAAACATCTCGTACAGACAACCCCTACGTTGCCGTACATTAATCGCAAAACTTCCATGTCCACATTACCTCTGAGTAGTTTCGCGTATCCTCTAGAGTCATTCCAACCACGTCCATAACACCTCTGAGTGGGAAGATTCTACAATTTTGAATCCCATATTTGCCACGTCTACATTACCTCTGAGCAAACATGTTGGTTCTTTCAAACTTATTATCTGTACCTAAAAACTATGGTGCACAAAAGATAATAGGTCCACACAAATCATCAAAAGGAGAGTAAAGGACTACACCATCCCCAGCAAGAGTTGCAAATACACAAAAAGAAGAGACTACAAGCCCTAAACATCCCCAGGGTTGGCTGAAAGCTCTTCAATCCGATGCCTCAAATCTGTCGTCCGAGTCTCCACAGTCGCCAAGACTCGACGTTCAGCCTCTTGACGTATCGCTTCAATAGCCTTAGGAGAAGTATCATTCTCAAGTTTCTCATCCAACTGCTGCCGCTGCTGAGCCAGGGCAAGAGCCCGATGGGTAAAAGCTGCCTTCTCCTTCTTGAATGCTACGTGTTCAGCCTGGACACGTTCGGCGTCTAATAGTAATCGGGCCCACTGGTCCTCAAGGCGGCGGATCTGGGCGTCAATCTCCGCGATACTAGCGTCCAACGCAGCTCGCGCCTCCACCGTCTCCCATGTATACTGAGACAACCGCTCCACTGCAGCTTCAGTCTCAGCCACTTCGCGTTTCCAGACACTCACAGTGGCCTGGTAAGAAGACTCAGTCTCGGCGATCAGCTTCTCCTTCTCCGCATCTATCAGGATGGAGAGGTCGTTTCACTGGATGTGCTGCAATTCGGAAAGCCGCTGGTCCAACTCAACCACTAAGGCTTCTAGAATGTCGGCCATATGATCATGGCCCTGATAAAGACAGATCAGGTTGATATGAGGCATTGCCAGAGTTCTTGCCGTCGCAAAACTTCTACTGGCGTCCATCACGGCCGATACACCCCTCTGCAGCATTTTATACACTGCCTCGATGATGAATTTCACGTATTCATCTGCATCCGCCAGCACCTGCGACGTCATAGCAGGAGTCGGAGGAGCTGCTTTAGCAGGCAGACCGCAAGAAGGCTCGTCTGCCTCAATTCGCGAGGCTGGACCCTCGGTATCAACAGGCACTTCACCAACAGGGGCTTGACTACTAGCCCGAGGAGCCAAAGGAATCGAAAAAGTTGAGGCAGGCGTCGAGATAGTACCCCAAGTGAAAGGAGCAACAGAGGGTTCCATCAAACCCTTAACCTTCCCAAACTCGGAAGAACCCCCGACGTCAGTGGCCACCTCATCAGCCCCCAACGTGCTATCAGTAGCCAGTACCTCCCCTGGCAGAACGGGAAGATCAACACTTGCCTCCTGACTCGCCCCTGAAGTCAGGACCGCCAGACGAGTCTCCTCATCAAACCCCTCTACAGGGACAGGATCTGTCGCTACCTCCTGATCGGTAGCCACCTCAGCTTCTGCTGCTGAGTCTGAGGTAGGGCTCGGCAATGATACAGCCGACCTCCCCTTATCATGACAAGGAGGGGAATTAACCCTCTCCTCTGTTCCAACCGCATCTGTTGCCCCCGCAACAGACTCTTGCAACTCTAGAGCGACGTCATCTGAAGACGACGAACTCCACCCCACTTCATCACCAGGAAGCCCCGTGTCTGCTGGACCCTCGGCATACAAGGCCCCCGCTGCGGCCTTCATCATCTTAGAAGCTGCTGCATCCTCAGCTTCCCTTATGACATAATCTAGGGATGCTAGAATCTCTACGACAACAACATCATCCGGGTTCTCCTCCATGGAAGACATCATAATCGACGGAATGTGCACTTCAGACGAACCCGCCATCTCCTTTGGCCTGCTCCCACAAGATTTTGGAGTACGGGGCCTCCTTTTTAGCGGCTCCTACAAAAAGGAAGCATTGGTTACATGAAATGCTGAACCTAAACTAGACTATGTAGGACATCCTTACCTCTGCAGATGCTGAGTTCGATGACACCGTCGGTGACGATGCCTTCTTCTGCCTCTTCGACGCAGGAGATACAGCCTCTGTATCTGTACGTCTTTTTGATTGATCGACCGAGGGTTCTGCCTGACCCCCTGTGGACACGGCAGGGGAACCTCGATAACCCGCCTCTGGCGGACGGTACGATCGAGCTTTCTCCAACATATTCCCGGCCACCGCTAGCTGGGTGCCTGTGATAAGACTTGTCTCCCTATCATATCCGAGAGGCACGGCAGCCATAACACAGTAAAACTTGGCGGCCGAGTAAAGAATGGGCGGCCGCGGATTCTGGACGGGCAGCGTAAAGCGAGCTCCGGTACATTCGGCATTATAGTAATGCCAAGCTCGTGCACCATCCAACAAACTTCCAGCATACCCCAGGGTGATACTGGAATTATCCAACATCAGATGAGCATAACCAAATTGCCGTACAAAGCGGCTCGGTAAATACGGTTCCAGATAGCACTGATTCCCGTTCCGGTACACCAGATGGGATGGCCGAATACTTTACAACCAGCGGAATCCCCATAGAGGCAGAGTGGTGGCGTCTTCACCCGAATCCCTTAAGTCTTCGTTGGCCTCAAAATCCAAGAAGATTGGACCAACTTTGGTGATCTCCTACCCCTGAAGGCGGGATAAAACCTTCCTGCAAACAGGAACGCCAGAATGCAACCAGCTCCTCTGGTGGAAACGACGAAGGAATGCATCTCCGGCCCTATGGTCTTCTTCTGAACCCGGACTCATTACATTTGGATGGTGTAAAATTAACCACCCCATCAGATAGTGAAATGGCAGTTCGGCACACAGGAAGTTGTCATTCCTACCGCGATCGTGAACCACGTTTCCTGCAAACTCCCGTAAACCTCGCAACAGGTTACACACCATCGCGGGAAGTAGAGCCAGGCGCCGGCCAAAAACTAACTTCACTGCTTGCAGGATTAAGTTCCGAGTCACCCTCTTTACGGAGCCTGACCCACCCGAGAAGACGTAATCCCGAAGACAAACCATAAGATACGCGACTAATACTGCTTTCGACGACATCCGATGAGTAAGATGCCAGAAACAGCTGTAGGAGCGTTCATCCGACTCCTGGTCCTCGTTCTCCCGGGGATTCTTCTCACCTAACCTACTCTTTTCGGAGAGCACCTCGCTACGGGAAAGCGCTGGCGGAGTAGAGAACTGCGAGGGATCCTCCTTGTCTTGCTTAAAGACGTAATCTCTCCAAGCGATCACGTGAGGCTGCGACCCGCTCTTATCCCTCTTCTTCATATAGTAATGATGACTCGCCACTTCCTTGAAGACAACCATCATTTTTTCATCTTTGTACCCCAGGACTTGGAACTCCTCGTTGGTCGGGAAGTACTCCTCATAGGGGTCTGACCCCCAAGGGAGCTTTGATACCTCGTGCATTTCATGAAGTGCAAGGCCTAGCTCCCCTACCGGAGTGAAGAAGGTCCCGGTATGGGTATCAAACATCTCCAGGAGCGTGAGGAACATATACCGATTGATGTCAACACCTGCCTGAGTAGCACGGATCGCGGCAGTCAGCCCCATCTTTTGGAGTTCGATTTGAAATCGTGACAGCATCCAGAGTGTCAGCTTGTCCCATTTGGCAACATAATGACACCAACCCTCTACCCGGAATTTACCTTTCGGGTACGATCGCTCCATCAACAGCATGCGATTGGCAAAAGTCGAAACGCCAAAGGCAACTGTATTGACGGGAATGTCACTATAAATGCTCCCAGGGCGTAGAGTCCGCCAGGTGAAAGAAGGCCCAGCCCGTACGGCGGTCAAAATATCCCTTTGATCTGAGCTAGAGTCGATCTTGATGATGCCTGCCACCGCTCCCCCCTGAGATGGGGTTAGATCCCAAGACATCCTCCTTTTGGAAGCAAGTCGACAGAAAGCCGTCAGAGGCCATTGGCGTTCGAGCTGCTTAACGGTCATGTGCACTCCCCTTGCTGTAAAGAACCAGTCTTCCTTGACCTTCAACACCTTTGCTTCAGTAGAGGTAAGGCGGTCCCCAAACAGGAACTCAGGCTTCAAGAAGGTCAATTTATCAGATGTGGCAGACTTTAAAACACCACGCTCCATCATCCGTTTGAGGAACCCATACGGTTGTTCCCGGATTTGAGTCATTCTTTCGGGAGGCTGATCCAGCATGATAGCAGTTCGAGCAGGGTTTATCACCTCCTCATCGTAATCTACTCCCATCTGGCAGAGGGCAGCATCCAGAAGCACCTCATTCAGGAGGGGGACAGTCATCGACACTGGTGTTCAAACAAAGAAGGCAAAGATTCAGTGATGTTACACAACAAAAGAATCTAAGCCTCGTTTATCATCAAGAGCGCATCAGGTTCATACACATCTAGAAAAGAGCTTCAGCGCATCATATGGACTTAAACCCATGCGCGTCAGCAGTAAAGCTTTGGCGCACCTTCAGGGCTTAAACCCATGCGCATCAGCAAAGGAGCCTCGACGCATCTTCAGGGCTTAAACCCATGCGCGTCAGCAATGGAGCCTCGGCGCATCATCAAGACCCAAGGTCCATGCGCGTCGGCATATGTATGGCCGAATTTCAACATGTGGGCGGGGAACATCAGCCACAACAGCCTCTACGGATTCTTTTCCTTTGCCTCGTCCCTTGCCAGCACCGCCGCGAGGAGTCTTGGGAGCCATTCCTTGAGAGAAGAAAGCTAGGGTTTTTGTGAATAAGAACTCTAAAAGCAAAGGCAAGGAGAAGAAGAACTCTCTCTCTCCATCTCACTCCTATTTATAGGCATGGTCGCACGCATGAACCGATGAAGTGTGACCTCAGCCGTCGCCTCGGGTTCTTTGAAGAGATAACCGCAAATAAAACTAAAAAGATCATCATTAATCTTTTTTGGTTATCGAGGCATTATCATTTGCATTAACTGAGCGGAGCATGCGCCCCGTCACTGATGCGCGGAGTATCTATGCGCCCCGACAGTCATGCACCCCAACCGCCATGCTTCTTATTCAAAGTATTCCAAAACTTGTCCAATAGTTTTGAAAACTTTGAAGGGGGCCTTGTAGAAGCATAGAATTTCAGGACCAGAAATCCTATACGCCAAAACCTATATGCGCCAGAGAGCTTGGACAAAGTACTTCACACAGCAAAAACAACAAATAGGGACATCGAAGGAGGACTTTTTATTACATATAAAAGTCTATTACATGTCTAGAAAAGGTTGTACAAAGGAGAACTTCTACAAAAAGAAAAGACCCTAAGTCTACAGCCAGGCACAGCGATCAACCATGCACCCTCAGTCAGGCGCATCCCACCATGCGCCCTCAGCAGGGCGCATCCTTTTCAGCAGCTCAGTCATGTGCATCCTCAGTTATGTGCATCCCTTCGGTAGCTCAGTTATGTGCATCCCTTCAGCAGCCCAGTTATGTGCCGCTCTTCCAGCCAGGCTCATCGCCGTCTAAATGCTTCGACTAATGAAGCATTCATTGGGCAGAACGAGGGTGGCAATCAACCCTCTAGCTGGAGGAAGTGCTCCCCAAACCGAGGAAGAGAAGAGCACCGGAAGCCAACCTGTGGCCAGGGGAGCCTTCGAAAGAGCCTCCAAAGACCAAGGAAGACCGTAATCGAAATTGCGGCTAAAGGAGCAGCTTTCAACACAACCAGAGCGGGCAACACCCACTTTGAAGGAAGAAAGAGCCCCCAAAGCTGCAGTACCGCCATTCCGATCTACAGCACTTCCGGAATAACGGAAATGAGGCTCGGGCATCCCTAAATTTGGATGCAACAGGCACCTTCTGCCTGCCTCAGAAGCCCTCGACTCTGACTTTTGGATGTAACAGTCACCTTTAAGTGCATCAATGAAGACATTGCGTCGCATCTTCACCCTCGGGAGCGTCTCATCAACAGAATGCATCCGAGTAAACAAGTTCATGTCGGAAGAATGTGAGAGAACGAGAAGCAAACTCTCTCCATGCCACTATTTATAGGCCGAGCAAATCAAACCCATGCGCCAAGTGGATGGCTCTCCGAATTTCGTGCAATGAATTTACATTAAATAGATGAACCGAACGCTTCGAATTCAGCCAAGTCAAAACGGCTATTTAAAGCACTCGAAGATCGTAACAGTCGTACCATTAAAGACGTGTCATGAAACGGATGTGCCGGCCAGACTGCGCATCACACAGACGTGCCCTTTAGCACCAAGCGCATCACAGGGGATGCGCCCCCATGCGTCCCCATGCCTAGTGGAACGCCAACCGATGCGTCTACTCAGCTGTCCATCGAATGTCAAAAATATTAAATGCTGAACTGACAAAGTTGGCAGCACGCCTCCCGAAGTCTGAACAGTTCAGAAGACGAAGCGTCGCCAACGTCAGCATCATCATTACTTTTCTATGACGGCTACTTCCACACGGCTACCCGATCATCTTGCATGCGCCTCCGTAGCCATGCGCCTAAATCTGCATACACCTCAAAAGCCATACGTCTCAGACTTTTTACCGATCCCTAAAGACAGAAATAAAGTCACCATTAAAGCTCTGCATGCGCCTCAAAAGCCATGCGCCCCAGACTTCTCTCTGATCCCGAAAGACAGGAGTTAAGTCATTACTGAAGCCTCGCATGCGCCTCAAAACCCATGCGCCCCGAATGGTTCGTGACTCCCAAAGGTTACGAACCAAAGCCACCTCATGCGCCCAATCCTAGGCGCATCGTACCAGATTATTCCCCATCAAATCCGAGATCTCTGAGCCATGGGTCGATGACACGTGTCCTTTGACTCAACTCACCCAAGATCTTAGCAACAGAAAGATCTTCTCCTCTGCTACGTGCCAGCTCATAACAGCAGCATGAAGAATTCAACCCCTCAATCAGGGCGCAGCGTCCATACACCTCCATCAGCAATAACCACGTGGTATCTCCGCGTCCAGGCGTATCCTACATATGCGCGCATGAGCAGCCAGCCTACAAAGCTATAAATAGAGGGATCATTTCTTTCTCACCCACGAACGAGAAAATGAACGAACACACCACCAGAGAGACAGATACAGACACTCAACGTCTTCCTCCTCTCAGCAAGCTCCAGCACCCAGAGCAATCCAGACCTTCAGAGAACCGATAACCGTCGTCAGATCGTCAACGGAGTCAACGCATTACCACTCACTTTATCGGCACAAGGGACCCAGATAAACAAAAGTATACTCCTAGGACTACATCTAAGTCCTATATTGTAACACCGTTCTGTTTGTATTAAAATTTACAATAAAAGAATTTTAATGGCAAACAGTTCTTCTTCAAGCAGTTCTCTTCATCATCATCGTGTGGTCCAAAGAACAAAGTGATCGCTCTTAGATCAGACTTCCATAGCAATACTTCCCAGAATTTATTTATACTTTTGTACTTTTCTCGTTTTCTTTCAAAAGCCTTTTAAGGGCATTTTGTTAAGTGAAACAGAAATATCGTATTGAATGAGAGTAAATTGGTATAAATGAGTAAAAATGCATGATTCTAACCAAAATATGGTAAAAACTGGTGTATAATTGTGGAAACGGGCATAAAAACATAATTTCTAACCGAAATAATGTATCAATGCTCGTAGAATGGTGAAGACGAGTATAAATAATTGATTCTAACTGAAATATGCAATAATATGAGCATACAATGATGAAAACGAGTATTAGATGGGTAATTACAACTAAAATATGGTATAAATTAGTCGTGCAATGGTAAAACGAGTATAGATGGGTGATTCTTGTAGCGTCCCGTCCCGATAGGCGGCAGACTATCGATAACACTCGATCGCTGAGCTTAGATGGCTAGTCTGACTCGATCACTGAGCTTAGCTTATGATAACACTTTGTTGCATCGAATAAATCGATTTGGACGAATGTTACGAGAATCGATCCAACTAATGGAATGACTTCTATTGGAATAAGTCCTAGATGCAGCAGCCTGCGTCACGGTGGGTGAACTCTATATAAGAGTCGCTTCGACGGGACCAGACTGTTGTATGGTTTTCTTCAGTTTTTGCTGCTTGGTTTTGATGAATGTGTTTTCGCGTCGAACTCTGCATTCATTCTACGAATTTCGTAACGATGGATTAAAGAAGGGATTCGTATATAATGTTAGTGCCATTGTAAGAGCTCGTGTAACTGAAGCTTGAACGTTGCGAAAAGCTTCGATTCTCGGCATGATCATATACTTGGTGGGTGGTTCGACCCCTTCTTTTCTACTCCTTCCTGCAAATGAAATTCGGTTTGCTTCAAACTTATTCAAATCGACGATGCTAAGTTAAATGCATGCCAAATCACTAAGATCAAGACTCGGGGTAACTGTATCGATTTAGAGCAATTTACTCTAAAAATATAAGTTGCACACCAAAAAAAGAAAAGTTAAGGTTCTAGAAAAGAGATAGACTATTTCATGATCTGCAAAATATAATGAAACGTCAGTTACGACATATGGTGCCTCGAGAAATTTGGTGCCTCTCAGAACGTACGGCTTTGAGGAAAGGAACTCTCGTATGAGTCAAAATGATAATGCTACTAAATATTGTCCGTGCTATACAATCAATTTCATATATTAAACTATTCATTCATTAGCATGGCCATGGACAACTTGTGCACAAGTTTAGCTTTTCTCGAAACGATATTTAGGGGCCCTGGAACCGAATCGACCTAGAGGGAAATATGAGTTGTGCTTCGGCACAAAGCTTTTGCGAGACTTCAAACGGGCTTGCAACCTGGATTGAAGGTGCGTCGTAATGCCATTGATAACTGTCCCTTGTGATGGAGAACACCAATGACCACATATAAGATATAGCATGCTCATCTATTGTCTTATACAGGTGGAAATTATAATCTCTGTTTTATGCAGGGATGAGCACGGTCGTGGTAAGAATTGGGATAAATTGTTATGCTTACTGTATGTTTTTATTGTTTCAGAGAAGGCTATCAATATGAACTGAATTCATTTAATTCTAAATAGAAAGAACTCCAATGCATGCCTACTTTAATAATTAGAGTCGATCTAGACGAGTGGGTTCGTCCCGCTCACTAATGCATTCCCAAGTGTACTAATCCCCCAACCCCATAGGTGACGAGGACTCTGGGGGTACACGGTGCTAGGCCAAAGCAGAAGTTTGGGGAGGCATTTTGAAGCTTGCCTATTTTGAAGTATTTTGAAGCAAATTCATCGAAGGCTTTCAATGTATAAAAGGATGAATGTATGGGACGACAAGAATTAGTTCAGGTAGCTTGTCGAGTATTTTCTTTTATTTTTATCAATGTAGCCGTAACGACATATCCAATGTAATTATGACTTGTACTTCGTTGCAAGCTATGAAAGAAAAGCATATTTCTATCTTCTAATACTGCGTGTTCAATTACTATGTGATTTGTGAAGTTTCAACTTGATCATTAAATAATTGATTAATGTAATGTTCTTGCCTTGTATGACTGCAACTCCAAACTCGTACGATATCACGCCCTAGCGAGGGCGATCGATTCGGCATAATCGATGCGAGGAAGAACGGTTTGTCGAATCGGGGGTTGACAAATTGGTATCAGAGCACAGTTAAGTTTCCTCGTATTTTTGAAAAATATTTTATTTGGAATGTTCATTGTGATTGCTCGATTGAATAATTTCGACATGCTGTATGAAATAAAAGTTCTATACAGGTAAGCCCGTAGATATTTTAAAAATACTAACGGGTTTACTTTGTTTTGTAGGAATGACTAAGAAAAATAAAAATAATCCTGCCACATCAACCAACGCTGTGGGTAGTTCACCTAGTTCGAAGGACACTAGCCCTAGCGAGACTACAATGGAGAAAATTATGCGCTTGATGGAGCTGCAGCAGCAATAGTTTCAGATGCAAATCCAAATCTAATTTGGTGTGCAACAGAAGCAAATGGATGCCCTAATGCAGATCGTAAGCAATATGGTGGCCAACACCAACGCAACGGTCGTGGCATCAGAAGAGAGGGAAGATATTCCAGAAGAAGTCGAGGAAGAAGTTCAAGCACAAACGATAAATTTTTCTTCCTTGTTCAAAGCAACGGAGTTTCGCAAGATGGACCATCCTATGTTCAATGGTCGAGCAAAGCCTGATGTGATCATGGGATGGAACGTCGAGATTGAGGACTTATTTAATCTTCTCTGCATCGAAGGGTCCTAGAGGGTAGTATGTGCGGCCTTACACTGCAATTGAGGGCCTATAACTGGTGGGCGGAGAAGAAACAAGAAATCTATGAAACCGATCTGAACACCAAAATTACCTGGGAAACGTTCAAGGAAGCTTTTCTTGAGTAGTTCAAGGAAGCTTTTCTTGAACAGTATATTCCTCGCGCCGTCTGTCGACAGAAGGGGGACGAGTTCATGATGTTAAGGCAAGGGAATATGTCTGTTGAAGAATATGATGCAGGCTTCTCAAAACTCGTGAAATTTGTCGGCGCCTTCCTGCCCAACAAAGAAGAATGGTGCAAACGTTTTCAACAGGGCCTGAATGACGAATTGCATAGGAACGTCATGAATCAGCGATGCCAAACTTATCGTAAATCATATGAAGTCGCACTTGATAGCGAGAGGATCTTTGGCCGTATTTCACAACAAGCCGTGCCAGTCGTCCGTAATAATTTTAACAAGCGTCATAATGACGCAGGAGGCTCGAAAGTAATAAAGCATCTGAATACCAATGCAAACAGGGGTCCCTACCCTGGACTACAATGCTTTCAATACGACAAAAGTGGACATAGGGCAGTTGATTTCCGAGTAGGATGCTTTCAATGTGGTCGACTAGACCACAAGACTCAGGAATGCCAAGCGGGGAGGGTGAATCAATACCCTCCAAGGAATATTTTGAATCAATATCTACCGAGGAATGTTCCGAATCAGAATAGAGCACCTCCACTACAAGGCACAAATGCGGTGCCACTGAACCCGCTGAATCAACGCCATGGAGCACAAGGCCAAGTTTATGCATTGACTCGAGATGAGGCATTCAAGTTTGATACTGTTGTAACAGGTATATTTCTCTATAAAAATATACCTGCTCGAGTACTATACGATTCGAGTGCAACACATAGTTTTATATCTGTAAATTTTACTAAAAAAATAAATTGGCCATGCGATAGCTAGATATGAACATTAGCATTTCATCGGGAGTCGATATGCCTGCAAACTTTATTTGTAGGAACGACCACATTTGCATCGGGGGCAAAAATCTATCCTTGGAAGTCGTCGTACTAGACATCAAAGAGTACGACATAATCCTGGGTATAGATTGGTTGGGCGCCTGCCATGCAACGATTGAGTGCGCGGAGAAGAGAGTTGTGTTTCGTCTTCCTGGCGAGACAGATTTATCATATTCGTGCGGTTATCAAAGACGGTGATGGTGGTATCGGTAATATCGGTAAGGCGTATGTTGTATTCCGGCTGTGAGGGATACTTGGTATCAGTTCGAGATACGAGAAAAGATAATACAAACACAGTGCAGACTGATGTTATAGAAGATTTTCATGACGTTTTCCTAGACGAGATACCCGGGATGCTGCTGGATCGAGAAATAGAATTCAGCATCGACCCCTTCCCGGATACACGGCTGATATCAAAAGTGTCTTACCGAATGACTCCAGCAGAACTGAAGGAGCTGAAGGTGCAACTACAAGAGTTGCTAGACCGCAGATTTATTTGCCCTAGCGTCTCTCCGTGGGGAGCTCATGTATTGTTTGTAAAAAAGAAAGACAGATCGATGCGACTATCCATCGATTATCGAGAACTCAACAAGGCTACCGTATAAAATAAGTATCCACTGCCACGAATTGATGACTTGTTTGACCAACTACAAGGTATGTCAATATTTTCAAAAATTGATCTTCGTTCAGGCTACCACTAGTTGAAGATCAAGCCCGAGACGTATCAAAGTCTGCCTTTCGCACTCGATACAGACATTACGAATTTTTAGTCATGTCGTTCGGTTTGATGAATGCCCCAGCCACTTTTATGGATTTGATGAACCGAGTCTTCTGACCCCAAATTGACAAATTTATAGTCGTGTTCATCGACGATATCCTGGTCTGCTCGGAGAATTAAGAAAAGCACATAGAGTACTTGAAGACGGTGCTGCAGACGTTGCGTGAAAACAAATTATATGCGAAACTGAGTAAATACGAATTCTGGATGAGTAGCGTGACGTTCCTTGGGCACGTTATCTCCGCTGAAGGCATCGCGGTAGACCCAAAGAAAATTAAAGCGATGGTAGATTGGAAATGACCTACCTCGGCTAGCTACATTCAGAGTTTCCTGGACTAGCGGGCTACTACTGAAGTTTCGTGCGAAGCTTTTCCAAACTAGCATCACCTCTGACTCGCCTCACCCAGAAGGGAGTCGTGTTCGAATGGAGTGACGACTGTGAAGCCAGCTTTCAAGAGTTGAAACAATGGGTCATCTCAGCTCCAATCCTTGCACTTCTAGATGGACTAGCAGGGTTTCAGATATCCAGCGACCATCAGGAACTGGTCCAGGGTGCGTGCTCATGCAGAAGGACAAAGTCATCTTCTATTCTTCAAGGCAGTTGAAGCAGCACGAGAAGAACTATCCGACGCATGATCTGGAATTGGCGGGGATTGTGTTCGCATTAAAACTCTGGCGACACTACTTTTATGGTGTGGCTTGTAGAATCTACACGGATCACAAGATTCTCAAATACTTATTCACCCAGCGAGAACTTAACTTGCGACAGTGGTGTTGGCTCGAACTAGTAAAAGACTACGAGCTAACGATCGAGTATACACCGGATAAGGAAAATATTGTAGCAGACGTACTGAGTAGAATGTTAATGGGGTCCCTGTTGACACAAAGTCACAGTCAACCAAATATCGATAACATTGACTAAATAATACTTGTAATAATTCAATACGACACACGACGTCCACATCAAGCTCAAGTCAGACGACAGCCCAGTCTTTGCAATTCAGTTATATATGAGTCTGTATTTTATACTTTTATTGAGTCTAGACTGTTGTAAACTGTGTCATGCTGAGCTCTTGAGACTTGACCAAAAGCCTACCCAAATCCATAAACTCCACCATCCAGAAATAAGCCAACAGGTCCCTTAGAACCATTCTGTGCTCTGGAGACAGAGTTCGGGCCGAACTCTGCCTCCACACAGAGTTCGGGTCGAACTCTGTCCCCTTAAAATCAGCAACCTAAATTTTAGGGTTAGCTGGTTGCAAGTTGTCCAACGGCCAAATATTTGAAATTTCTACCCGAATTTTGGTCGAATTCTGCCTACAAAAACCCTATAAAAAGGCCAAGAATTCTCTCATTTCAAATCATCCAATCTTCTCTTCTCTTCCCTCTTGAAGCTCAACTAAGCCATACCCTTCCCATCTACTAGCCACAAGCATCCTAAGTCTCGAGTGCTCAGCATCTCTCAGTTAGGAGTCTTGTGCAAGAGTTGAAGAAGTCGCTTGGAAAATTCCAAGCAATCGCCACTGCGATCCTTTGTAAGAAGTTGACATGCTCTTCTGAAGAAAAGGCACGGGTTGTAAACTACTATTTCACAAATAGTGGATTTAATCCTGAGCTAGAGTTCTCAGGCCTGGACTAGTCCTCCACGAGGGAAACCAGGTTAAAATCGGCTGTGTTTGCGTATGCTCTCTTTCTTCTCACTTTAAATTTCGTATTTACTCTGATTAGTTTTGTTTATGATAGAGTTGAATTTTTAATTGGATATTATCTCTATAAACTCTATTCACCCCCTCTAGAGTTGCCATCTGTTCTTCAGTCCCTAGCCATAAATAATAATATATGACACAACTTAGATGTGATGGGTATCGTACTCGGAATCGAGTATCGATATCTGCACCTAGCTCAGTTGAAGCTTGGGTTGAGCCTGCTTGGCAAAATAAAGACCGTACAGAAGGATGATTGATCTATTCTGGAAGAAGATACGTGAGCTGATTTCAACAGGAAGGGAGACCAACTTTGCGAAAGACGGAGACGGGACGATGCGACTAAAAGGAAGGCTCTACATTCCTGAAATTGCCGAACTCGAAAAAAAAAATTCTGACGGAGGCGCATTATGCGAAGTACTCGTTACATCCTAGAAGTACCAAGATGTAGGTATTCATGTGCTTTTTAGTTGTATTCATGTGCTCCTAAGCCGTTTACATAAACATATTGTACTCTAAATCACTTAGCCACTTACAGTCTTTACTTATCATGTATTTACTTTCAGTTACAAAATATCTCCTGTTTTCCCGTACTTCCTTTTCAGTATTTCCTGTATTTTACTCTATTGCATGCTTTATACTCCTAACCTGTTATGAACTGTTTTGAGAGATATGTGCTCGCTCCCGTCCTGATTGGACCTGTTGAAAATTTTACAGAGGACGAGGAGGAGGCCTACTTAGATACTTTCTATGTGACAGCCTTAGAGGACACTTGCGATCCGGACTTCCAGTCGGATCCCTTAGCTGTAGAGACTGTTGCTCCATAGATGTCTTTATCTTATTTTATAGTATTGGAGATTGAGTTGTATATATTGGATCTGTATTATTTCTGGATGTTGGTAGAGTTTATCTAGACACTTAGCTCTCTCTCTATTGTATTTCCTGTGGATTTGGATCTTGCATCTTTTATATCATTCTATCTTATCGTATTCTACCTTAGATGTGATTGAGATATTCTGTTATGTCACCCCCATTCGGGGAGTATAACTGTTATTACCTTAAACTGTTAGTTGTTGTGACCTAGGACAGTGTTCTACCGTCGACACTGCGGCGTAGGCTGGACGTACCCACGTCCCGTGCCCTTACTCTAGGGTGCGGGTCGTGACACCTTGGGAGAGTCACCTGCACTTAGTCAAATTTTCATACAACAACAGTTATCAAGCTAGTATCCAGATGGCACCATTCGAAGCACTATATGGTAAGAAGTGTAGATCGCCACTGGCACGGGATGATATCGGTGAGAGAAAGATGTTAGGCCCAGAGATGATTGTCAGACGGTTGAAGTGGTTAAGGGGATTAAGGAGCGACTTCGAGTTGCACAAGATCGGCATCGTCATTGGGTAGACCAGCATCGTAGGCCGCTAGAATTTTCTGTTGGGGACCACGTGTTCTTGCGGATCTCACCTACTCGTGGAGTCATTAGATTTGGCATTCGCAGGAAGTTGAGTCCGCGATACGTAGGCGCATTTGTTATCCTTGATAGGGTAGGCGATGTTGCTTATCGTTTGTCCATTCCACCTTCGTTACGAGAGGTGCATGATGTGTTTCATGTATCTCAATTGCGTAGGTATGTATCGGACCCAAGCCATATCCTCGATCATTCTGGGCAAAATGGGCATACAACTGTGAAAACAAGTATTAGAGGGTTATTTTAATCGAAATATGGCATAGAATGGAAGAAAATTGGTGAAACCGAGTAAAATGCACGATTCGTACAAAAATATGGTACAAAAGTGGCGTAGATTTATGGAAACGAGTATAGAAATGTTATTTCTAACCGAAATAATGTATCAAATGCTCGTATAATGGTAAAAACGAGTATAAATAATTGATTGTAACTGAAATACGGTATAGTATGAGAATATAATGATGAAAACGAGTATCAGATAGGTAAATATAAACGAATCATAGTATAAAGTAGTCCTGGAATGCTGAAAACGAGTATAGATGGGAGATTCTAACAAAAATATAGTGTAAAAAGGGCATACAATGGCAAAAAACGAGTATAGGAGGGTTATTTTAATCAAAATATGGTATAGAACCGAGCAAATTGGTGAAACGGTATACGTACGCATGATTCTTACCAAAATATGGTAAAAACGTGGTGTAGATTTGTGGAAACGAATATAGAAATGTTAATTCTAACCGATATAATATATCAAATGCTCGTAGAATGGTGAAAACATGTATAACTAATTGATTCTAACTGAAATACAATATAATATGAGCATACAATGACGAAACGAGTAACAGATGGATAATTATAACAAAATATGGTATAAAGTAGTCGTGCAATGGTAAAAACGAGTATAAATGGGTGATTCTAACGGAAGTATGGTATGAAATGGGCGTACAACAGTGAAAACGAGTATAGATGGGTTATTTAATCGAAATATGGTATAGAATGGGAGTAAATTGGTGAAACTGACTACAAATGCACGATTCTAAACCAAATATGATAAAAAAAAAAAGTGGCATCGAATTGTGGAAACGCGTAGAAAATATAATTTCTAACCGAACTAATTAATCGAATGCTCGTAAAATGGAGAAAGCGAGTATAAATAATTGATTCTAACTGAAATACGAAATAGTACAAGTATACAATGACGTAAACAAGTATTAGATGTGTAATTGTAACCGAAATATGGTATAAAGTAGTCATGCAATGGAAAAAAACGAGTATAGATGGGCGATTCTAATGAAATATAGGGCAAAGTGGGCATACAATTGTGAAAACGAGTATTAGAGGGTTATTTTAACCAAAATATGGGATAGAATGGAAGAAAATTGGTGAAACCGAGTACAAATGCATGATTCTTACCAAAATATAATTAAAAAAGTAGCATAGATTTGTGGAAACGAGTATAGAAATATTATTTCTAACCGAAATAACATATCAAATGCTCGTAGAAAGGTGAAAACGAGTATAAATAATTAATGCTAACTGAAATACGGTATAGTATAAGAAAACGACTATTAGATGGGTAACAACAACCGAAATATGGTATAAAGTAGTCGTGCAATGGTACAAACGAGTATAGATGGGCGATTCTAACGAAAATAGGGTGTACAACGGTGAAAACGAGTATAGGAGGGTTATTTTAATCGAAAAAAGGTATAGAATAGGAGCAAATTGGTAAAACCGAGTACAAATGCATGATCCTAATCCAAATATGGTAATAAAAAAGTGGCATAGAATTGTGGAAACGAGTATAAAAATGTTATTTCTAAACGAAACAATGTATCAAATACTCGTAGAATGGTGAAAACGAGTATAAATAATTGATTCTAACTGAAATACTAAACAGTATGGGGATACAATGATGAAATCGAAAAATAAGGCATACAACAGTGAAAAGGAGTATAGAATGTTAATTTTATTCGAAATATGGTATAGAATGGGAGTAAATTGGTCATACCGAGTACAAATGCATGATTCTAACCAAAATATGGTAAAAATGTGGTGTAGATTTGTTGAAACGAGCATAGAATATTATTTCTAACCGAAATAATATATCAAATTCTCGTAGAATGGTGAACACGAGTATAACTAATTGATTCAACCTGAAATACGATATAGTATGAGCCTACAATGACGAAAACGAGTATTATATAGATAATTATAAGAAAATATGGTATAAAGTAGTCGTGCAATTGTAAAAAACGAGTATAAATGGGTGATTCTAACAGAAATATGGCCTGAAATGGGCATACAACAGTGAAAACGAGTCTAGGATGATTATTTTAATCGAAATTTGGTATAGAATGGGAGCAAATTGGTGAAACTGAGTACAAATGAATGATTCTAACCAAAATATGGTAAAAATGTGGCATAGATTTGTGGAAACGAGTATGCAAATGTTATTTCTAACCGAAATAATGTATCAAATTCTCGTAGAATGGTGAAAACGAGTATAAATAATTGATTGTAACTAAAATACGGTATAGTATGAGAATACAATGATGAAAATGAGTATTAGATGGGTAAATATAACCGAATCATAGTATAAAGTAGTCTTGTAATGCTGAAAACGAGTATAGATGGGTGATTCTAACAAAAATAAAGTGTAAAAAGGACCTACAACGGTAAAAACGAGTATATAAGGGTTATTTTAATCGAAATATTGTATAGAACGGAGTAAATTGGTGAAACCGTGTACGTACGCATGATTCTTACCAAAATATAGTAAAAAAGTGGTGTAGATTTTTGGAAAAGAGTATAGAAATACTATTTCTAACCGAAATAATATATCAAATGTTCGTAGAATGGTGAAAACGAGTATAACTAATTGGTTCTAACAGAAATACGATATAGTATGAGTATACAATAACGAAACGAGTAACAGATGGATAATTATAACAAAATATGCTATAAATTAGTCATGCAATGGTAAAAACGAGTATAAATGGGTGATACTAACAGAAGTACGATATGAAATGGGCGTACAACGGTGAAAACGAGTATCGATAGGTTATTTTAATCGAAATATGGTATAGAATGGGAGTAAAATGGTGAAATCGACTACAAATGCATGATTCTAACCAAAATATGATTAAAAAAAGGTGGCATCAAATTATGGAAACGTGTAGAAAATATAATTTCTATCCGAAATAATTAATCAAATGCTCGTAAAATAGATAAAACGAGTATAAATATTTGATTCTAATTAAAATACGAAATATTATAAGTATACAATGATGAAAACGAGTATTAGATGTGTAACTAAAACTAAAATTTGGTGTAAAGCAGTCATGCAATAGTAAAAACGAGTATAAATGGGTGATTCTAATAAAAATATTGTGCAAAATTGGCGTATAACTGTGAAAACGAGTATTAGTGGGTTATTTTAATCGAAATATGGTATAGAACAGGAGAAAATTAGTAAAACCGAGTACAAATGCATGATTTTTACCAAGGTATGGTAAAAAAGTGACGTAGATTTGTGGAAACGAGTATAGAAATGTTATTTCTAACCAAAATAATGTATCAAATGCTTGTAGAATGGTGAAAACGAGTATAAATAATAGATGCTAACTGAAATATGGTATAGTATGAGCATACAACGATGAAAACGAGTATTAGATGGGTAACTACAACCAAAATATGATATAAAGTAGTCATACAATGGTACAAACGAGTATAGATGGGCGATTCTAACGAAAATAGGGTGTACATTGGGTGTATAACGGTGAAAACGAATATAGGAGGATTATTTTAAACGAAAAAGGTATAGAATTGCAGCAAATTGGTGAAACCGAGTACAAATGCATGATTCTAATCTAAATATGGTAATTGAAAAAGTTGCATAGAATTGTGGAAACTGGTATAATAATGTTATTTCTAAACGAAATAATGTATCAAATGCTCGTAGAGTGATGAAAACGAGTATAAATAATTGATTCTAACTGAAATACTGAACAGTATGAGCATACAATGATAAAATTGAAAAAGGCATACAACGGTGAAACGAGTATAGGATGTTTATTTTATTCGAAATATGGTATAGAATGGGAGTAAATTGGACAAACCGAGTACAAATACATGATTATAACCAAAATATGGTAAAAATGTGGCGGAGATTTGTGGAAACGAGCATAGAAATGTCATTTCTAACCGAAATAATGTATCAAATTCTCGTACAATGGTGAACACGAGTATAACTAATTGATTCTACCTGAAATACGATATAGTACGAGCATACAATGACGAAAACGAGTATTATATGGGTAATTATAACGAAATATGGTATAAAGTAGTCGTGCAATGGTAAAAACGAGTATAAATGGATGATTCTAACAGAAATATAGCCTGAAATGGGCATGCAACGGTGAAACAAGTCTAGGATGATTATTTTAATCGAAATTTGGTATAGAATGGGAGCAAATTGGTGAAACCGAGTTCAAATGCATGATTCTAAACAAAATATGGTAAAAATGTGGCGTAGATTTGTGGAAACGGGTATAGAAATGTTATTTCTAACCGAAATAATTCATCAAATTCTCGTAGAATGGTAAAAACGAGTATAAATAATTGATTGTAACTGAAATACGGTATATTATGAGAATACAATAATGAAAATGAGAATTAGATGAGTAAATATAACCGACTCATAGTATAAAGTAGTCCTGCAATGCTGAAAACGAGTATAGATGGGTGATTCTAACGAAAATATAGTATAAAAAGGGTGTACAACGGTAAAAAACGACTATATGAGGGTTATTTTAATCGAAATATGGTATAGAACGGAGCAAATTGGTGAAACTGTGTACGTACAAATGATTCTTACCAAAATATGGTAAAAAAGTGGTGTAGATTTGTGGAAACGAGTATAAAATTTTTATTCCTAACCGAAATAATATATCAAATGCTCGTCGAATGATGAAAATGAGTATAACTAATTGATTCTAACTAAAATACGATATAGTATGAGTATACATTGACGAATCGAGTAACAGATAGATAATTATAACGAAATATGGTATAAAGTAGTCGTGCAATGGTAAAAATGAGTATAAATGGGTGATTCTAACAGATGTACGGTATGAAATGGGCGTACAACGGTAAAAAACGAGTATAAATGGATTATTTTAATCGAAATATGGTATAGAATGGGAGCAAATTGGTGAAACCGAGTACAAATGCATGATTCTAACCAAAATATGGTAAAAATGTGGCATAGATTTGTGGAAACGAGTATAAAAATATTAAATCAAATGCTCGTAGAATGGTGAAAACGAGTATAAATAATTGATTGTATCTGAAATACGGTATAGTATGAGATACAATGATGAAAATGTGTATTAGATAGGTAAATATAACCGAATTATAGTATAAGTAGTCCTGCAATGCTGAAAATGAGTATGGATGGATGATTCTAACGAAAATATAGTGTAAAAAAGGGCGTACAACGGTAAAAACGAGTATAGTATGATTATTTTAATCGAAATATGGTATAGAACGGGAGGTAAATTGGTGAAATCGTGTAGAAATGAATGATTCTTACCAAAATATGGTAAAAAAAGTGGCGTAGATTTGTGCAAATGAGTATAGAAATGTTATTTCTAATCGAAATAATATATCAAATGCTCGTAGAATGGTGAAAACGAGTACAACTAATTGATTCTAACTGAAATATGATATAGTATGAGCATAGAAGGACGAAACGAGTAATAGATGGATAATTATAACGAAATATGGTATAAAGTAGTCGTACAAAGATAAAAACAAGTATAAATGGGTGATTCTAACAGAAGTATGGTATAAAATGGACATACAACGGTAAAAATGAGTATAGATGGGTTATTTTAATCGAATAGAATGGGAGTAAATTGGTGAACCGACTACAAATGCATGATTCTAACCAAAATATGATATAAAAAAGTAGAGTCGAATTGTGGAAAATTGTAGAAAATATAGTTTCTAACCGAAATAATTAATACGAGTATAAATAATTGATTCTAATTGAAATACGAAATAGTATAAGTATATAATGACGAAAACGAGTTTTAGATGTGTAATTATAACCGAAATATGGTATAAAGTAGTCATGCAATGGTAAAAACGAGTATAGTGGGTGATTCTAATAAAAATAAAGTGAAAAATGGGCGTACAACTGTGAAAACGAGTATTAGAGGGTTATTTTAATCGGAATATGGTATAGATTGGGAGAAAATTAGTTAAACTGAGTACAAATGCATAATTCTTACCAAAATATGGTACAAAAGTGGCGTAGATTTGTGGAAACGAGTATAGAAATATTATTTCTAACCCAAATAATGTATCAAATGCTCGTAGAATAGTGAAAACGACTATAAATAATTGATTGTAACTAAAATATGATATCGTATGAGAATACAATGATGAAAACGAGTATTAGATGGGTAAATATAACCGAATCATAGTATAAAGTAGTCCTGCAATGCTGGAAAACGAGTATAGATGGGTGATTTTAACAAAAATATAGTATAAAAAATGGCGTACAATGGTAAAAACGAGTATAGAAGGGTTATTTTAATCAAAATATGGTATAGAAAGGAGCAAATTGGTGAAACCGTATACGTACGCATGATTCTTACCAAAATATGGTAAAAAATTGGTGTAGATTTGTGGAAACGAGTATAGAAATATTATTTCTAACCGAAATAATATATCAAATGCTCGTAGAATGGTGAAAACGAGTATAACTAATTGATTCCAACTGAAATACAATATAGTATGAGCAAACAATGACGAAACGAGCAACAGATGGATAATTATATCGAAATATGGTATAAAGTAGTCGTACAATGGTAAAAACGAGTATAAATGGATGATTCTAACGAAAGTATGGTATAAAATGGGCGTACAACGGTGAAAACGAGTATAGATGGGTTATTTTAATCAAAATATGGTATAGAGTGGGAGTAAATTGGTGAAGCCGACTACAAATGCATGATTCTAACCAAAATATGAAAAAAAAGTGGCGTCGAATTCTGGAAACGTGGAAAATATAATTTCTAACCGAACTAATTAATCGAATACTCGTAAAATGGAGAAAGCGAGTATAAATATTCATTCTAATTGAAGTACAAAATAGTATAGTTACAATGCGAATATTAGATGTGTAATTATAACCGAAATATGGAATAAAGTAGTCATGCAATGGTAAAAACGAGTATAGGTGGGTGATTCTAATGAAAGTATAGTGCAAAATAGGAGTACAACTGTGAAAACGAGTGTAAGAAGTTATTTTAATCGAAATATGGTATAGAATGGAAGAAATTGGTAAAAACGAGTACAAATGCACGATTCTTACCAAGATATTGTATAAAAGTGGCTATATTTGTGGAAACAGTATAGAAAGTTTATTCTCACCGAAATAATGTATCAAATGCTCGTAGAAGGTGAAAACGGTAAAAATAGATGCTAACTGAAATACGGAACAGTATGCATACACGATGAAAACGAGTATTAGATGGGTAACTACAACCGAAACATGGTATAAAGTAGTCATGCAATGGTACAAACTGGTATAGATGGGCGATTCTAATGAAAATAGGTGTACAACGTAAAAACGAGTATAGGAGTATTTTTAATCGAAAAAGGTATAGAAGGAGCAATTGGTGAAATCGAGTATAAATTCATGATCCTAATCCAATATGATAAAAATATGGCGTAGATTTGTGGAAACGAGTATAGAAATGTTATTTCTAACTAAAATAATGATCAATTCTCGGGAATGGTGAAAACGAGTATAAATAATTGATGTTAAAAAAACGATATAGTATGAGATTACACTGATGAAACGAGTTTAGATAGGTAATATAACCGAATCAAAGTATAAAGTAGTCCTGCAATGCTGAAAACTTGTATAGATGGGTGATTCTAACAAATATGTATAGAAAGGGTGTACAACGGTAAAACGAGTATAGGAGGGTTATTTTAATCGAAATATGGTATAGAACGGAGCAAATTGGTGAAACCGTGTACGTACACATGATTCTTACCAAATATGGTAAAAAAAGTGTGTAGATTTGCGATAACGATATAAAAATGTTATTCCTAACCGAAAATATATAATGATCGTAGAATGTGAAAACTAGTATAACTAACTGATTCTAACTGAAATACAATATAATATGAGTATACAATGATGAAACGAGTAACAGATGGATAATTATAATGAAATATGGTATAAAGTAGTCGTACAATGGTAAAAACGAGTATAATGGGTGATTCTAACAGAAGTACGGTATGAATGGGCGTACAACCATGAAAACGAGTATAGATGGGTTTTTAATCGAAATATGGTATAGAATGGGAGCAAATTGGTGAAACCGAGTACAAATGCATGATTCTAACCAAATATGGTAAAATGTGGCGTAGATTGTGGAAACGAGTATAGAAATGTTAGTCAAATGCTCGTAGAATGGTGAAAATGAGTATAAATATTGATTGTAACTGAATACGGTATAGTATGAGAATACAATGATGAAAACGTGTATTAGATGGGTAAATTAACCGAATTATAGTATAAAGTAGTCCTGCAATGCTGAAAATAAGTATGGATGGTGTTCTAACGAAAATATAGTGTAAAAAGGGCGTACAACGTAAAACGAGTAGTAGGGTTATTTTAATCAAAATGTGGTATAGAACGGGAGCAAATTGGTGAAACCGTGTACAAATGCATGATTTTTTACCAAATATGGTAAAAAGTGGCGTAGATTTGGGGAAACGAGTATAGAAATGTTTTTATAATCGAAATAATGTATCAAATGCTCGTAGAATGGTGAAACGAGTATAACTAATTGATTCTAACTGAATATGTATAGTATGAGTATAGAATGACGAAACGTGTAAATATGGATAATTATAATAAAATATGATTAAAAGTAGTCGTGCAATATAAAAACTATAAATGGGTGATTCTAACAGAAGTATTGTATGAAATGGGCGTACAACGGTAAAAACGAGTACAGATGGTTATTTTAATCGATAGATTGAGAGTAAATTGGTGAAACCGACTACAAATGCATGATTCTAATCAAATTTGATAAAAATGTGGCATCGAATTGTGGAAACATGTAGAAAATATAATTTCTATCCGAAATAATTAATCAAATGCTTGTAAATGGTGAAACGAGTATAATAATTGATTCTAATTGAAATACAAAATATTAAAGTATGGCAATGACGAAACGAGTATTAGATGTATAATTATAACCGAAATATGGTATAAAGTAGTCATGTAATGGTAAAAACGAGTATAGATGGGATTCTAATAAATATAGTACAAAATTGACTTACAACTATGAAAACGAGTATTAGGGTTATTTTAATCAAAATATGGTATAGAATGGAAAGAAAATAGGTGAAATCGAGTACAAATGCATGATTCTTAACAAAATATTGTAAAAAAGTGACGTAAATTTGTGGAAACGAGTATATAAATGTTATTTCTAACCGAAATAATGTATCAAACTCGTAGAATGGTGAAAAAGAGTATAAATAATGATGCTAACTGAAATACGATACATTATGAGCATACAACGATGAAAATGAGTATTAGATGGGTAACTACAACCGAAATATGGTATAAAGTAGTCGTGCAATGGTACAAACGAGTATAGATGGGCGATTCTAATGAAAATATGGTGTAAATTGGTAGTAGAACGGTGAAAACGAGTATAGAAAGGTTATTATATGGGTTATTATAACGGAATATGGTATAAAGTAGTCGTGAATGGTAAAAACGAGTATAAATGGTGATTCTAACAGAAATATGGCCTAAAATGTGCATACCAGGTGAAAACGAGTTTAGGATGGTTATTTTAATCGAAATTTGGTATAGAATGGGAGCAATTGGTGAAACCGAGTACAAATGTATGATTCTAACCAAAATATGGTAAAAAAGGAACATAAATTTGTGGAAACGAGTATAAAAATATTAAATCAAATGCGTAGAATAGTGAAAACGAGTATAAATAATTGATTGTAATGAAATACGGTATAGTATGAGAATACAATGATAAAAACGAGTATTAGATGGGTAAATATAACCGAATTAAGTATAAGTAAAAGGGGGTGTACAACGGTAAAAAAGGGTGTACAACGGTAAAAATGAGATATGAGGATTATTTTAATGGAAATATGGTATAGAACGGGAGTAAATTGGTGAAACCGTGTACAAATGCATTATTCTTACCAAAATATGGTAGAAAAGTAGCGTGATTTGTGGAAACGAGATAGAAATGCTATTTTTAACCGAAATAATATATCAAATGCTCGTAGAATAGTGAAAACAGTATAACTAATTGATTCTAACTGAAATACGATATAGTATGAGCATACAATGACGAAACGAGTATGGATAATTATAACGAAATATGGTATAAAGTAGTCGTACAATGGTAAAAACGAGTATAAATGGGTGATTCTAACAGAAGTACGGTATAAATAGGGTACAACGGTAAAAAACAAGTATAGATGGGTTAATTTTTTCGAAATATGGTATAGAATGCGAGCAAATTTGTGAAAGAGTACAAATACAAAATTCTAACCAAATATGGTAAAAATGTGGCATAGATTTGTGGAAACGAGTATGAAAATGTTAAATTAAATTCTCATAGAATGGTAAAATGAGTATAAATTATTGATTGTAACTGAAATATGGTATTATGTATGAATACAATGATGAAAACGAGTATTAGATGGGTAAATATAACCGAATTATAGTATAAAGTAGTCCTGCATGCTAAAAACGAGGATGGATGGATGATTCTAACGAAAATATAGTGAAAAGGGCGTACAATGGTAAAACCGACTATATGAGGGTTATTTTAATCGAAATATGGTATAGAACGGAGCAAATTGGTGAAATCGTGTACGTAAGCATGATTCTTACCAAAATATGGTAAAAAAAAGTGGTGTAGATTTGTGGAAACGAGTATAGAAATGTTATTTCTAACCGAAATAATATATCAAATGCTCGAAGAATGGTGAAATGAGTATAACTAATTGATTCTAACTGAAATACGATATAGTATGAGTATAAAATGATGAAACTTAACAGATGGATAATTATAACAAAATATGGATAAAGTAGTCGTACAATGGTAAAAATGAGTATAAATGGATTCTAACAAGAAGTACGGTATGAAATGGACGTACAACGTTGAAAACGTGTATAGAGGTTATTTAATCGAAATATGGTATAGAATGGGAGTAAATTGGTGAAACGACTACAAATGCATGATTCTAACCAAAATATGATAAAAAAAAATAAAAAAAAGACGTCAAATTGTGCAAAAGTGTAGAAAATATAATTTCCAGCCGAAATAATTAATCAAATGCTCCTAAAATGGATATAAAATGAGTATAATAATTGATTCTAATTGAAATATGAAATAGTATAAGTATACAATGACTACAAAACGAGTATTAGATGTGTAATTATAACGAAATATGGTATAAAGTAGTGTGCAATGGTACAAACGAGTATAGATGGCGATTCTAACGAAATAGGCTGTATTGGGTGTACAACGGTGGGTGAAAACGAGTATAGGAGGTTATTTTAATCGAAAAAAGGTATAGAATAGGAGCAAATTGGTGAAACCGAATACAAATGCATGATTCTAATCCAAATATGGTAATAAAAAAGTGGCATAAAATTATGGAAACGGGAATAAAAATGTTATTTATAAACAAATAAATCAAATGCTCAAAGAATGGATGAAAACGAGTATAAATAATTGATTGTAACTGAAATACGGTATATGAGAATACAATGATGAAACGAGTATTAGATGGGTAAATATAACCGAATCACAGTATAAAGTAGTCCTGCAATGTTGATAACGAGTATAGATGGGTGATTCTAACAAAATATAGTGTAAAAAGGACGTACAATGGTAAAAAAACGAGTGATAGGAGGGTATTTTAATCGAAATATGGTATAAACGGAGCAAATTGGTGAAACTATGTATGTACGCATGATTCTTACCAAAAATATGCTAAAAAAGTGGTTGTGATTTGTGGAAACGAGTATAGAAATGTTATTTCTAACCGAAATAATATATCAAATAGTCGTAGAATGGTGAAAACGAGTATAACTAATGATTCTAACTGAAATACGAAATAGTTTGGACATACAATGACAAAACAAGTAACAGATGGATAATTGTAACGAAATATGGTATAAATTAGTGCATGGTAAAAACGAGTATATGAGGGTTTTTTAATCGAAATATGGTATAGAACGGAGCAAATTGTGGAAACCAATATGTACGCATGATTCTTACCAAAATATGCTAAAAAAGTGGTGTGGATTTGTGGAAACGAGTATAGAAATGTTATTTCTAACCGAAATAATATATCAAATAGTCGTAGAATGGTGAAAACGAGTATAACTAATGATTCTAACTGAAAACGAAATAGTTTGAGCATAAATGACGAAACAAGTATAGATGGACAATTATAACGAAATATGGATAAATTAGTCATGCAATGGTAAAAGAGTATAAAGGGTGATTCTAACGGAAGTCTGGTAGAAATAGGCGTACAACGGTGAAAACGAGTATAGATGGGTTATTTTAACGAATATGGTATAGAATGGAAGTAAATTGGTTGAAACCGACTACAAATGCATGATTCTAACCAAAATATGATAATAAAAAAGTGGCGTCGAAATTGTGGAAAAGTGTAGAAAATAAAATTTCAACCGAATAATTAATACGAGTATAAATAATTGATTCTAGTTGAAATACGAAATAGTATAGTATACAATGACGAAAACAAGTTTTAGAGTGTAATTATAACTGAAATATGGATAAAGTAGTCATGCAATGGTAAAAACGAGTATATATGGTGATTCTAATAGAAATATAGTGCAAAATGGGCGTACAATGTGGAAAACGAGTATATTAAAGGGTATTTTAATCGAAATATGGTATAGAATGGGAGAGAAAATGGTTTTAAACCGAGTACAAAGCATGATTTTTACCAAAATATGGTACAAAAGTGGCGTAGATTTGTGGAAACGAGTATAGAAATGTTATTTCTAACGAAATATGTACAAATGCTCGAAGAATGGTAAAAATGATTATAAATAATTGATTGTACTGAAATACGATAAGTATAAGGAATACAATGATGAAAACGAGTATTAGATGGGTAAATATAACCGAATCATAGTATAAAGTAGTCATGCAATGCTGAAAACGAGTATAGATGGGTGATTCTAACAAAAAATATAATGTAAAAAATGGCATACAATGGTAAAAAAAACGAGTATGTGAGGGTTATTTTAATCAAATTATGGATAGAAAGGAGCAAATTGGTGAAACTGTATACGTACGCATGATTCTTACAAAATATGGTAAAAAAAGTGGTGTAAATTTGTGGAAAACGAGTACGAAATATTATTTAATCGCAAATATATATATCAAATGCTCGTAGAATGGTGAAAAACGAGTATAAACCAATTGATTCTAACTGAAATACGATATAGTATGAGCAACAATGACGAAACGAGTAACAGATGGATAATTATATCAAAATATGGTATAAGTAGTCGTTGCAATGGTAAAAACGAGATAAATGGGTGTTCTAACGGAAGTATGGTATGAATAGGGAAAACGGTAAAAACGGTAT